>JAKWJD010001765.1:842205-1251890 GCA_027705065.1 Solanum peruvianum | reverse complement strand
AATGTGTATATGATGGAATAAGAATGATATTTTTCTGTACAAACATAACATGTCATGTTAAATACTTGAACTATAAGAAAAAAACTAAAGAACACTGCATTTTACTGTTGTCATATATCCTATATACTTTTGTCACATTTTATTTCCTCAAACTTTTGTTGCAACCTGCAGATCTTACACATGATAAACCTTAACAAAGCCATCAACGTTGACGGAAGAACTACGTCGTGTATCAGCACAGAAAAAGTGTGGAATATGCAGCTAGCTTTTTTAGTCAGAGGTTCATCGTTTTGGCTCATTCAACGTCTTACCCTCGAAAAATTCACCAAGCATACGTTCAAGATCTTCAGCCGAGTACCTGATATACTTTTGGGGGTTCTTACCGCTCTCAACCATGAGCCTATTCCGGAAAATACATTTAATTATCAGAAAAAGAATAGAAGTAATCATACAAGAAAGTACGAAGTTTGAAGCAATGTTATATTGGCATAATATACATAAACAAACATTGAACTTGATCTCAGATGGCAAGTACGATCAATGTACTATTAAACCTAAATTGGGGTGATCTGCAAAAAAAACTACGGTAGAGCTGTTTATGAATGTCTTCACGGTGGACTTGATTTTACCAAAGATGATGAGAACGTGAACTCACAACCATTTATGCCTAGACAACTCAACTTGGTCTTAATTTTAGCAACTAAACACTCCAACTCGACCCCATTGTGTCATGTGAATGCCCTATGTGAAAATGACTTAAAATATTGTTGGTGCATAGATGATCATTTTGTAAGTTGGAGTGTTCTATTGACAACAGGATGGAGACGAGCTGAAGTACCTAGATTTGCATACTCGAAGTTGGAACTTCGAGTGTTTATTTGTCTGTTGAGACCAAGCTAGTTTGAGTTTTGTTTATGTATTATGCCTATATTGGATGCTACTAATTACATATATGAAGTTTGTTAAGTGTCAAATGATAATTCTGTTGTGATTCCACGTTAAGATTCCATTGTGCGAAAAGAGAAATACAAACGTAATTCAATGAATATATCATACCCGAACCGCTTGATGAAAGATCTGTATGCAGGCAGTAAGACTTCAGCGACTGCAAGCCTCAATGACTCTCGTAGCTCGGTGTCTGGGACTGTCCATTGACTTTGTCTTTGATGAAGATCCTCAAATTGAATATTGAATGTCTTCAACCTGTGAAAAATTACCAATTGCTAAGCGAACTGGGATGAAGATACTTGATCATGAAGTTAGTTAACTACACTAAGAAATTGAAGGACCTTTCTTTTACAAGCGCTCTTGATACTCCACTGCTATTTTGCCCATCTACACCCATCGGGTTACTTCCCCCAGATGATGTTAGCCCTTGAATCGAGAGGCATTGCAGAATCTAATCAAAGTAAAACGAGTTAATGACTATCATTAATTTATGCACAACCTATGTTTTCAGATAACTTGGCCCAATTTTAGAACTCCGGAAAATACAAATCAAAATAACCATGGTAATTCGACGTAAAAAAACCAAAGAAAAATATGCCAAAAAATGATGATGATGATAATGCATAGAAGCAATGGGTAGTTTCTGTGTGTTAAATAAAAATAACCATGGTAATCGGTAGCTTTAACAATCTCGTAGTTTACACACTGATTAGAGATACCTCAAATCACATATGGAAGTGCCAAAAATTTTGCGTTCTAGTGTTCTGGTGTTTTGCCAATACGTTTCTATCTATTTGAGAAGCATTAGTTACCTGTAATATTTATTAGTATTCCCTTTGTTGAAGTCATAGTTTTGGAAATATGAATTAAAGAAAGAACAAATAGGTTGGGATTCCAAACAAATTGGGGTCAGCTATATCAATCCCCACTTATTCGTCTGTATTATATGGAGTTATCATGTTGGCAAGACTTATGCAGGCTTGTCAGCCTACCACTTAAGTTGCTCGGACACTGGAGCGGGTGTCCAATACGGTTGTGGATCTAGAGGTCGGATCCTTCATGATCTAAATTTTAAATTCAGGGATACGGATCCAAGTATGGATTTGGGTGCAGGGACTCAGCTAAAAAATAATTCAAATATCTGAAATAGAGTTATAAAACCTGACTTATGAGATAATTATGTCCAGAATCTCTCCGTCAAATTTGGTCAAAGTACCCAAAATCAGTTGACGAGATCGGATACGGATCCCAACACACATCGTATCAACACGTGTGCAGCACCGAAATGAAGAGTCTAAGCAACTTAGGCTACCACAACCCTTCTTTATACAAGCTCTGGACCGGGAATGTAAGCACACTCAGACAGAGTGAGTTCTACTCACAGATAAAATTACATAAAACACAAAGTAACTCAAAGTCATGAAGTGAAATCATCAGTTTGGACATCACAAATGGAACAGAAAATACAAGCAAAACCACGAAGATAATACCGACAAATCATCATGTCAGGATTACTCACTCATGGTATTATCACCAACTTAACTTCATCTTCATATAGCATTATAAATTTTGCAGTGAGTATATTTTCTTCCTTGTTTCTTCTCTTTGAGATAAGAAGTAATGGGGAGGGAGAGGCAAGAAAATCAATACCTTTGCCCAAGCAATTCTTTTATATTGATTAGCATGTTGCTGTACAACTCTCCGGTGTCTTTGGACCCAATCATCACCCAATAAATCCTTGGCTTCAGACCTACAAGGAACAGATTTTAAGCACCAATTTCCAAGCAAACATATACGATTATGGTTTATATACAGTTTATGCAACAAACCTGCGAACAGATCTGACCATGTAGTGAATATTGTTCATAAGGAACAAGTTAGTCAGAGATGGATCCTTATACTGCTTAGATTTCCCATCCAAATTGGTTTGAAGAGCCTGCATTATGCGCATTGTGACAGCAGCAAGTTGAGAATTTGAGTCTCCATTTTCAAATTCTTGGAATAGTTGTTTCAATGTTGATTGGTAGCTGAACAAAAGGAACCAAGCAACTCATGAGGGAAAATTAACTCAACAAAGACAGACAAGGAAGTTTCAGCATACGGGCACTTCCTTCCTTTTAAAGATAAGCACGATGCATATCTAGATGCTAAAAGCCTAAAACTAACTAAAAGCAACAATAGCCACTCTACCCACAGAAACCAGTGTAAAACTAAATAATGCCTGAGTAATGTTTGATCCTTGCAATCTAGACAAATGGTCAATCCCTTCCACACTCTCGTATTTCAATCAGTTGGGATAATCATAGGTAAATTGTGACAATCTTTTCGTGTCTTATAGGTAAATTGTGACAATCAGTTGGGATAATCAAAGGTAAATTGTGACAATCAGTAGAGATAATGGTACGTAAATTCTGACAATCAGTTAGGATAATCATAGGCTGCCACCTCTGATGCACCCGCCAACTCACGTCAAGCCAAAGCCTTGATTCTGATTCTGACAACTGCTTTACCATCTTGTGATGCAGCAACTTGCAAGTTCCTTAATATTTTATGATCAACTTTGCATGTAACTTCACATAGATAAAAGACTCTTCCACTATGCTTCTTTGAGTGTTTGAAAATTTCTAAATGACTCAGGACCTAGGTTCACTATTTTCCTATATCTCACTTCTAGATCAATATATCTGTATCTTGTCTTTCTGACGCATTTACTTGTGATACCATGAACATCCCTGAAATTTTAAATTGAGCATCTTGTCCATCCACCTTCAGAGACAAAACAATCAAGAGAAGCAGAATGCAAGACATGGTAGTTTGAACTAGTTTCACACTATTCTTCCATTTACCAAGAAACTTATATTACGGACATTCAGTGAGGTAAAGTGCACTACAAGTTGTTCCAAAAGCTAGTGAAGGAACATGGTCTAGTAATATCAACTAGGTAGAAGCTTCCAATGTATATAAATGTAAAAGACGTCATTTAGTTGAGAAAACTTACTCAAATAGGAACTTCACATAATTAATGACATAGCTCGTCAAGGGATGGACAGTTCCATCTGAGACGGCGGTTTTTGTTGCATCTTTCTCCACAGCTTCTTCAAAGTCTCGAAATGTTTCTTGGGCTGTCTGAGCAAGTCGCTTTGACAAACCAAAAGCAGACTCCCTGATTTCGTTGCAAGATTTACCTCTAAATAGTAATTCGATCTGCATAAAATCCACAGCATTCGTATGTGAAAATTAAACCAGAAAGTTGGAAGCAGATTACAGGGTGAACGAAGATGAAAAATACACTTAAAACATTGTGGGACGTAATAGAAAGATATTAGATGCAAAACAAATGCAGTAGACCTCTAAGAGAGGCCTATTTAAGCCTACATAAGCTCAAACATCACTCTACAGAGAGTGAAGTACAGCACCATAACAGTGCTAACTATGTAGACTAAATACTTAAACCTGAGGCTTATTATATACACACTCATATATAGCAGATATATAAATATACGCACACAGATATATACATATGGAACAAACTGTTTAACACATGAACATAATACAGTATTACTATATCAAAGAACAAGAAATACAGAAGAAAGATTGTTGGTCACCAAGTGTGTGCTTACTTCACTTGCAACACACTTTTCTAGGAGGTACCAATGTTCCATTTGTTATTGTCATGTCATCACCATGTTATCACATCGTGCAAAATATCATTGGACCATATTAATTTAACAGATAGCATAACTTGAGAATATTGTATCTGTCAGACAGTGGGCAGCTTTTAAGACTACAAGTACAAAATAAGACGGGAACAACCATATCAAAATCCATTACTGCCTTATCAAGTAAACAGGAGTGTGTTTTCACATCATGTTAAAATTTGCTTAATCGATCAACTCATATGTGTCAAGTAATTTGTTAACACCCTCAGTTAAAGAGCACTGTCTCTGTCTATTATCTATTAAGAATTAACAACATTCTTAACCTATACTATAAATGATACTTCCTATGTCCTATTTTATGTGAGGTAGTTTGACTCAACACGGAGTTTAAGAAAGAAAGGAAAACTTATACAACTTGTGGTCTAAAATGAATGATAGAAAATTGTGTTGCTATAAATCATTTCATTAAGGGTAAAATTGACATTTTAAAGTTAAATTGTTATTTCATATAGAAATGTGTCATTCTTTTTGAGACTGACTAAAAAGGAAAGTAAGTCATATAAATTAGGACAGAGGGAGTATCAATTAAACCAACAGTCACCACGTTAAAGACAAGCTGATTAAGAACTTGAGCAATAAAGGTTAACGAAAACTAAAATCAACCTTTACCTCTTTGCTACAATGCAATAAATAAAAGCTTGTTGCTACTAAAGTTTCATACCTCTGTGTGAAGTTCCCTCATTATTTCATACATATCTAGAAGGACAAACAACTTCTCAGGTGATCTTTTGCTTTTGGCAATCGCATCACCAAAACTAAGCAGCATAGCAACACTCCCAGTAGTAACGTCAGCAAAGCATTGATCTTTGATCTGCTCAAATCCTTCAAACATTTGATCACAAACTTTCCGCTCAGCAGCGAATAACAATTTGACCTGTTTGATTATCATAAGACAGTCAAATGCCAAATATTTTTCAACTTAATGAGGTGTTAGAGAAAACTTACAGCAATCCTCATATAATGAATCCAATTGCCGATTTTAAATTCGAGAACTTCCCACTGCATCTTCTGAACATCATCTTTACTAAGCTTTTCCACTCCCAACTTGCGAAGACTTTCTTCCAGAACAGGAAATCGTACCTCCCTATGATATCAATTTATAAATAGAACAAATGAGAGAAAAGGAGGAAACAGGTGAACTAAAAGAAGTGCCAGCTTAGAATCTGTAGCATTTAGCTTTAACAGAAAATTGATGTGATATGTATACAAGAATCTTCATAATAGTATATTCTACTAATCTAACTATGGTATCCCACTATATGACTCCCACTAAAGAGACCTATAGTGGGATTTTTGTTACCTTTGTCCAAAAAAAAAAAGGGGGGGTGTTTAGGCATCAGAAATCTGAGAAAACATAACAAAATCTTGCTTATGAAATGGCTGTGGAGATTTCCTAAAGAAGAGCAGACATTGTGCGTGAGGGTGATCCAAGCAAAATATGAGAAGGAAGATTTCTGGAAGACTAAAGAAGTTTTCTCTGCTTATGGCATCAGTCTATGGAGGTCAATCAGAGATTTGGGCATGTTTTCTTTAAAAGAACAAGCTTCAATGTAAAGAGTGGAAGGAAGATCATGTTTTGGGATGATGATTGTTACCTTTGTCAAGAAAAAAAAAGAGTAGAGGTGAAGGTATGAAGCTTCGATTAGGGAAAGAATATTGAAAGGGAGAAAACTTTTGTTGGATTTCTTGGTGATTTTGGGAAGAGAGTGTAAGGAAGTGTTTGAGAGTGGCAATGGAGTAAACTGGGAGTGGTGGCAGCAGTGGCACTGCTTAGGGTAGCTAAGGTTTGTTTTGGTTTAGGTTGATGAAAACAACGATGTCTCATGTCATGATTTTATCTTACATAGAATGGATTTGTTATACATGTCCAGGCAAGAAAGGAACTCAAAAATAAAGGTGTTTAGTTGGAAAATCGTAAAGTTAAGAGGCTGCCTTAACAAAATAGAGCAAGTAGATGTGTCAATTCGGACATTAAGCCTTCTTCTTTCTTTCTTCTCTCTTCATTCTGATCCACCAAATGCAAGCTCTCCTACACTGCCCTCAACAATAATATTCATTCTTATACCAGGACGCTTTCTTGTTCTACCGTTGGGTGCCCACTCCCTTGGGAGTGCATATCTTATCATGGAAGCTAGTGTTGCCAATGCATCCGCGATTTTAAAAGTGACCAGAATTGACCTATATATATATGTATGCTATTTAATTGTTTCCAATGATGGAATCTCTAGAGCAGCAAGAAGTTATACTTTTTCTATTGTGCTTTTTAGTGGTTCATGAGTCATTGGATCCCTAAATGGGTAACAGTGACATCAACGATGACACGAGAGTTTGGAATATTCAGCTGAGGACTGAGAAAATTTTCATGCTCCACTGCAGCAGTTTACAGTCAGGCTGGGATAGGGTACCTTTGAAAAGCATATACAAGGCCACAGTAGTAGATTTATTTCTTTCAGTAGATAAATTAACAGCACAGGATGATCTAACAGCATCACATATATCCAAGGACAATTAATGTTTGGAACAGCTTAAAAATCACACAGAGTTAGGAATGACAAATCATAAATGTATAGCTGAAAACACTAAGCTTAAGTCTTTGGGATAAAAAAAAGTACTCCAGACTGTTACATGTTCAGTTCTGAGCTCCAGATTAATTTAGTCAGATTTAACTTAAACTATAGTTTCTGATAAAAGAAGTGTTGAATTCTATTGGAACATAATTAAAAATGTACTCCCTCTCTAACAACTTAAGCTTTTAAATGATATGGTCACATATTTCTACTTTGTATCACAGCAGGCGAAGATCCTGGATATGAGTCCCACTGCCACCAATTACTCAAAAGAATTTCTATGTACATGGCCCATGAAAAAGTAACAGCCCAGCACATGAGGAATTATGTTGAAGACATAATTTAAGTAAAGAAAAGCATACTCTCTCTAACAAATTCAGCTTTAGCTTTTAAATGAGATCTGATCATCACATTCCTACGACTACTATTTGAGAATATTGGATCCTATCAACAACAATGAGGAGTAAGACACTGTCAAAGCAATCATATTTGTTCATTTACGAGTAAACTCATTTTCGGCTTAACAAAGAAAGGATTCAGCTCTTTGCAGTATGGATCTAACATAGCTGATTGTTCAGGACCACATAGTTTAGTACTTGTATAGTTAAAGAACAGATATTTTACCTGTATATTTTAACCAGCTGTTGTTGATGACCAGCTTGAACCATCTGTTGGGATAGATCATGCAATAGAGGCAGGATCCTTGGAGGGATAAGAGCTGGTGGTGTATAGACGGTATCATCTGTTCCATGATTATGCTCACCATGGCTACTGGGCAAATGGTTCTTACTGCTAGAGTCCTGATCTCCTGGTGATCCAGTTGATGGTCGCATTGAAGTTGGAAGGCACTCAAAAAGACGTTCCGGTTCAACAGGTTTGCTGAAAAAGCAGTAATAGTTAGAGCTCAATTGAAAAGCAAAAGAATAGCACGACATGTAAAGAATAACAGCACGCACATGAACAAATATAACACCAACCACAGCTCAGTGAGCAGCCCAGAAAGCAGAAGAGTACAACGCAAACTATTGCAAAGCAAGTGACTAATAACAGAGTGGCAAAACATATATATAGCTGCCAACACTTCTGTTAGAACTTATTATAATGCACAACACAGCTTACTAATTTTAGGGAGAATGCAACCTATGATTTTGAGGTGTTTGGGGCTTAACTTTACCAGTAGAACAAGGCTTCTTTGGCTAAATATATTCAGTGTATATAGACCCATTGACAGGTGAATATTGCGAACAGAAAGACCAATATATTGATGAAAGAGACAGAAATATCTTTATTAGAAGGCTAGTCAAGAAATACTTGAATCTCAAACCCAAAAATGTTATTAATCCTCAATAACAGCCTGCATAAAGGTCAACTTAAAAGAGTAAATGAATGTTTAGTTTCCATATATTGCCACAGCTATAATTTACATGAAAGATAAGAACATGACAATCAACTATAACCAATATACTTGAATAATAAAAAATTGTTAACCCTGCAAATAAGGATAAAAGGATTCAGTTTTTTATAAATGAAGAGAATAATAGTAATACGTGGAAGAATACGACAACATATCGAGATAATATCATGAAAGGTATAATTTTTTCTGTTTTGATGAGAAAGGGTATTAATTTGCATGGTTTACTTTCTCTAAAAAATAATAATACTTTAAATGGTAAGAGTTTGAACAGACCTGTAAGATGATAAAAGTTGCTTAAATTCATCTTCAAGCTTTGAAATAGCCTTGGCAAGTAAACTATTTGCATTGTTGAGCACTCCATCACTACTCTTGAAGCTTTTGTTGTTGTTGAAGAAGCGAATATTGTTTCTCAGTTGTTCAATTGCTTCAAGGTAACTTTCTAGGTCCTCGTGAGGGCCTTTAAGTATTTTAGCCTCTGCCTACAAGTTGAAAAGAGTATTTCAAAAATTAACTCAGTTTTGCATCAGATTAGCAAAGGATGACTACATTTTGATAGTGGATCTTCTTCCTTTTTTTTCCTGTTTTCCTTTTAACCAGCAAATAAGGTTGTGTTTAACCTATACCTTCTAACACACCAGAAAAAAAACATTTGGAGCCACATTGCAATGAAATCCATTTGCTCTTGGAAAAGCAATATACTACTAAAAAAGCATTTTTCCTTTTTCAGTCTGAAGC
Source organism: Solanum peruvianum (assembly GCA_027705065.1). Taxonomy (NCBI): domain Eukaryota; kingdom Viridiplantae; phylum Streptophyta; class Magnoliopsida; order Solanales; family Solanaceae; genus Solanum; species Solanum peruvianum. The sequence goes on along the minus strand of JAKWJD010001765.1, from coordinate 1,242,507 downwards.
TCTCGATTTTTATATTTTGAGTAGTTAAATATGTTTACCATTCCAACTTCTCTCATATTTGGGCTCTCCAGTTTTCTATTCTTTTTCTTTTCCTTCTTTCTTAATAACCGCGAAATCCTTGAGGACCGTGGCGCAACAGTTTGAAACTCGGTAGATAATGGACCTGTCCTCTAGCCTTCTCCACATAAACACCAAATTTTGTTTGCTACAATGTTTGAACTCGTGATGTGCACCTAACCCATATATCACGCACTGCTTTCTTACCACTAGACCAAAATCCCTAGGGCTTGGGCTCCTTAGTTTACTAGAAGAGCAACAATTTTCTTTTCTGATAGCCAACCCTTCAGGATTGTCAGATTGGACTCAAGTATGGAGAAAGTATTTTCACCTTTCCTTCTGTAATTATTATCTTCTTAGCACTTGTAGGGTTGGTCAAATACAAGTGAGTACTGACTATTCCAAAAAATATAGGCAACAAGAACTAATGACTAATTCATACTGTTGTCTTTGACTACAAATCCTAAGAGTTTATACACGAAAAGAAAATCGAAAATAGAAACATAAAGAAACCCTCCAAGAATATTAAGTGAGGTGCACGTCAAGAAGGCAAGGGTGATGCGGTGCACCTTTTGGTTAGTAGGCAGCAGAAATGCAAAAGAGGTGATTTTAGGACATCATGAAGGAGAACAATACATTTCGATCCTTTATTTCACCATACAACTCCACTGAAACTACATTGTAATGGACTGCAACTATATATCCAGTAAAAATCATCTTGAAGGCATCTCTTCGTACATAAAAATCCTAAACTATTTATTCTATTCTATTGATAACATCTTTTACCAGTAAAATCCCAAGTCAATTGGGACACTATTGTGATATACATTCAGCCTCAAACTACTCTTATATTTTTTCTTGGATATGTATTGTTTTTACAAATTAATCTCTACACTGCAAGGGCACAATTCATTGGAAAATCCCAAAATACTTCAACAGATCACAAATAAAACCCCAAAACTCTGCTACTAAATGCATGAAACGTTTAGCAGAAGCCAAACAATTTTCTACCAGAGTTGCATAAATCAATGACACATATCAGAAGTTAAAACAAACCTGACGAGAAAGATCAAATTGGGACAGTATAACATCGGCAGCCTTCAAAGTCCTATCGATGTTCTCATGCGCCTTCCGGATAGCATGAGTCCTAATCTACAAAGAGCACATTGAGCACCAATCAATAAATGGCGAAACTGAAAAGACCAAAAATGTCTATGCAACAAATCAGCAAGTCTTAACCAAAATCAGTTGTAAGAATTTCAATCAGCCCGGATAGCTCAATATGGAAATCATGAAATGACAAACAAACCCAAAGCTCATCTCTTTCAACATTCAGATCCTATTCAAGCAAGAATCACTTCAGTTCCACCCAAATATAGAACCCCCACCTCCATCCCAAAAACAAACAAATCAACGAAGCCCCTCAGCAAAAAATTACATTTTTATCATGTATACATAGATTATCAATCTCCTAAACACAACACTACAGGTCACCTCAGTGATTTAAGGGTTCATAATTCACCTTGAGGTTCCAAGTTCAAATCTTTATTTCATAAACCCCTTAGTAAAAAGCCTGGATCATACTTTGTTGTCAATTATCTAAACTTTAAACTAAAAAGTTCCTTTCTTTCCATTTTTCTCCATCACAATTGGCACCAAATATTCTAGGTAGCATAAACTAGATCCATTTCAAGAACATGGGATCTTCAATCGAAACAAGCAAAATCACAAAAAGGGGTTTACCTGAGTGGGACGCATAGCAGTTTCAAGAGCAGAAAGACGATGGTCAAAAGAACCCAAAATAGAAACCATGTTATCTGTAATTGACTGACTTTTCTGTACTGATTCTCTCATCATTGTTGCTCTTTCACTTAACATATCAACAACAACTATCCCTCCTTCCCCACCTCTGTTTCTTGGCAAAATACCCATCTTTTTTTTGCCCCTTTTCTCTTGAAGACTTGTTCTACTTTTGAAGAAGAAGAAGAAATGAGAAAAAAAGAGTTGTGCAAATGAAGGAATTGAAGAATAAACTAATTCAGTATAACAGAGAGAACAACAACAACAAGTGGGGGTGTGGGGTGGTTGACAATGGTGGACAGATGCATAACAGGGTGGGATATAAATTTTATATAAATAAAAATTAAAATCATAACACGAGCTTTCGGGTTCGACTACTCTTAAATACAAAATAATTTAGCTTAAAAATTATTTTATCTATAATATAGAATTTTTCAATGTAAATCTAAACTAAATTAAGCTTATAACACTAGCCGAACTCTCGAGTTCAAGTACTCTTGATACAACATAGCTTAAGTTAAGGACCGTTTTATTTTTAATATGAGATTTTTTTTTTATATAATTTAGATTTAATTATAAATATCAAACTCTAAGTGAATTTTTTTTAAAAAAAAATTGTTAGTATTGAAATTTCTATTTACTTGGATGAAAATTAATTTCTCTTGAAAATAACACTCTCTATTTTATTTTATTTGGCATCTATACTAAAATAAAATTAGAAAGTTTTAATTTTAATTTCTTGTTCTTTTTTTTAATATGCATAAATCAAGAGAGTTTAATTATTTTTTGTTCATATTTATTTAGATGATTGTGACGTATTGTTCATAATAATATTATATTGATAACACTTGGATTAATTGTATCATTCGTTGTCATTACATAGTATCATATATCAATAATTTGATTAAAGTGCAGACTAAATCAATGTTGTAGTTCTTTCATCTTTTTCTTCATGAAATTAATTAGAGAAATGGAGAAAGAAGAGTTGAAGGAGGTAGGAAGAAAGAAGAGAACCGAAACTAATGGAAACAAAAGACCCAAACACGATTGGACTATCGGGTTTAGGTTTTATTAAATGGGTTTCTAGACTAAGTGGGTCATATATTTTTTAAATGGTTAAAGAAAATTCGTCACGTTTGTCATGTCAATGAGTTTTTAAAAAATGATTATTTAAAACCTTACAAAAATGTTGAGGGCATTTTTAAACTAAATGATGGAAGAAGGACATATTTGAACTATTTAAGATATGCTAAGAGCATTTTTGATATTTTTCCCTTTGAAGAATAAATGTATAAAACGGTAGGATAAAAGATAAAATAAAATTATTAAATAACAAGTAAAAACAAAATGAAAAGAAAAAATTTAGATAAAGACGCGATTATACTAAATTGATTGTAATTTAAAAATATTTTTTAGGGACAAGGCAAAGATCATTTTTCTTATTCATCGTAATTCCAGGTCTACCATTTATGTCAATGTCCTCTTTTTTCAATCCATAAAGAAGATTTGATAATGCAAATTCCACAGATGCAACTCCAAGTGCCATTGTCGGACACCCTCTTCTTCCTGCTCCAAACGGAATTAATTCAGTCTTGTCCTTTGAAATTGATATCGCTATTCAAGAATCTTTTCGGGCACAAATTCTTCTGAATTTTCCCATATTTCAGGATCTCTTGCAATTACCCATACGTTAACATAAACTATAGTTCTTGGTTGAAGTTCATACCCTTCTAGTGTAGATATTTTCATTGATTAGTGGAACTGGTGGAAATAATCTTAATGTCTCTTTTATCACTGCTTTGAAATAAGACATATTTTGAATATCATCTTCATTTACAATACCTTTGTTACCAATTAAATCTCTGATTTCTTGTTGGACTTTCTTCATGGCTTTGGATTCTTGATCAAGATTGTCATTGCCCACATAAAATTGACAAGAAAGAAGATAAAAATAAAGGCAAAGGACAAAAATCACATATTTTTAAGGTAAAATTATGATTGTTCCCTTATGAGTTTATAATTACAGAAATCTCTCAAACTGATACAACAGTATAAGCGATGATACATTAATCCGATGGGCGAGATACATTAATCGTTAAGTAAGATACATTACAGTTAATACATGATACACCAATCTTATCTACATTTTATACATGATACACTAATCTGATGCGCGAGATACATTATTTGATGTGTGAAAATGAGGGATTTTTTTGGGTATTTGTAAAACTAAATGGAGATAATGATAATAAGAGAACTTAAAAATATAAGATTTCTGTCATTTTCCCTAAAAATAATTGTCAATTCATGAGAAATTCTTAACGTAATAATGGACACGCAACAAATAAAGTATATAATTATCGTGATATATATTTAGTGGCAATAACCTTTTCGAAAGATCATGTCTTTTCTAAAGGGTTTGTTGTCTATATATATATATAATAATATATATATATATATATATATAATATATTATATGTGTGTGTGTGTGTGTGAGCGCGTGTGTAGAAGTAGATAGGCTAAAGAAATGAAAATTACCATGAGAACTCCTTTTATATCCTCCAAAGACAGATCAGTTGGTGTTAATTGCTCTTTCTTCAATTGAAGCAAAAGATCTATAATATCTCCTTCCATGGATTTTGGCCTATTGGGATTGTGATGTTGTTTTATTAATTCTTCATAAAATTCATCCAAATCTTTCAAACTTTTCTCAAGTCTGTTTGTCAGTCCGATGAGTTATCTATCCAATTTAAAGATGGAAAAGAATCAGACACAAAAAATCTTCCCAACATATCTTCAGCTTTATCCACAACATGATTAAATCTCTTCTATTCATATGCCTCTTCATCAAATCTAACACCAAGAGAAACTCTACAAATGATAGTACTATTAAGTGAAATCAACAAATTACTCAAATTAGTGACTTGAGAATTAATAGCTTGTTGATATATTTTCTTAATCATTCTTGAGACTTCATCTTTACGAATCGAACGAAATAATTGCACTTTCTTGAGACTAAATAGATGAAGAACACATATTTTTCTCATTTCTCTCCAATAATCATTGTAAGGTGCAAAAGCAATATCATGACCATCGTAAGATAGTTTTTGTTGGCCAACAAGAGAAGTTCTACTACAAGAACTCTAAATCTTGTGTCTTGAGTACTTCTTTTGCTAATTTTGCTGAAGAAACTACAACAATTGGAATAGAAGCAAGTTTCAATGAGAATATTTTTCATATTTCTTCAAAAAGTTTCCAAAAATAAGTGAAATTAGTTATATTAATTAATTTTTAAATGAGTGAAACTGTTTTTTATTTTTTTTGCGAGTTTGAACCGTTGAAATAATCACTAATACTTGTGTTAGAAAATTATAGAATCAGTGAAGCTTGAAATGTCCTCTAGCAATCAAAATATTATTGTACCATATAAACAGTAAAAGAATTATGTGACGCAAAAAATTCTAAATGCGTCTTTAATTTTCAAGATATTTGTCTACATAACTTAGTTATCAAAGGTGAATGAATAGATATCTAATAGGGATAATAGAACATGTGGTTCTCAGCTATTTATAAATTCTAGTCGTATATCAAAAGATATTTTTATCGAAATGTAATAAAATATACGAATACAACTAACATATTGAATTCTATCAATAATTGGTCATATGTTGAAGGAACATAACATTATTATGAAGCAATTAGTATTTTATTATGTTTATAAGTACAAAATATGTTTAGATATCATTCTAAAGGATGACAACTTAACAACTATATACATATGTATTATGGTGATTTTTAATAACTATGTATAAATCCCACCATAATACTATCACTATTAATTGACTAGTACATAATTCGAGTCGAAAGCAATTGATGAATTTAGCTTACCTCAAAAACTACCCTAAATTCATTATGGGATTTAATTTAGAAATATTTTTTTGGGATAAGGCAAAGATCATTTTTCTTATTCACAGTAATTCCAGGTTTACCATTTATGTCAATGTCCTCTTTTTTCAATCCATAAGGTAACTCCCAATCAAATGCATAAAGAAGATTTGATAATGCAAGTTCCACAGATGCAACTCCAAGTGCCAAGCCCGGACAACCTCTTCTTCCTGCTCCAAACGGAATTAACTCATAATCTTGTCCTTTAAAATCGGTATCGCTATTCAAAAATCTCTCCGGCATAAATTTTTCTGGATTTTCTCATATTTCAGGATCTCTTGCAATTGTCCATGCGTTAACATAAACTATAGTTCTTGGTCGAAATTCATATCCCTCTAGTGTAGATATTTTCATTGATTCTCTTGGTATTAAAAGTGGAGCTGGTGGAAATAATCTTAATGTCTCTTTTATTACTGCTTTGAGATAACGCATATTTTGAATATCATCTTCATTTACGATGCCTTTGTTACCAATTAAATTTCTGATTTCTTCTTGGACTTTCTTCATGGCTTTTGGATTCTTGATCAAAATTGTCATTGCCCATATTATCACAGACGCACTAGCCTCTGATCCAGCAAATAACACATTCTACATAAAATTGACAATTCATGAGAAATTTTCAAAGGCAATATTTAGCCGCAATAATATATATGGGAAAATTACGTGGTTTAATAAACTATACTACTTAATTACTCATCATAACTATACTTTGTTATAATTATCACTGGCAACTAACATTATACATTAATTACGTGGGTTGATATAATTATCCACGTTAGTATATGAATAATTCGCAGAATATATAAATACATATGTATAATATACAATTATCTAACTGATATGCATATACAAATCACCTCTCTTTGTTCTCTCTCGCTCGTCTCTCTCCTCCCTCTCCCAATCTCGCTCGTCTCTCTCAATCTCGCTTGTCATATATATAAATGCATATGCATAATATACAATCATCTAACCGATTACATATACAATTCACTCTCTGACTTCTCTCGCTCTCCTTTTCCTCCCTCTCCCAATCTCGCTTGCCATATATACAAATTCATATGTATAAGATACAATTATCTAATTGATATACATATACAATTCACCTCTCTCCCACTCTTTGCCCTCTCTCGCTCGTCTCTCTCCTCCCTCTCCTAGTCTCTCTCTCCTCTCTATAACATGTAGCTACGAGTTGTAATTATCAAACTATATCTATGGAGAGTAATTGAGCTATTTTTGAGTGGCTATATGTGAAAGTTCCTCAAATATGATTGTCCTTATATTATATATCTAGTGGCAATAATAAATACATATATTTGTAAATTAACACTCTATTGACATTTGTTAATCCATTGGGTTAAAACAGACAAAAGTATAACTACATGGCTTATATTACCATCCAAGCTCAAATATACATGCAAAATCAAATTTAGGCTAGTTAACAATTTAAGAAGATATATTAGCTTTCACATATATTTTTTTCAAAAAACAAAAAGATAGAGGTTGTGTTATGTTGAGCGAATTGAATTATGAATTCTTAATTCTAACACGTTTTGCCTCAAACATTTTGAGTGAATTAGATTATAATCTATATAGTTAACCTATTCGTATTTAATCCAAGCCACTCATTTGTCATCTTTTTCATATGAATTTAAACGTACATATAAATGTATATATGCATATATGTGTGTGTGAGCGTGTGTAGAAGTAGATAGGTTAAAGAAATGGAAAATTACCATGAGTATGCCTTTTATATCCTCCAAAGAGAGATCAATTGGTGTTAATTGATCTTTCTTCAATTGAAGCAAAATATCTATAAAATCTCCTTCCATGGATTTTGGCCTATTGGGATTGTAATGTTGTTCAATTAGTTCTTCATAAAACTCATCCAAATCTTTCAAATTCTTCTCAAGTCTATCTGTCATTCCAGTGAGTTTATCAATCCAACTCAAAGATGGAAAAAAATCAGACACAAAAAAGCTTGCCAACATAGCTTGAGCTTCAGCCAAAATACAATTGAATTTCTTCCTTTCATGTGCTTCTTCGTCGAATCTAACACCAAAAGCAACTCTACAAATAATTGTACTATTAAGTGAAATCATCAAATTGCTCAAATTGGTGACTTGAGAATTAACAGCTTGTTGATATATTTTCTTGATCATTCTTGAGACTTCATCTTCACGAATCGGACTAAATAATTGCACCTTTTTTAGACTAATTAAATGAAGAACACATATTTTTCTCATTTCTCTCCAATAATCATTGTAAGGTGCAAAACCAATATCATGACCATTATAAGACAATTTTTGTTGGCCAACAAGAGAAGGTCTACTACAAAACACTAAATCTTGTGTCTTGAGTACTTCTTTTGCTAATTTTGCTGAAGAAACTACAATAATTGGAACATTTGAAGTAAGTTTGAATGAGAAGATTTTTCCATATTTTTTGGAAAGTTTCCAAAAATAAATATGAGGAGCTAAAGTATCAAATTGATGCAAATTTCCAATGAATGGAAGCCCTATAGGACCTGGTGGAACCTTATTTTTACCACTCCTTTTGGCTTTAACAAGAAGAAAAATAAGGCAAATAGGAATGCCCACAAAGAGTAGAAAGAATATCATTTTATTGTCTAATTGCCTTGTGACTTGATATGCCTTATATATATATATATATATAGATATATATAAAAGGATCTTGGGTTTAACTTTTGGGAAAATTGTATATAATAGCAAATTAATAACCTAAAATAAATGGAGTAGCTAGGGTTTGATTTATTTGTGCTCCATAGCAAACGTTAGCCAAAGTTTGTCAGGCGCCTCTCTGCCAAAAATCTCGCTCGCCACTCTCCCATTCTCGCTCGCCACTCTCCCTCTGCTTGCCTCTCTCGCTTTATACACAGAAGTGTATAAATTATGTTTCTGTTTTGTATAAAGCGAGAGAAAATTGTATATACACATGCAAAAACATATATCTTCGTGTTATACACTTAATTATACAATTTACAAACATTTTACTTCAATTCAATTGTAGACAAATGCAAATTTTAGACAATATTGCAGAGAAAAAGGCCAACGAATTATACAATTGCGAATTATACAATTGCAGTGAAATACAATTTTCTCTAACTTTATTCAACAGAAGTGTGTATATTGTGTTTTGCTTTTGTAAAAGCGAGAGAAAAACATATATCTTCTTGCTATACACTATAATTATGCAATATACATACATTTTAATTCGATTCAATTGTATACAAAGCAAATTTTATAAAAATATTGCAGCGAAATAGGCAGCGAATTATACAATTGTGCATTATACAATTGCAGTGAAATAGGATAGCGAATTATACAATTGCAGCGAAATAGGCCAGCGAATTATACGATGTATATGTATAGCGAATTATACAGTTTTATGTTTGCTATGGAGCGCAATTATACAATTGTGCATTATATAATTGCAGTGAAATAGGATAGCGAATTATACAATTGCAGCGAAATAGGCCAGCGAATTATACAATTTAGGCCAGCGAATTATACAATTGTATATGTATAGCGAATTACACAGTTTTATGTTTGTTATGGAGCGCAATCATGCAAACTTTGTTATAGCATACAAATATAAAATTTTTATTTGCTATATGTGAAAGTTGCCCATATCTTTTTTTTTTGAGAGTTTTTGTAACCTTTGTACACTAACAGTATAACTTTTTATGTGTGACCTAGCTAGTAACAAATTTGAGTCGTGAAGTAATCATTATTATTTTTATTTATTAGGATAAACGGTCTACAACACACTCTTGAAATTGGCCCTTTCACTATCATAAACAAGAGAAGCTTTATGTATATTTAGGTCCAGTGACGGAACTAAAATTTTTAATAAGGGAATTTAAAATCTGAAAAAGTAAATATATATACGAACTAATAAAAAATAATTTAGATATTTAAGTTAGATGCACATCGAAGAACTAATAGCGCATGTGATTCGAAATCTTGAATGTGCCTCTAATTTTCAAGATATTTGACAACATAACTTAGATAACATCAGCCAATGGTTAATGAATAAATATTTGTTAGGGTAATAGCGCATGTGATTCTAAATTATTTATGAATTCGAGTAGTATATTGAATATATTTGGGCTAAAATTAGGTCTAAAATATTTTAGATATATTATATCTAAGTAGATTCGCATTTATCTTGGTACATAACAAATCTCGCTCTTGATCACTTTCTCATGTATCTGATATTTCAGATATATGTGAATCACATCAGATACATACAAATAAATGTATCTAATATATATGATATATTTTGCATGTATCTGAAATACATATGAATCTTGTTCGCCTCCATCTCGAATCTCACATGTCTCTCTCTATTTTTGTGTATCTGATAGTAATAATACGTGTATCCAAGTATATTTTCTTCAATAATAGAAAAATCTTGATTAATGATAATATACGTAATATTTTCAAAATACACAATATAATAATAATAATAATAAATGATAGTGAAATATATTTAATGACGTAGTTTTTCCTGTTCATTTATATTATAGTAAAATATATGCCGTCAATTTAAATTTCATTATATTCGGGATATAGTAAAACCTTCAACAGTATTTTTATATAGAGTACTAGAAAAAAACATATTGTAATTATTATTGTAATTACTTTAGCATCATCACTTTACTATTGTCATTAAAGCTGCATTGAAAATCAGTAAACTTTCGTATATAGTCACTTAAAAATAATTAATTATTCTCCATAATTACAGTTTGATAATTACAATTTGTAGCTACATGTTATATGGAGGATAGAGGTGAGCGATACTAGGAGAGAGGCAAGAGGCGAGAGAGAGGGGGGAAAGAGTGGGAGAAAGGTGAATTGTATATGTATATAATTGTATATTATACATATACATTTGTATATAGGGCAAACGAGATTGGGAGAGGGAGGAGAGAGGCGCGCGAGATCGAGAGAGGAGGAGAGAGGCGAGCGATAGAGGGAAGAGAATGGGAGAGAGGTGAATTATATATGTATATAATTGTATATTATACATATACATTTGTATATAGGGCAAACGAGATTCAGAGAGGGAGGAGAGAGGCGATCGAGAGAGGGCAGAAAGTGGGAGGGAGGTGAATTGTATATGTATATAGGTTAAATAAGTTTATATTATACATATGTATTTGTATATTCTGTCGAATTATACATATACAAACATGACTAATTATATAAATTCGAAATCAGCCCATATAATTAATGTATAATATTAGTCGCGAATAGTAATTACAGTAAACTATAACTATTGTGAGAAATTAAATAGTATAAATTTATTTTGTTGCGTAATTTCCCTTTAAAATATCATACCCAACAAATTTTGTCACGTTTGTTATTGCTGGCAACTATGCCATAATTATAATTAATAACCTATAAATGATCATACCATAGTCCAATATTTAATCAATCATTTTTTTATACACATGCGTGATATTTTAGTTGGCCAGTATATTTTTGAAATTTTTCCTAAGTTTTAACTTTTTATTTATCTACATTAGTTTTATTGTGGCAAAACTTTAGAAATAAATATGATGACGAAATCAACAAAAAAGTTATTTAAGGAAAAATCAACAAAAAAATCCAATGTAATTTACATATATTGTTTTCGATAAATTTGCAATTTTAAAAAAATACTAAAATTAGTTCAAAGCAATATTGCTAAGAGAAATTATATAAATGAAGAAGTTATGACAAAATGCTATAAATAATATGACAAATTAAACTAAAAAATAACCGTAACAAGATAAAATGATAATCAAACTGCAAAAGATAACATATGATACCAAGCTCAAAGGACTAGAGTAATACTAGAATTAATAGTATTGCTAATAGTACACACGAGTTAGCCGGACAACGGTTAACTAACATTCTATCCAAATTTGTATCCTTCATAACCTTCTATCTAAGGTCATATGTTTGATAAGTTAGAAGCTGCAATTTTAGGACGTTAAAATAAATAAATACTCTAAATAATCCAAAATAATTGACTTTTAGGATGTGTTTGGTATGAAAGAAAATATTTTCTAGAAAAAATATCCAATTTCTCATTTTCAATTGGCTTAAATATTTTTCAAATAAACTTATGTTCCTTTAGTTTAATGAAAACGACTAACTTTTTTCTAATCTCTCTTTCAGCCTCACTCACCCCACCTAAACGCCCCAACCCTAGTCCCTCATAACGTGAACCACCCTACACCCGACTAACTCGGGAGTCATCCCAGATCACCCTATTTGAAACCCCCTACCCCTCGAGACTCAATCCTAACCCAAATTGAAACCTTACTCTAACTCATGTCCTAACTCGACCCTCTCCAACACGAAACTTGCCCTTAAATCGACACATGACCAAAACCTCGATCCTAACTCGGGGTTAGGATCTTAGGCTAGATCTCAGGGTCGGAGTCGGTCTCGATTCAAGTCTCATGTCAAGGTCGGGGTTGGGTTCATGGTAGATGTCATATCAAAGGTCGAACCATGTATTGGGTTGGAACACGAGTTTAGATTCGAGTTCATGATAGTTATTTAGATTATACTTCAATATTTTTAAAACGATTATTTTCTTGAAAGATATTTTCCGTCAATCCGAACACACCCTTAAATCTTTAAAAGTTGGTAAAAAAAACTTTGGCTTATGTTAATGGCTTTATTTTGTCGATCCATCGTCTCTAACTTTACACTTCCTCGTCTTCCATTGCAGCTCATCCCTCTCAACACAACAATTCCTTTCCCACATTGCCCTTCCAAATACCACCAAATTACCGCTTTGCCACTCGTTCTTCGCCGCAAAACAGCTTCCTTTGCCTCACTGCCGCCGCCGCCGTCATCAACCATGGAGAACCCACCTGAAGGTTATCGGAGAAACGTCGGCATTTGTCTAATGAATCCTTCTAATAAAAAGGTCTTTTTTTTTTCTTCCTGTAGAGTAATTTGTGTATGTTCTTCATTTAATTTCAGTTTAAAAATCTGAATTTTGCAGATTTTTGCTGCTTCAAGGCTTGATGTACCTAGTGCTTGGCAAATGCCGCAGGTAAATAATGTAGATTTCAATTGGGTTCCCGTTCATTCTTTTTGTTTTCAATTGTTGAATGCGTTCCAGAATTTTCATTTAGGGGGTTCGGAAAATAAAAATGTAGTGTCTAGATTTGAACTTGGAACCTCAAAGTGAATTTTGAATTCCTGGAACAACTATGTCAACCTCCTATTCCTGTGTTTTTGTGTTTAGGGGGATTAAAAATGATCCTATATATAGTGTAATGTTTCGCTTAGGGGTTCGGATGAACACAATTCAGTGAAATTGCGGTCAGTCTCGCTAGCTCTGTAGTTGCCTCCCCTTACTTGCTCATTCACAATTGTTACCACAAGAAAGTCATCCCTATCTCTGACGGGGCTTATTCACTCCACGACCCCCCTAGATTCGCTCCTGGTTAGGGGTGGGTGGGTGGAGCAAGATAACCGTCTAACCGGAAATTCATCTTTAGAGCTAAGTCCTAAGGAGGTTGGTTGGAATTTGTGGGTGTAGGTTAGTGTCTTGGACCTGGAACACTGTACTCAGGGTTCCAAATCTCCAATGAGTGCCTATAAAGGATTAATTATGTCTTTGATGTTTCCCACTTCAAATTAGTCAAGGTAGTAAAATTATTTCTCATCTAATAATACTCCAAAGATGGTTTGACCTGAGGGGCAAACCCCTGATACTTTATACATTTTGGGTCAATCTAAATATTTCAGTCCGTTCATATACATCAAGCTAACTATTTAACCATCAGTTTAATATTGTTTTCTACTTTGGTTATAATTTGAACCAACATATTGAACACCTTGTCTAGTTAAATACCATTTATAAAATGAAATTTTGGCCTAATGCATCAATTGATTTTTGGTCACAGAGGTAAAATAGTATTCGCTCTAACTCGCCAAGAACATGTCTGGATGAGGTAACCATAGGCTAAAATATGGATGATATTGTGTGGTGAGAGAATGAACTTAAAATCCTCCTATGTAGGGGTTCGAGGAAGCCTGGACCACAAACATTCCCTATGCCTGAACTTGCTTTTTTGCAAGAGCATATCCTATTTAAGGAGGAACTAACTTATTTTGACAACCGATGTGTGATATTTAACATCCCTTGCATGTCTATTGGACATTGGATGGGTGGATAGTATAACATAGGAGTTCAATAGAGGTTACCGAGAAATGAGATGAGTCTAGTTTGATATCATGCTAGTGAGGAGGTGTGAGAGGTTGGCATTTGGCAATGACAGGCATTAAGAGCGGTAAAGGCAAACCGAAAGAAGTATTAGAGAAGGTGATTAGACATGACATGACGCATATTGAGCTTACCAAGAACATGACCTTAGATATGTTGTTTTGGAGGTTGTGGAATAGGATAGAAGACTAGTTAGTAGTCGATCATTCTTTTGCTTTCCTGCAAGATAGGATTGGTGGCAGCACTTGGGCCTTCCTTCTTAGCACTATGATCATAGTTTCTGGTTCTTTGATTTCGAGTATCATCTGTGTTTTTTGTGCTGTCGTTATCGGATCATTTTTTTACTTTTTTTTTGCATTTTTGTTCTTTCTGATGTATGTTGTGGACCTGCTCCCATTTCACATTATGTCGTTGTTGTTACTGCTCTCATTTCTATTTTCAAATTGCCTGGAAATGCTTTATTAAGCCAGGGGTCTATCAGAAATAGCCCCTCTATCTCTATGAGGTAGGGGTAAGGTCTGCATACGCCTACCCTCCCGAAGCGCTACTTGTGCGATTACTTTGGATATGTTTTTGTTGTCGTTAAAGATCTCAAGGTTCAGTTCTGGTTTGACATTCCTAGAAACCTTCATTTGACAATACCTGCATGTTCTCTAAAGATGTTAGTTTTTCCTCAGATTCAAAGCTAGATGTTTCTTTTTCTGTAAAATTTAAATTAAAAGAAAAAGTTAGAACTGTGTAACTTTTTCAAAATCTTGGTTTCTGCAATAAAATAAAGAAAAACGTAACTGGGTTTTTTGAATCAGGGTGGAGTTGATGACAATGAAGATATAACAAATGCTGCCATCAGGGAACTAAGAGAGGAAACTGGAGTTACTTCAGCAGAAATTATTGCTGAGGTATGAAAAGTAGATCTCGCTATAGTCTTGAGTTTGTCGAGTTTTATTTCTTTGGTCCTCTCATTCAAGGCAGGCCAAAGAGCTTTAATCAGCTCACGAAATGGCTGTTGTTATTTAATACTTGGTTTGTTGGGTTGTGATGAGAGTTCCCACAGTTTAAAGTTGGTTTCCAAAGTTAAAGAAACCCGAGTCTACAAGATCCTCTTTCTTAATTAGATGCCATCTCCTGTTTTGAGTAGCGGTAGGCTGGTTAGTGATGTTCTGAATCTGTTGTAGGTTCCTCATTGGGTAACGTATGATTTCCCTCCAGAAGTTAGAGAAAAGCTAAGGCATCAATGGGGATCTGACTGGAAAGGCCAAGCACAAAAGTGGTAGGTGCTTCTAAATCAGCAAAATGTACTTGAAACTCTATATTTTGCATTCCTCGATAAACAATAAGTGGGAGAGTGATTGCTATACAACTTGGTTTTGGCCCACAGGGGGATTCTTCGACATCATGCTATAAAGCTCAACTCCTTATTTACTGCTCATTTGAGCATCTGATTGTTTTTTCTTTTAGGTCTCCACTGTTTCCTAATTCTTAATGGTACTGAAATATGTGGAAAAATTCTAGGTTCTTATTTAAGTTCACTGGAAAGGATGAAGAGATCAACCTTCTTGGGGATGGGACAGAGAAGGCCGAGTTTGGAGAATGGTCGTGGATATCACCTGAGCAAGTTATTGAACTTGTAAGTGATCCATTTAGACCTTTAAAGTTTGACCTAAAACGACTTACGGCTTTAACTCCTATTATTTTGACTTTTATCCAAAATCTTGTCTACAGGCAGTGGATTTCAAGAAGCCCGTTTACAGGGAAGTTCTATCTGTTTTCTCGCAACATTTTCAGTAGTGAAACTAGTCATTTCTGAATACGAAGTTCAAGAGGTTCGTTTATGTCAAACCCTTTCTATTAGATGTTCACTGTTCCGCTGCCCATTCTGTTAGTAAATTCGTATTTAAGTCATCATTCTGTCTTCATCATCAAAGCTTGAACCACTCGGTCTGTCAGGCAGGACCGATCATACTTCTATCCCTTTACTAAAGCAAAAACATTCATGTGTGGGCAGTAATGTGCTGTTGCACGACTACTAGACGATTCATATAGCAGACCTAAACTTGTTTGGAACTGAGTGAGACATAGTAGTTGTTTTGTACACTTCTCGTCGTATATTTTCATGTTTCTAAATTTTCTTGATGCTTAACAGGTCTTATTTGCCAAAATAATGGCTGGAGGTTCAATATGTTTTTGCAAGGGGCTAACAGCATAGCTGGTTTTGGTGAAATAAATATGTAAACCTTGTAACACTATATACAATTATTGGTTATGCTGTAACCTAAATTTCCCTTTTCATCTTTTATTGAAAAAAGAAATTTTATTACACAGAGAAAAGGGTATAATGGGTATTAAACTTACACTTATTTGCTAATAAAATATAGACTTGATGTGTGATTTGTGTCTAATCATTTATCATATACTCCCCTCTGTTTACTTTTAATTGTGTACTGTATCGAAATTAGATACCATTTTTACGAGATGAAAATCATACGAATAATAAAGTTCAAATCTAACATAGTTTTATTGTTAGATACCTCGATTTTTGGTACGCAAAACGATTCAGGATATTGATAGATAAAAAAAAGGGAAAAATTACATACATTTTAAAAAATAATTACTAATTTTAGCGATATTTTTTGTTTATTACCATTTATAACAATGTTTTGTTAAATCTGTAATATGTATTAAAAGTGAATTATGTATGCAATATATATGAATTATAATTGTTTTTTGAAATATATTATGTTTGTTTGGTAAAAAAATTGTCATATTGTATTATAAGTGTATTAAAATGTGTGATAAATATATTATTCATCATGAAAATTTGTATTATATGTGAATAATAAATTATTCTTTGTAATATGTATTAAACTTGTATTATAAATGAATTAAAAGTGATCAAGTGAAATAAAAATATTATTGCTATAAATAGTAAATATTTTTTTATTATAGTATATTTATGTAAGTCCCTAAAAAAAATATCCTGTGAAATACATCTACAACAATCTTTATATACAAAGAAGTTGAATGTGATATAAAAGGTAAAATGTAAATGTATTTGACATTGCATAAACAATTAGGATAAACATGAAGATTGTAATTAATAATAGTTATTCTAATTGATTTTGTTATGAAAAATATATATACAGTAATCCAATAAATGCACACATATCTTCACATATACTGTCATAATTAACATGCATGCATTATTATCTCAAATTATCTTTTTACAGTTAAAAAAAAAGTTAGTCAAAGATAAATATAATACAATAAAATCTTAGCCAAATTTTTGGGAGGCAACATAAGGGTGAATCACCAAATTAAATACACAACCTTCCACATTTATTTCATTTCTATTTAATATATATATATATATATATATATATATATATATATAATATATATATATATATATATATTATTTATAAGGATTTAAAGATTTACTTCCAACAGTTAAAAAAGGAAATCACATTGGCATGACTCATGTATTATCCTTTATTTTTAAAAAATTATCCACACAAAGATGAGTCACCTTTATTTTTACTAAATAATTTTATCACCTAAAAAAGATTCTTGTTTCACTATAAAAACCCTTCTATTCTCAAAAAATTTTGAACAAGCAAATTCTCATATTTTATTTTTCTTGGTTTTATTTGTGCTTTTTTTTGCTCAAATCAAAGTCAAAAATGACATTCCTCGTTGCACAAACTGATCATGGTATAATTTTTGCCTTAATTTGACTTCTTAAATTATATATTTAGTCGTTAATTGTTATTTATGTAATTTGATGTTTGAATTTGAAATTTTTGATTAAAAGTCTGTTGTTTATTTGAAAAAAGTGTTATCAATGTTATTTGACTTCTTAAATTATATATCTAGTCGTTATCTTTCTGCTTTGATGTTCTAACTTGATATTTTTTATTAAGATTTTTTTACTACTTATATTTGAAAAAGCGTTAATTAAATTATATATTTAGTCGTTAATTGTTATTTATGTGATTTGATATTTATGTTCTTGATTGTGTTAATAGCAGAATTGGAGAACAAAAAGGAAAATTCTGATGGTATATTTGTTGTCCCTGGCAATAATGCATTTGGCAACTCATTCAGGTAATTAATATTATTTTCTCAATCAAGAAATTATATAAAATTTAATATATAAAAACTTATTCTTAACTTTACTCAATTATCAATGCAGGGACTATAATGTAGAGGCTGAACGTCAAAAGATTGTCCGTGAACTCTATCGCCAGAGTCACATTAACCAAACTTATGATTTTGTAAGATTCCAAACAAATAAACCAAAAAAAATAATTAAATAATCTTGGAATTAGAACTTTTTTTTATTGATAGAAAGTCTACATGTTTGATTTTAATGCGCGTATATTTTAAACAGGTGAAAAAGATGAGGGAAGAATATGGTAAAATGAATAAAGTGGAGATGAGTATATGGGAATGTTGTGAACTTTTGAATGAAGTTGTAGATGATAGTGATCCTGATTTGGATGAACCACAAATTGAGCATTTGTTGCAAACTGCTGAAGCTATTAGAAAGGATTATCCTAATGAAGATTGGTTACACATAACTGGCTTAATTCATGGTTTGTTAGAAGAAAAAAAATAATTAATTTTATTAAAAATTTATTAGGGGGTTTAAAAGTATTAATATTTTGTCCAAAAATGTTGTAGATCTAGGCAAAGTTCTTTTGCTTCCTAGCTTTGGAGGGCTTCCTCAATGGGCTGTTGTTGGTAAGAATTTCGTTTCGGAACTTCTTTCATTGGCATGTTTAAGACAGACAAAATTAAAGGACATTTTGATACGTTTTACAGGTGACACGTTCCCCCTTGGTTGTGCTTTTGATGAATCGATTGTGCTTCATGAGGTGCTTTTCTTCTTCTCGAGTTTTAGAGTCGAGGGTCCTTCAGAAAGAACCTCTAATTGTCTTTCTGCAGCAATTGAAGGGAAATCCTGATAACAACAATCCATCTTACAACACAAAATATGGAGTTTATTCTGAAGGATGTGGGCTTAATAATGTGGTGATGTCTTGGGGCCATGATGACTATATGTACTTGGTATGCATTTTTTTTTAATTATTCAGAATATAAGCCTTTCAAATTTAGTGAAAATAAATGAAGATTACAGCTGATTTAACATAATGTTTGTGTAATTATGCAGGTGGCTAAGGCAAATAAAACTACTCTTCCATCTGCTGCATTGTTCATCATCCGATATCATTCCTTCTATCGTAAGCAATACATAATTAACTCGTTTTTTGTTTGTTTTCAACAACGTACCTAGTCTAATGATGTATGCAAACCTTACCCCTACGACTTGACGGATATAATGGTTAAACTTTATTGCTAATCTTGAACTATTGTTATGTAGCTCTGCATAAGTCAGGGGCATATACTCACTTGATGAATGAGGAGGATCATGAAAACCTGAAATGGCTTCAAATCTTCAGGTAAGTTTTTTCTTTTCCTGTTACATAATTTGTACTTCAGTTTGCTTCTGACTTGAAGCAACGGTAAAGTTGTCTCCGTGTGATCTATAGGTCACAGTGGTAGACGGTCTACATCTCACTCTTTAGCGCTGTGGCTCTTTGCTTAGTACACCGAGCTGCTCTTTTACTTGCTTCTCTTGAGAATGTGGTTTGACTGAACTTTGTGTATATTGACAGCAAATATGATCTGTATAGCAAGAGCAATGTTAGGATTGATGTGGAGAAAGTGAAACCTTACTACATGTCCCTCATTGAGAAGGTAAATTTTCATTTGCCTTACTAGTTCAGTAAAGAGAAAATAGTTTTATATTATAACTCCTCTATCCGAAGTAAGTTGGAATCAGCTATATGAATCCTCACCGATCATGTTGGTTCCGTACAATCATTTCATTCTGCTTTACTGAACTGCAAAATACATTTTGATTGCAGTATTTCCCAGCCAAGTTGAAGTGGTGAAATCTCCCAGACAGGGAAGCTCTGAAACAAGATGCTTGTGTATTACAAACAAAAAAAGATTCAGGAACTAGTTATGGGATTTTATTTGTGCATTTTTTTTCCTTGTTCTTGGGGGTGGGGTGGGGTAGGGTAGGGTATGGTGTTCCTAATGTTTCATAAATAAAAAAGTGTGTTTGTTCAAAATGCATTTGACTTTTGTTAAATTATTGTGATGAAACAATCTATAATTGCTGTGAGAATGCGTTGAAATGCAAGCAAATACAACGTAGCCAGTGTAATTCCAAAAGTAGGGTCTAGAGAGGGCAGAGTGTACACACACCTTACCCCTACCTCAGGAAAATAGACCCTCGACAAGAATGCAAAGATATCTAAGTTAAAATCATCACAGCTACAAGGAACTTTGAAATAAAAGCAAGACTTTCGTAACTGGCTTGAAGATAACAAGTAAATTTGTATCATTAACTCAACTAGCTTTTGACATTGGCAGCTCATTATCTGTTCAAACTACTCATTGCTAGCAGCTCAATATCTGTATAGTGTTGAGGTTTCATTGCTTACCTCTTTCCGTAGTTGATACTTGTGGTCCATCAGTGTTGGATGTGACTAAGTTTGCACATAATGCTGTTACCTCCTTCCGTTGTTGATACTCACGGTCCATTGGTGACATATTTTCTCTAATACTACTCGAATGTCCAAATTAACAATCTACAGCATAACAATTCATACAACTCTAAGCTTTAAAATAGACTTTTGTTGTTGATATTCATCACATGAACATAACTGGAATACCAACACAGTTCTGGTTTTAGCAGAGGAATTTTTATACTTATCTAACTGCAACTCCATTTAAGAACACTTAAGAGTGTTTAAGGCTATCCAATTAGTTGATTCTCAGGATAATTTCATCAGCTTCCAGAACTTTGTCGTCTCCATATATTAAGTAAAACCGTTCTTCAATTTACACATAGGAAGAATGAGATAAAGTCTACCAGAGTTAATAATCCTTGAAGAAACAGTGACTAAAAACTGTTACCACTGCAGTAAAATGTACAATCTACTCTTCTCGATCCTAAAGAGAACACAACAATCACTGTGTATGATAAATAATGCGTTCAACATGATCACTAACTATGCCAGCAACAACCTCAGGAGAAAACCTGCTCATCATATCATTTCTTGCCTGCTTACCTCTGGATTTAGCTTCCTCGTGATTTCTCATTACATGTCTCATAAGCATTTGAAGCTTATTAACCGAAGGTTCAGCCCATAAATGTCCCTTAAATGGACCGTCTGTGACTTCACTCATCCTATCGACAGGCAATGGGTAGCTATTATCTTCTGTCATGAATTCAGTTGGTCCTGACCAATTCGTAGCAATCACTGGCAAAGTCATTGCCATTGCCTCGACAATAGGCCTACCCCAACCTTCACCTCTAGATGGCAAAACAAATGCATTAGCAGCCTTGTATAGCCTAGGCATATCAACCTGAGCTATGTGTTCGTCGATTACATATACTCTAGCCCAACCATCTTTTGGTTTTTCCAAATCGGAATTCTCCACATATTCAACAATCTTGTTACCAAAATCCTTATCAGAATGATACGGATTCGTTAACAGATACAAAACAACATCATCACCTCCCGAAAACTCCTTCAAGTAAGACCTCAACAAAACATCCCATCCTTTCCTATATTCCCACTTGAAAATACTCAAGAATACAAACTTTTTTCCATTTGAAAATGACCCCATCACTAAATTCCCTAATGACCCTAAATCCAATCCCTTATACTTAACTGGATCAAAAAAATCAAGATCAACAGGCTGAACAATCTTGACAACTTTCAATGGATCAACCCCACTTTCAGTAAAAGTTTTCACATGAAAATCAGTAGGAACCCAAACAAAATCCAAAAGATTACACCTTTTAACATGCTCATCGTTAACTCTATCAGTCTCAAACATAGTCCTTCCAACTACAGCTTTAAAATAACCATAACCAATAGGTGGACATGGAAGTGTATCAAAAAGTGGAGGATACCAAGCACCAGGTTCACTATGACAAACAACAACAGTCTCATTCAACTTACATTCTCTATGGTAAAGCTCAACAGCTAAATTCCTCATATCTAAAGGTAAACCCTCCCAAAATTCAACATTTTCAAGATCCCCATGTTGCTCAATTTTCAAATTAAAGACTGGATTTTTATTCATTGAGTAATTATGTAAAGCTAAAATATATGACCAAGCTTCTGAACTGTACCCACCTCCTGAAAGAAATGGAGCCATCCATAGAACACAATAAGGGGCTGTGTAAATGGGGTTTCTTGAAATTTGCTTCTGAACTGTTGGATTCAGTAAATTTGATCTGAGAAAAAAGAGTTTTTTGAACTGATTTGTTTTGCTAATACTGAATGAAATTGCTAATATGAGTACCAAGATTGATAAAAGATAAAAGGGTTTGAGTTTTCCGATGAATGGAAGAGTCCGGCCGGGTGACGGCGGCGGTGGGTGGCCGGAATCTAGTCTTTCGGCGGAATGCATAATCAGAATGGGAGATAAAACACCGTGTTTGATAAAAAAAAAAAGAACTTACTGTTTTTAGTTGAAATTTTTTATGTTTTTCGATTTTTTAAAATTATTTTTGATTATATTAATCTCGATAGTTATATTATTCACGAGATTAAAAGAATTTAAAGAAATTTGATTCATATATTCTGCAAAATATTTTTCGTATCAATGATATGTCCTTTTTCTAATCCATTTAGATCTAATTTGAAAAATAAATATTTGAACTCGAAAAGTTTACGTTTCAATAGGTCAATCTAAAATAAGCGATATTATTTGGTTTTATTTTGAACCATATGAATTCCTTGCCTTTTTTTATCATATATATGTCCTCGAGTTGTGCCGTTCTTTGATAGATATAATTGTAAATACTAATTTATTGACAATTATATGTAGCGATATACAATGATGTATACAACAATATATAAGAATGAAATTTGGGCCAAAACCCAAAAGATCAGCTGCTAAGGCCCAAGTTCTGACCCAGACAAACAGCAATTAGACTTGGGCCCAAATCCTTCTTTCTTTTTATTTTTATTTTTATTTTTTAAAAAATTAATTAATTGTTGCAACTTGTCTAACTTTAAATAATAATTTAACTTAATTGAAACCCCTAGAAGATGAATTATTCTCTTTATAATGGTTTATTTCAATAAAATTTCATTTTCTATAACTTAATATAATTCTTGTTTTATTGATGTTTTAGTATATATGACAACTGAAAAGGAACGGAGGGAGAATTAAATCGAGGATATGGATTCATTATACTAACATGAGTTAGGGTCCCACAAGTTTACCTCTATTCATTTTCAGCCGTTAAAATAAATATTGAACTTTAGTGTAAGATATCTAAAGCATGATAGTTTGCGTATATTTAATTTCCTATATTGATCCGTGACTCCATGGTGTATCAAAGTAATTTAATTATATATTGAATTATTTATTTATTTATTTATTTTAATATTTAAAACTATATATATATTATATCTTGGCTATATTTTAAAAATTTCAAAAAACTAATGAATATAGATATAGTCATATAGGTGGATATTTTCTTATTGGTTATGATTTTCCTCAATTCAAACCACTGGGCTTCAGAATTAGGTCATGATATTAATTCCAAATTTCAAAAAAAATAGAGAGAGAGGGCGCAATGCAATTACAAACACAATTTTTTTAAATCAAAATATAATTTTTTTATTAATCTTTTATTCTTTTTAGAACAGATTAAAAAATTTGTAACAACTAAGTAGAAGGCTGACAAGGTATATTGATGGTGCAAATACAAGTAAATTGTCCTCGGCCTTCATCATCACACCTTGATCTCACTACATGTTGTCCATAACGTTGTTTACAAAATGTTGAACAAGGTGGTGATTGTTGTGAACAAGGAATAGGAGAAGAAAAACGTTCATCACATGTACCATCGCCATTCACTTGATTCATCATCAACATGCCTGCAAGCTCAAGATTACAGATTACAAGTTTAATTAGTGGGATACATTTATTTAAAATTTGAAACAAATGATAATGAGAAAAATTGTAGATGAATACATACCATAGATGCAAATAATGAGAAAAATGGAACAACGAAAAGATGCACCAAAAAATTCCATTGAATAATTTTGTGGTGAATAAAGTAGTCACTCTACATTTCTTTTATAATCGTAGAACCTCAAAAATTATAGCAAGTAAATATGTTATTAATGAAAAGTGTTTAATTAATTTACCAATTGGGAAGGATTTACTTTGAAGTCAATATATATGAAGAATAATATGGAAATAATTAATTGTAACAACAAATATATATCTATGAATAATATGGAAATCATTAATTGTTGAACCAAATCTTAAGTGTTTAATTAATCTACCAATTGGGAAGGATTTACTTTTGAAGTCAATATATATGAAGAATAATATGGAAATAATTAATTGTAACAACAAATATATATCTATGAATAATATGGAAATCATTAATTGTTGAACCAAATCTTAAGTGTACAAAGTAGTATAAGTTATTTTATATTATACTTACATTTGTTGCTACAATTAATAATATTTGTTCAAAGAAAAATTTATCATAGCAACAATATGAAGAATATTAAAAATATTTATGATACTATTTTTAAATTATAATTTCTTATTTAATTTAATAATTATAAAAAAAATATTTTTTTAAAAAATATATATCACATGCTTGAATTTTTTTTTATATATTTTATCGTATTATAAAACATCTATTAAATAATAACAGTGACAATTAAAAGTTAAAGAAGAGCATATTGGGAGGATATTTTATCCAAAATATAAATAATATATAAGCATAAAACATTAAATTACAACAATATAAATGTCAGAAGTACTAAAAATATTTCTAGGTTGACCTGCTATATCCCCTATATATATAGTATAGTTAAGCATAAAGCATTTAATCAAATCATTAAATATCAGAAAGTATCAAAATACTTTTAGGTGAACAGGCAGACATGTTGATATCGTGATTATATCATCTATATATTATAAAAAAAATTAGATATTGAAATTCGTGTCAATACGGCCTCAATATATATTATGTTTTGTTTGAACTTCATTATGTGACACATATATAATTTTGATAATTTATTAATTTTTAATAAATTTGTAAAGATACTTAAAGTTGTTAATTATTATAATTTAAATATATTTTAAATTATTATGTAATTATTGAAATTTAGCACTTTTATATCACGATATATACACATATTTGTATCAAGAGATTAATACTTGGTGAAAATAAATAAAAAACGTTAATAATTCTTTAAAGCAAAAAAAATTAATACGGAATGAAAATAAAGAAAATGAATGAATAACAATTATATAGGCCGATATAATTCCACAACAAAAATTTAATGAAATAGGCAAATTTCAAGGCGGTATATTCAGCCCGTGATACTTCATCCTTTTATTACTGAGTGGTAAGACTAATATGCAATATATTTTTTATCTTGGGAATTCATTTGATCATGCGATATCATAATATAATATAAAATTATGATATAAATTTTATATTATTTTCTCAAAAATAAAATAAAATAAAAGTTGTATAAATTATTAGAATAATTTGTACAATTTTATCTAATAATTCTTTTTAATCAAATTACATGATAAGTTATTACAAAACTATTTGTTCCCGCTTAAGTAACTATTTCATGAAATTTTAATTTAACATAAATTATAGTGAGCTGGTTTTTAATATAATTCTCGTGCATAATACTGACAATTTTCTCACGTTGAACATGCATTTTTCAATTATATGATTAAGAAGACGAATGAACATTGTTACTTTAAGCTATTAGCTGGTCAATATCATCCACAACTATATTTTTATGCTAATAGACCATAAATATTTCATCGCTCCTTTCATATTCTCGTAAATAATTATGTAATACTATACAAGCTATCACAATTTTCACTTATGTATCAATGTCATAATGATTCATGTGATGTTTCAACATTTTTTTAATCTATTTTTTCAACCTCCGAAAATACGTGAAATTATTTTAACAAAATTTAAACTTGTAAATTGATATTTAAAAAAAATTAAATTAAGGATATGATATTTTCAGAGCTTATTTAAGAAAAATATATTCATTATTATAGATAATAGAGCGACAAATTCATCAGTGAAACGAAGATGGCGGAATTGAGAGGACTGAAGCTGGAGCAGAGGCATGGGAAATCCAGAGTGAGAGTAGCTAGGGTTTGGAGGGATCGAGATGGAAAACATCACTTTGCTGAATGGAGCGTTAACATCAGTCTCATCTCCGATTGTTTACCTGCATATGTCTCCGGCGATAATTCCGATATCGTCGCCACCGATACCATGAAGAACACTGTAAGTACTTCTGTTTTTTTTTTTTCTATAACAGCTTATTCATATGCATAAATGATGATCTATTAATGAAATCTCAGTATGAAAACTTTGTTAGATTGTCAGATCGGGTGGCTTATTTGACTGAGTAAAAGTTGGTATTCCATACGTCCTTAACTTAATCTTTGATTTGAGTTTGAGATTCGAGAAATGAAAATTGCTAGAGAGCAGTTTTGGGGACTAAATTGCTACTTAAGTGGCTTGACTCTCTGGCTGGCCACGGATCTGTTGATCAATTTCATCATCTGTGAAACTAATACAGAAATGCTGGTATTTTGGTTTTCACTGTTTTTGTCCGAAGAAATTGAATGATCATGAATGAGACTGTAGGATTGATCTATTTGTCTAAGATATTGCATGATCACAGATTTTCTTCACTTTTGTTGATTAGAGAATTAGCTTGTACATTTTTTTTGGAAAAAAATCTGATTAAATGCTGAATTATACGTTTTACTTGTTGTTTTCATTGTATTGTTGGTTCTGATTATTGAATTGTGAAATAGGTATATGCGAAAGCTAAGGAATGTTCAGCGCAACTTTCAGCTGAAGATTTTGCCATTGTACTTGCAAAGCACTTCACCTCCTTTTATCAGCAGGTAACACTTTGTCAAAATCTATTGATCACCGACTTTATTTGGGTCTGAGGCGTTGTTAATATCTAATAATGAAATTTCAGTAGAAAATAATTGAATGTCAATGGAACAGTATTTTTGGGACAATTATGTGATTATGTCCATTAATCTGTCAATTGCTCTGTTCAGAAGAATAAACAATTGTGTATTTGTTGCCTTGTGTTGTGTGCAGAGTTTGGAAATTCTTGTGCTTTGGTCGTGACATTGCTTAATATTATATGGCTTCTATGATTCACTTTACATGGATCTTCTTAAGTGCCATTTCATATTCTGTTGTTGTAGGTCACTGCTACAATTGTTAATATAGTTGAGAAGCCATGGGAACGCATTAGCATAAAGGGCCAACAACATGAACATGGTAAGACTTTTGATTTACAACAGAATATGTTGCATACTTCTGTAATGAATTTCCCCCTCCCTTTAGAAGTTAAAGTGAAACTCTAACTTACCTTATGCTGCTAAATCTCATAAATTGTAGTGAGTAGGCCACTTGGCTGATTTCCTCCCTTTCTTTACTCTCGTTTCATCTCCTTGATGTCAAATTAATTTTTTAGATCAGGACATGAGCCATAGGAATTCTAGTCCCATTGTAACTTATGATAAGACATTTTGTGAGTAATTTAACATATTTTTTCCTTATGTTGTTATTTCTTTCAGAGAATTATAGCCAGCGTCACAGTCTTCTGTGCTTTCATTTAACAATATGCTGTCAAACTTGATAAGGCAAGATCAAATTCAAAATCAAGTGCGAGACAATTTTGTTTTTAAATAATGAGTTATTTCCACCAAAGCTTCCTAAATAGTCTAAATACTCCTAACTTTTTTTTAAAAAAGAGTTTAGATTCTTCTATATTTCATTTAATCATGATCATATTTTAAAATTAGATCTGTATGAAATGCTACAACATTAAGCTTGATAATGACTACAATCTGGTTTATGCAGTTAACTTGATAAACCTGATCTAACATTGTAATCTTGTTTGGATGCATCATGAGATTCCATTGTTTATATTTGCTTGCTTTTGGTTTATGTTTGAATGAAATCAGTCGGGGTGATTTCTTCTCATCTTCCTAAGTTTTGGTAGGCAGAGTTATCTAGGAGACGAGGACCTGCAACCTTCTTTTGTCAAAACAAATGCCTCCAAGAGCTGTTTTATGTCTGACACTACTTTTTTTGGAAATACTGTTCGAATACATTTTAGCTGATCATATCAATTTTTAGCTAATAAAAGGCCTTAAAGTTGGTCCTCTATCATATATTACAAGGAGCTATAATTTCCTGAAACATAGTTGCAAAATCCTAAGAGTTGCAGTTTGTGGACCCCTTTTATCTTGAATTTATTGGCTCAGTTTATGGTCCAATCTGGGAGTTGAATACTGGAGGAGACATGAATCAAAAAAGAGTTGTTGCTAGTGATCCGATGCTCAATGAGTTTAGAGGATTCAAGTGGTTGCATGGGAAAGCATCTTAAACCATAATGTTTTATATCTCTAACTTGTTGCATCATTTAACTTTGGTTTCCATTTAAACAATCTGATTTTCTATCTGATGAGGTGATCCACTGATATTAGTGAAGAAATTGGGTTTCCTTGAAATTAATGATTGTTGTATGTTTCCATCATTACAAGGTTTTAAGCTTGGCTCTGAAAGACACACAACTGAAGTAATGGTCGATAAATCAGGAACATTGCACCTGACATCTGGTATTGAAGGATTATCAATTCTGAAGACAACTAAGGTAATCCCTGTTATACATCTGCCTAAGATTCTTTCTTTATTTTCTGCTTCTAGTTGTTGCAGGTAAAGTTACAGTTCCACATACCTAAAAACAAGAAAGAAAAGGGTTCTGGAGTTTGAATGAGATCTTTTACAGTATCCTATTAAGATATGTGATCCTCCTTTAGTAAAATGAGGTATGTCACACTCCAGGAAGTCATTTTAGTTTGTTTTCTTTCGACACTCCCACCTTCTGGACGGAGTTAGTGGAGGTTGGGGCTATGGATCAGCTACAAGGCAACAAGGGTAGTACTCTCAGGAATGATGGAGATATAGCTGGTATGTAGTTTGAGATGGTTTATATGTGGGTCAGACAAGATCCATTCGGTCCCACATAGGTCCTTAGTCTTCCTTACTCTAAAATTGGAGCTCCAGCATCTAATATACTTCTTCCTATAGTAACTAGGAATTCTTTTTTACGTGGTTAAAATTGGTAGTACACATTTCTTGATACACCACTCTAAACAAATGGCTACCGAATTTTTTCATACAATAAGTTCAGTGTTGATTTGTATAACAAATGGCTTATTGAAACAGTCAGGTTTTGAAGGATTCATTAGGGACCAGTACACTATGTTGCCTGAAACACGCGAAAGGATGATGGCTACAGAGGTCACTGCATCTTGGAGGTAAATTATTCATCTTTTTATGTTTCTAAAAGAAATGGTGTTAAAGTTTTCTGACATGAATGAGATCTTAGTCTTGCTTTGGTAGTTGTTAGTCGTACTACCATGTTTCATTCTGCCCATTGTTGACCGTGTTGTGAACCTGAGCATTGGTTAATACAGGTACTCTTTTGAATCTCTCTCAAGTCTTCCCCTGAAGCCTCTGTATTTCACAGATAGATACATAGATGTGAAAGAGGTCCTGCTTAACACATTCTTTGGACCATCTAAGGAAGGAGTATACAGCCCTTCTGTTCAAGCCACACTTTACGAAATGGCAAAGGCTGTTCTTGGAAGGTCTTTCTCTCAATTTCAACTCATAAGACGTTTCCTCATTTTCCTCGCGCACACATAAGTGAAACTAAACCTCGATATCACTTTATTTTCTTCTTCAAGTTTCATAATTGCTATGAATCCTTATGGTTTCTTGGTATTGTTCTTTCAGGTCTCCTGACATTTCATTCATTCAGTTGAAGATGCCAAATATCCATTTTCTGCCGGTCAATTTGCCAAGCAAAGATAAACCAGACATTGTTAAGGTAAACTTGCCCTTTCCTCATTTGCTGGACTACAGTGGAACTGTGTGCTGAAATGCAGTGAATATGTAGTTATTTCCCAACCCTTGTAATGATACTTACCAGGCAACATCCCGTCCAAAACTGGACAGTAAATAAGCCTTAATTGAGTGAGGCCCTTCCCTTTGTGAAGACAGAATTGGGCCTTGTCATCTATAGTTAATCTATAGATTACTTCAATTTTGGTAGGATGTAAAAGTAACCTATAAATGACAATGCCCAATTCAATTGTAGTATATAAAGCTAATCTATAGTTAGTTAACTATGGATTGATGTAAAACTAATCTATAGTTGGTTAACTAACACACTAATACAGCTGGAATGTTAGGGAACTAACTACAGTTCAGCTAACTTTATTGAAAGCTGGATCCTCAGTATTACGGAATATACATTACCTGTTCCAAAACAAAAGAAACAGAAAGATAAGAAGACCAATGGAGAAACTGAGTTTTCTTAGGAAAGCAAGACAGGCTGGATTAGTTAGGGGGAAGGGTGGGACTAAGGGCCCGTTTGGATGGGCTTAATAAAAGCAGCTTTAAAAAAGCACTTTTAAAAGTGCTCAACTTATTTTTAAAATAAGCAGTTATGCGTTGGATAAAAGTGTTGAAGTTGTTATGTCAAACGTGAAAATGGAAAAATGGAAGAAAGAAATGTTAGGGTTATATGGGTAATTTGGAGATTGTATAAAAATATTAAGCACAAAAGATAAAAATGTGGTCAACTTAAAACAGCTTATAAGCTAAAAAAAAAAAGCACCCCTACCCCAGCTTTTAACTTTTGGCTTAAAATAAGTTTTATTTAACTTAAAATAAGCTGTTTTGAGTATTGCCAAACAGCTAAATAAGTCAAAAACCATCTTTTAAGTCAGTTTGACCAGCTTTTAAGCTGAGTCAAACAGGCTCTAAGGGCCAGGGTAAGTCAAGGGTGCTAAGGCATTCATGGAAGTGAATCAGTGGACCCGGCATAGAAGATTCTTCGTGATCAGGTCCAAATTTTATTCATGCTAAAGAGAACTTAAAAGTAGATATACTGCAACGACATCAAAATTGATGCTTGATAAATGAACAAAAACTAGTATATCCGCCACTGGCTAAGAAGAAACTCCAACAAACTACGTAGATGTTCTTTCTACCTGCTTTTCCATGGCAAAACATGTCAATACTGGAGGGATGGTCTACATGGATTTGGTCTCGGGGAAGGAAGAGAAGTGATGGGGGGCTGGAATTTGTTGGCGATAATGAATCCACATCATGCCAAGTCGTGGGGATACAGTATCTACATGTAATGGAAGAGTTTGAAACGAAAGAGGGTACACTTAATAATCCACGTAAATGATTCTCCAGTTGCTTCAGATGTTTTAGTTTTCCAGATGTACTGTTACCACTGATAATGTACTTCTCTCATGAGCTTGAATCAATGGCTGATATTTATCTATCGTAACCTTTCAGTTTGCTGACGATGTTTACTTGCCAACGGATGAACCACATGGAACGATTCAGGCGACTCTCAGTCGTCTAACGTCAAAGATGTGAATTACTGCTGATCAAATGGTACTGCCTATGTTCATTTGCTTACATTTAAGTTGTTACCAAACCAAAGCTACACAAGTGGGAGAAATGTTTCTAGCAAGAAGCAACAACATATAACATGTTTTCTGAATCTTTGAAGTTCGTTGTACACATTTAACATATAGGTTAATAAATGCATTGCAACATAGTCTATCATTGTGATGTAATCCAACTTAATAATAAATCAACGTTATAATATATGAAAACGAGTATCCCTTGGAGTTATATTTTAGTATCCCTTTAAAATAAATTATAATAATATCTTATAAATTATACAAACTGGATACCAATATAATTTCGCAAAGGAAAAAATAAGTTTTTCGATATTACAGGCAAGAGAACGTTTTGAAATTTTGTCGTTTAAGAAAAACATAAAAGATACTATTACTAATGTTTTGACATAATATTTTTTTTTCTCGTATATCAAAAGACAATAAATAAAACTCATTTATTTTCAATTTCATTGGTACTCAAGTTTCTATAAAGGCATTTTGAAAACAAAAATTCTTTTATACTTTGAGTTGTGACTTGTGAGTCGTCTGACGTTTGATATATGCTAAAAATGATTATTATTTTGTAACAAAAATCAGGAACGTTAGATCCCATAAAATATGATTATATTACTGTATAGTCCTTTCGTTCGGAATTGTTTGTTATGCTGTGCTTATCGAAAGTTAATTTGACTAATTTTTAAAGATAATTATATCACATTAATTCGATATTTTAAATAAAAAATTAGATATTCTAAAACTACATGAAAAATACTATAAATTATATTTTTTGCGTATTAATATGATGAAAAAATACATCGGAGGGAGTATTAGAATTTAGATCATTGTTTACGTCATTTTAGTCCCTTTAAATTCTTCAACTACCTTTTGATTTAATGATATAAAACAAATGCTAAAAAGCTTTAACACACAATTTGACTTTTTCTTCTTTCTTTCTTCTCTTCTAACCTTAGCATTTTAAAGACAATAAATAAATAAATAAGCATAATCGGTAAAGCATTAATTCTTTTCCCAAATACTTAGAAAAAATCCAGGAATCTTCCTTTTTCTATTCAGAAAATCCAATTTCCTCTTGATTTCCTTGTTCTAGAAGATACCATTTTTTTTTTTAAAAAAAAAATTCCAATTTCTTATGTTGGCATACACGTAATATTTTCTGGTATATAAGAGGATTATTTGATGTTTTGTTCTCCCAATAATATTAAATTGAAGATTTTGCGTTTACACAATTTGGGTTTGCTATTTCTTGAATTTTTTTTCTTAAAGTTGTGATTTTTATTTGGAATCTTTGGATATGAGTTTAGGGGGAGAAAAGAAAAATGTGGTTGTGATTGGGGGTGGAGTTGCTGGTTCTGTTGTAGCAAAAACCCTTCAAAATGAGGTCAATGTTTCCCTCATTGATGAGTAAGCATTTCTCTTTTATCAACTTTTTGCCCTCTCATTGTGAAATTGATAATGTGTTTGCTTTATTAGTGTCCCTAACTCGTTGCAAAGATAGGGGTAAGGTTTGCGTATATGCTATCCTCAAGTAGATTCCATTCGTAGGATTACACCGGTTATGTTGTTGTTGGATTTATGTGTAAGGTCTGTGTACATCCTTTACTCGTCAAACCCCACTTGTGGGATTACACGAGTTAGCTTTATCAGTGTCCCTAACTTGTAAAGACAGGGATAAGGTTTGCCTGCACCCTAGCCTTCCCAGATTCTACTCATGGGATTACACCGGTTATGTTGTTGTTGTTGTTGTTGTTGTTGTTAGATTTATGAGTGTTCCAACCCTGCAAAAATAGCCATAAGGTTTGTGTACATGCATACCCTCCTCAGACCTCGCTTGTGGGATTCTACTCATCGTTTCAGTTTCTTGACTTTTTTTTAATCATGACTACTTGTTTGTGCTTGTTTATTACTCTATTTATTTGAATACATGAAAATGGAACAGGAAAGAGTATTATGAGATAACATGGGCAAGCTTAAGGTGTATGGTTGAACCTGAATTTGCAAAAAGATCTGTCATTTCTCACTCTGAATACCTTCCTCATGCGAAAATCATTCCATCAGCTGCAGTTGACATCACAGACACTGATGTATTGACCAAACAAGGCAGCCGAATTGCATATGACTATCTTGTTGTTGCCACTGGTCATACACAAAGCGGTGCTGAGACGAGAACGGAGAAGATCAGTCGATACCAAGCAGGTATTGGTCCAATCTCGTGGTTACTTTTGTGTTCTGCTTTCATAGAACTCAAAATCTATGTGTAACTAGTTTTGCTTTTATCTTATGACACTAACCTTAAGAAATTCGACGGTTTTCTGATAGGGTAATTGAGTACTCAAATGGTTATATATTGCCATCACCTTACAAACAGCTTGTCTTACTAGTTTAAATTTCGGTCACTTCAAAAACCATATAATAATAGAAAACTTTAAGAAGGGGGCTAGGGTGTATGGAAAAGAAAGGAACAGAAATTAAAGAGAATCGGATTCATCTTCTTGTTTTCTGTTTAGGAACCCAGAGAGGCTAAAAGAAATTCTTAGCTTTGGTTATGTCAGCAGTACATATTACTGGATGTTATTCGTAGAAAACCATAGATTGATGTAAGCTCTTTACATTTGGTATACCAAGTGTATATTGGGACTTAGATCACAACATCATTAAAAATATGACAGCACAATAGCAAGATACAAAAGCAAATGAAGCAACAAACGAAAGAGTAGTAATACAAATAAAATTCCCATTGTTCATTAAACCAATCAGGGCATTAACTTGTGCTCAACTCTTGTTCCTTGGTTTACAGAGTATGAAAAGATAAAGGCTGCTGATTCCATATTGATAGTCGGAGGAGGGCCAACAGGTGTGGAGTTGGCTGCTGAAATTGTTGCAGATTTTCCTGCTAAGAAGGTGACATTGGTGCATAGAGGATCAAGATTATTGGAATTTATTGGAGAAAGCGCCAGCAAAAAAGCGCTGAATTGGCTTACTTCAAAGAAAGTTGAAGTCATATTGGAGCAATCTGTCCTTGTTAACTCTCAATCAGATGGTGTTTATAGAACATCTGGTGGAGAAACTATAGTTGCTGATTGCTATTTTCTTTGCACCGGTACACCATTTGGTTCAGTATGGTTAAAACAAACTATCTTGAAGGATAGTTTGGACAGTCGTGGAAGGATAATGGTCGATTCAAATTTGAGGATCAAGGGTCGCAAAAATATCTTTGCTATTGGGGACATCACTGATGTTCCGGTAAGTCAACCATACCTTGTTTAGTTTCTTACATCTTGTTGTCAACTTGTCATCCCTATAAACCTTAAATACATTCAAGAAAGCATTTTTCAAGAACCTCTGTCTATGCATCTTCTCTTCCTAGCTCCTCCTCGTATCGAAAAGTCGATGCAAGTAACACTAGAACCTTGTTAATATGTGTACAGTATGTAAATGGATAACTATTACTCTACCAATTAAAGCTCCAATGAATCGTAGTAGTTCTCGTGTCATAAGAAGCATTTTACGTAGAAGACATTCTTACTTTGTGATGGTGAAATGCAGGAACTTAAACAAGGATATTTGGCTCAAGAACACGCAAAGGTAGTAGCCAAGAACATCACGTCGTTAATAAAGGGAGTGGAAGATGATCACAAATTGGCTGTATATAAACCAGCAACCAAGGCATTGGCTATAGTTTCTCTAGGGAGAAAAGATGCAGTGGCTCAATTTCCTTGTTTGTCAATCGCTGGACGCATTCCAGGCATGATAAAATCTGGGGATCTATTTGTTGGAAAGACGCGCAAAGGACTTGGTCTACAGCCCAGCGTTTAGTTGTCCTGCTTATAAGGAAATATGCATGTTATAGAAGTTAACATCTACGTACACTGTACCATCCCCATACTCCATTTGTGGGATTGCATGGTGTATGTTGCTGTTGGTGGTTATTTATGGACATGTAAACTATATATCAATATTCTGGTTTTAGCTATTATAGCAAAGGCAATTATTATCAAGTATATCTAATGGCATGTTTGTTTATCAAAATTATTTATTTTGAATATCAATTGATTAAAGAAAAGTACAAATGTAGGAAGCACGACAAGAGAAAGGATTAGATCTTAATTATCAATTTCTTCATTTAAGAAAGGATTATTAAAACAGGTTTCAAACTTCAAAAAGCCATTAAAGCTTAGTTGCTAAGCTATCAATTTCACCTGGTGATCCATTTTTCATGGATCCAGCCATTAAGTCAAAAGACAAGAAGAAAAAATAAGTGTGTGAAGCTTTGTACAGACTTATCTTTTAGGCATAATACATAAGGAATAACTATACTTTTTAGCTTCGCTTTAGTTGACGTTCATGTCCTTTAAATTTTGGTGTGCATAAGTATACTATAAATTTGTATAAAATTAAACAAGTTGATACACGTATCCTACATGACATAGTACACGTAGGACGTCACGTAGGATACAAAATTGTCATGTAGGATAAATGTGTATTTGTTCAATTTTATACAAGTTTAAGTGTCTACTTGTGCACACTCAATGTTAAAAAAGGTCATAGTTGCTGACTAAAAACGAGAGGTCATAGTTACATGACAATTTTGTGTCCTATGTGGCGCTTACATGTATTCGAGGGAACAGATTGGAAACTAGATAAAGCTCTTGTGTTTCACAAATTAAAATATCTAATAATTGCGTCCTGTCGTGCAGAAAGATGGGAAATTGGTAATGATAATTTTCCAGTGCTTGAGGAACTATTTTTGCGTGAAAATGAATAAATTGGAAGAGATTCGTAAGAGTATTAGAGAGATAATGACACTAAATTTGATCAAAATAGGCCATTGTAGCTCTGGTGTGGCGATTAGTACAAAGAAAATTCAACAAGAGCAACAAAGCTTATGGAATTATGAGCTTCAAGTTCGAATTACTCCTATTGGTATGTTAAAATTCCATCTTCGATTATTAAGTTTGAGTCATTAGTGCTGATATAGAGAATTGTTTCATATGGTTTTAATGCAGTAACAGGAGTGTGTCGAAAGCGTTCCTGTTCTAGATGGAAAATCTGCTGGTGTTTACATTGAATCTTTGATCCTAAAAGGTGTTTCGGAGAGTTTGTGCTTGTATCATTTTTCTTGTTCTTCGTAATCTGATTTGTTTTTCGAGCTCGTAAAAGTTAGATTCCTTGAATATTTCCTTGCCAGTTGAGACCAAGTTTTGAGCGTTTGTTTGTGTATTAATTATGTCAACGTAACATTGCTTCAAACTTCATATTAAGTCGTTTTGGCTGGTAAATGTTTTTCTTGTATGATCACTGTTATTCTTATTCTGATAATATAATGTATTCTCTAGAATAGACCAATGGTTGAAAAAGTAAATCATTTAGAAATGCATCATCTCTTTTATTTAAACAAATGATAAAGGTAACTGCACTAATATGCCTTTAGAAAAAGAAAGATATGAAAAAGTAGACCATTTTAATCATATATTACTAAAAGCATGAACAAAAAAATTGAAATTGAATTACGATTTTACCCTTTCTATAAATTAAATTGTTATAAATATTTAAATATTTAATTATATAAATTAATTAAATGACCTTTTAGACTTCCTAAGATTAATTCCTAATTAAATATCTAATCTATTAATATTATCATCTATAATCTACATGTATATAATAATTATAAATTTTTTAAAAAAAATCTTTACCTATTTATTTTTCTTTTCCTCTTCTTATAACTTTTTCCTTAACCCCTCTTATGAATAATATAATTGATGTGAATAAACTATTATCCTTTATGATAATAACGAAATTTAATAATTTATACTCTTAATATTCATAACTCTCATCTTTTCATATTATAACCTCCAAATATTTAAACTAAAACTTTAAGATATCTTTTGATATTTCTTCTATTTTATTATATAAATTTAACTTCTTTATCTTATGAAACCTTATCAAGTTATGTATAATTTTGCACTTATTTTTTCATCTATATACATCAATCTTATAAGAATAATATCTATATTGTATTTTTTTTCTTAAATATTTTGTTTCTTTTTGTCTTTTTTTCACTCTGTTAGACTTCTTATTTAGTTTTCTTTTCTATGAATGTTTTATTGCCGTAAGTCTTTAAATTTTGTAATTACTACATTTTATTATTCATTACAATTTACATATATATTTCAATGAGATTTTAGTCATTCTAACGTATCTATAAAAATTCACATGAAACACACGTGCGAAGCACGTTCTCAGAAACTAGTACATAATAATGCAGAGAGATTGTTAAATCTTTTAGTTATTCCAGCAAACAAAGAGAAATGGCTTATGCTGCTCTTTCTTCACTTATCTATACACTGAACCAACTCTTGAAACCTAATCAATCTTTGGTTTGTCGATGTTGTACACAACAACATCTCGAATCACTCTGTCAAAATCTTTCTGCTCTGCAAGATTTCCTTGACAATACTATGACAAAGGATATTGGAACTCTTAAGGTATCTAATTCACTAGTATAATATCTAAATCTTACTGATCTTATAAAAAAGATATATTTTTTTTAGTAGTGCTAATTTATCGATTTTCAATTTCAAGGTTATAGAAAAGAGGATCAGAAATGTAGTTTACAAAGCAGAAGATAGAGTTGATTCAAGTCTAAGAAGCATCATTCTAGCAGATCAAGAGGACAAACGAAAAGGCTTGTAGATCCTTTTATGAAGAATTGTTGAAAGTGGAAGAACAAGTTTATTTTCTCAAAAAAGAGGTGATGTTGATCGAGTTTAACAACCATGAAAAAAGCAAATCTGCAGAATTAGCAGCAATTTCCTCCTCACTGGAAAAAAGTACAATTAAGGAAAATAGTATTGTTGGGATGGAGGATGACTTCAACACCATACTTGATCGCCTCACTTCCCAAACACATGAGTTAATTGTCATACCAATTTTTGGTATGGGCGGTATGTTGCCAATCTGTGTTATAAACTCAAAATTACTGGTTCTAATAAATCATACAGAAACACGAAGTATCTGAGAATTTTTTATAACCAGTAAATAAGATGAACAGATAAAATAATTTAATCTGTAAAAACGTACCAGAATCTGGAATACTCTTATTGAAATTTTCGGAAGAAAATCAAGTCCACTGAATTCACAGTGTCCCCTTAAGGAAATTATTCCCCTCTAGTATCCGAGGTTTGATTTGGAATATAACCTCCCAGGGTAAAATGATTTTAATCAGTAGAGTATAGATACCAAAAACTCTACTGTCAGCGAATCAATCCACAGCAGGAAAGTACACGAAGAAAATGTGATTTTAAAGAAGGAGAAGATCAGAAAATTCGTAGGAAATATTCTGAAGACTGAATGGTATTTATAGGCAAAAATATATTCTGAAAGGTTGCAACCCTTTCAGAATTAACACGACCATTAATGAAAGGTTGCAAACTTTCAAATGGTATTGACTGTTCCTGAAAGTTGCAACCTTTCAGAACAGTCATGGCGGGAAATTTTAAATATAACAGAATTTAAAACGGGTCACTCGCGGATCCGAGTCGGGTCGGGTTTTAAAACTAAAAGTTGAAAACATTTCGGTTATCAACTAATTTATTGAAATAATTTTTTGGCCATTTAAATTAACTAATAAATAATTAAAATAATTTTGTCCAAAAAATTATCTCTCTCGATCGATCATTTGCCAAATCCAAAATCCAAAATCCAAAATCCAAAATCCAATCCAAATCCGAAGCGAGCGACGACGACGACGGCGCGAGGGGGGTCCCTCTTTCCAACCCTTTTAACAATTAATAGGAGTGTTTATTTATTTAAACTCTCCTATTTTCCTTTCCATTACCGATGAGGGACTATTGCCTTTTTCAATAAAGCATTAGAGGACTTTTCAAGTTCCAACCTTTCAAGTTTTAAACCTTTCAAATTCCTCTCCTTCCCTCTATTTCCCATCAATTCTTGCTACATACATACCAACAATCCCCCACATTGATGGGGAATAGTTATAACATAGGAATGCACGGACAATTGTGTACTTTACAAGCAAGGATTAATTGCATCTGGATAAGTAGGTTTCCCCTTGGACTTTCCGTAGTGACATATGTCGGATATACTCGGTCAATCGGTAGATATGATATCTTTGAACCGTCGAACTTTGGTGTATACCTAGACAACCATATGTCACACAATTAACCCTTTACTGTTTATGATTCTTACGGTTGTGTTCGTTTCAGCCATGAACACCTCCTGGTTTCATGAGTGTATAGAGAATAGGCTTTTGACATAAATTCTCTTTGAAGCGGCTTCCACTTCACACTCACATAGGTGATTTCTAACCGTGTCATCTCGTAGATACACTATTTGGTCAAATCTACCAAACTTAGCAAATCATTAAAAACTTTAAGCTTTATTACCTCATTAACAAGCCTTAAAGTCTTAACCTTTTCCTGAACATTGTCTTCATCATGAGAATGGATTGAGTTATTTGACAATGTCGAACCGTCAGCCACAACTTTGTTTTTCTCCTTGAATCTAGCTCTTGGGATCTCCAGTCTGCTAGATAGAGTTACCGTCATGCTGACTTGTCCTACTAAGCCGTAAACCCATTCCCTTAGATGATCTTTCAACTGCCTCTCTCACTAGGCCTTTCGTTAGTGGATCTGACACATTATCGCTTGACTTTACATAGTCAATTGTGATAATTCCACTAGAGAGCAGTTGTCTTATGGTGTATGTCTACGTCGTATATGACGAGACTTCCCGTTGTA
This sequence comes from Solanum peruvianum, assembly GCA_027705065.1. Classification (NCBI taxonomy): domain Eukaryota; kingdom Viridiplantae; phylum Streptophyta; class Magnoliopsida; order Solanales; family Solanaceae; genus Solanum; species Solanum peruvianum. Next base: position 1,202,026 of record JAKWJD010001765.1, on the reverse strand, counting down.
CATAACGCTCCCTGCCCTACCTATTGCTGCTTGACTATCGCAATGTATGCAAATTGGTCCGACAGGTTTGGGCCAGAATGGAATATCCTCTAGAAATTCCGGAGCCATTCTGCTTCTTCACCAGCCTTATCCAAAGCAATGAATTCAGATTCCATTGTGGAGCGAGCAATACATGTCTGTTTGGAAGATTTCCAAGAGACAGCTCCTCCACCAAGTATGAATACATAACCACTCGTGGATTTTACATCATTTGACGACCCGGTGATCCAATTTGCATCACTATATCCTTCAATCACAGCAGGATATTTATTATAATGCAAAGCATAATGTTGTGTCCATTTTAGATAACCCAACACACGTTTCATAGCCATCCAGTGAGTTTGATTCGGATTACTAGTGTACCGACTCAGTTTACTAATAGCACATGCTATATCTGGTCGTGTGCAATTCATAATATACATCAAACTTCCCAACACTCTGGCATATTCCAATTGAGAGTCACTTTGACCTTCATTCTTTTTAAATGTACAACTTAAATCAATTGGAGTTTTGACTATATTGAAATTCAAGTAATTGAACTTATCCAATACTTTTTCAATATAATGAGATTGAGATAATGCTAGTCCCTGGGGAGTTTTGATAATCCTGACCCCTAAGATCAAATCAGCAACTCCTAAGTCTTTCATATCGAACTTGTTGGACAACATGCCATCGATTAATAGCATTTATATCATCAATTTCTTTACTCATTATTAACATGTCATCAACATACAAACAAACAATGACTTCATGATTCATAACATTTTTTATGTAACACATTTATCACATTCGTTAATCTTGAATCCATTTGTCAACATTACTTGATCAAATTAGCATGCCATTGTTTGGGTGCTTGCTTGAGTCCATAAAGTGACTTCACAAGTCTGCACACTTTCTTTTCTTTACCAGGAACTATAAACCCTTCAGGTTGTTCCATGTAAATTTCTTCTCTCTAACTCTCCATTTAAGAAGGCTGTCTTTACATCCATTTGGTGGATTTTAAGATCATGCACTGCTGCTAGTGCTATTAACATCCTAATTGATGTTATCCTTGTTACTGGAGAGTATGTGTCAAAGTAGTCCAGACCTTCCTTTTGTCTGTACCCTTTGACTACCAGTCTAGCCTTATATTTGTCAATAGTCCCATCAGGTTTCATTTTCCTTTTAAAGATCCACTTTGATCCTAAAGGTTTATTTCCTGGAGGAAGATCAGTCAATTTCCAAGTGTGATTGCTTAAAATTGATTCAATCTCACTATTGACTGCTTCTTTCCAATAAGTTGACTCTGACGAAGACATAGCTGCTTTAAATGTTTGAGGCTCATTTTCAAGCAATAGTGCTACAAAATCTGGTCCGAAAGAAACAGATTTCCGTTGTCGAGTACTTCCGCTAGGTTCCTCACTAGTTAGAATATTTCCATTGATTCTTCTCGTGGTCGTTTAGATCTTCACTTGTTGACTCACTTTCAGTTTTATACGGATAAATGTTTTCAAAAAATCTGCATTATCTGATTCAATTATCGTATTAACATGAATCTCAGGATTATCAGATTGTGAACCAAAAATCGACAGGCTTTACTATTCACAGCATATCCAATAAAGACACAATCTATTGTTTTGGGTCCAATTTTAACCCTCTTAGGTAAAGGAACCTCTACCTTGGCTAAACACCCCCACACTTTAAAATATTTCAAGTTGGGTTTTCTGCCTTCCACAACTCATATGGAATTGATTGTGTTTTTCGATGGGGTACTCTATTGAGTATTTTATTAGCTGTAAGAATGGCTTCCCCCCAAAGATTTCGCGGTGAACCAGAATTGATCATTAAGGCATTCATCATTTCCTTTAATGTTCTGTTCTTCCGTTCTGCCAAACCATTTGACTGTGGTGTATAAGGTGCAGTAGTTTGATGAATAATACCATATTCCAAACATATCTCTGCAAAAGGAGATTCAATATTCTCCACCCCTATCACTCCGAATCATTTTTATCTTTAGATTCAATTGGTTTTCCACTTCATTTTGTATTGCTTTGCTTAAATGCATCAATTGCTTCATCCTTACTATTAAGCAAGTATACATAACAAAATCGAGTGCAGTCATCAATAAAAGTTATAAATATTTTTTCTTTTTTCCACCACGAGATGGTGTTGACTTCATATCGCATATATCTGTGTGAATTAAGTCTAAAGTTTTAGAATCTCTTTCAACAGACTTGTAAGGATTTTAACAAACTTACTTTCCACACAAATTTCACATTTCGACTTATCGCATTTAAAATCAGGCAATACTTCTAAATTAACCAATTTTCGCAAGGCTTTGTAATTAACATGTCCCAAACGGCATGCCATAAATCATTTAACTCCAATAAGTAAACAGAAGCAGAATTTTTATTGATACTGTCAATAACCATTACATTTAGTTTGAAAAGACCCTCATTGAGATAGCCCTTTCCTATGTACATTTCATTCTTACTTATTAATACAGCTTTATCACTAACTAGGACACACTTAAACCCGTTCTTAACGAGTAGTGCAGCAGAAACTAAATTCTTCCTAATAGTAGGGACATGCAGAACATTGTTAAAAGTCAACACTTTGCCGGATGTCATTTTAACATTACTTTGCCAGTTCCTGCAATCCTTGCTGTTGCTGTGTTTCCCATGAATAAATCTTCATCGTACTCAGCAGGAGTGTACGTTGCAAAGGCTTCTTTTGCAGAGCAAATATGTCTAGTAGCACCTGAGTCGAGAAACCACTCCTTGGGATTTCCAACTAAGTTACATTCTGATATCATTGCACACAAGTCATCTGCATCTTCCATCTTTCCACGATGTTTGCTTGACTTTTGCCTTTGCCTTTTTTTTTGTCCTTTCTTGGAGCATGACAATCAGAAGATCTATGACCAGCCTTGCCACAATTATAACAGTTGCCTTTGAATTTCTTCTTGGCCTGTTCTGACTTCTGCCCGTTGGATTTCTTTCTCTTTTGTCTTTGGTAGGAGCTTCTTCAACAATATTAACTCCAATGATTGTTGAACTCTTACGTGACTTCTTTTCGGCATTTCTGTTATCTTCCTCAATCTTGAGACGAATCACAAGATCTTCAAGTTTCATTTCTTTACGCTTGTGCTTTAGATAATTCTTGAAATCATTCCACGAAGGAGGCAACTTCTCGCATTGCAGCCACTTGAAAAGCTTCATTTACTACCATATCTTCAGCAATCAGATCATGGAGAATAAGTTGAAGTTCCTGCACTTGTGATCCAACAGTTTTACTATCTGCCATTTTATAGTCTAAAAACTTTGCGACCACAAACTTTTTCAAGCATGCATCTTCTGTCTTATATTTCTTCTCAAGTGCATTCCACAACTCTTTTGAAGTTGTTATTGCACTATAGACATTATATAAGTCATCCTCTAAAGCACTCAAAATGTAACCTTTACATAGGAAGTCTGATTGTTTCCATGCTTCACAATCATAAATTTTTCCCTGTCTGGCATATCATCAGCAGGGACTGGAGTATCTTCATTCGTAAATTCTGCAGACCAAGAGTGGTAAGCCAGAAAAAACTCGTTGCTGCCATCCTTTGAAATTCACACCTGTGAATTTACCCGGTTTCTCTGCTTGTGATACAAAGGTCGGGTTGGTGCAGCAACAGCCACTGTCACACCAGTGTTTTCCATTTCTGATAAACAAAACTGATACAATATAAGTAAGCAATAAATATAATTGCAGACTTAAAGGAGTATAAAATCACAAAGATTTTTGTCTCCACCAGAAACACAGATTTAGATAATTTCCTTAAGATTGTTGCCAATCTGTGTTATAAACTCAGAAATTACTGGTTCTAATAAATCATACAGAAACACGAAGTATCTGAGAATTTTTTATAACCAGTAAATAAGATGAACAGAGATAAAATAATTTAATCTGTAAAAACGTACCAGAATCTGGAATACTCTTATTGAAATTTTCGGAAGAAAATCAAGTCCACTGAATTCACAGTGTCCCCTTAAGGAAATTATTCCCCTCTAGTATCCGAGGTTGATTTGGAATATAACCTCCCAGGGTAAAATGATTTTAATCAGTAGAGTATAGATACCAAAAACTCTACTGTCAGCGAATCAATCCACAGCAGGAAAGTACACGAAGAAAATGTGATTTTAAGAAGAAGGAAGATCAGAAAATTCGTAGGAAATATTCTGAAGACTGAATGGTATTTATAGGCAAAAATATATTCTGAAAGGTTGCAACCCTTTCAGAATTAACACGACCATTAATGAAAGGTTGCAAACTTTCAAATGGTATTGACTGTTCCTGAAAGTTGCAACCTTTCAGAACAGTCATGGCGGGAAATTTTAAATATAACAGAATTTAAAACGGGTCACTCGCGGATCCGAGTCGGGTCGGGTTTTAACTAAAAAGTTGAAAACATTTCGGTTATCAACTAATTTATTGAAATATTTTTGGCCATTTAAATTAACTAATAAATAATTAAAATAAATTTTGTCCAAAAAATTATCTCTCGATCGATCATTTGCCAAATCCAAAATCCAAAATCCAAATCCAAATCCGAAGCGAGCGACGACGACGGCGCGAGGGGGTTCCCTCTTTCCAACCCTTTTAACAATTAATAGGAGTGTTATTTATTTAAACTCTCCTATTTTCCTTTCCATTACCGATGAGGGACTATTGCCTTTTTCAATAAAGCATTAGAGGACTTTTCAAGTTCCCAACCTTTCAAGTTTTAAACCTTTCAAATTCCTCTCCTTCCCTCTATTTCCCATCAATTCTTGCTACATACCCAACACGGTATAGGTAAGACAACTCTTGCCAGAAAAGTTTTTGGAGATTCCTATATTCATTCTCGATTTGATAAACATGCATGGGTCACTATCTCCAAAGAATACAATCAGAGACAAATGCTTCTTGAACTTGTCTCTTCAATTACTGGAAGCAAGCAAGAAATGAGCGATGATGAACTAATGGAGATTGCGTATAAAGGTCTGAAGGGTAGGAGATTTCTAATTGTCATAGATGATATTTGGAGTACAAAAGCTTGGGACCAAATACAAAGAATATTTCCAAATGATGACAATAAAAGCCGAATTCTATTAACCACTCGGCTTAAGAATATTGCTGATTATGTCAGTTGTCCTGATTTTCCTCCTCATAGCAAGTCTTTTCTAAGTCTAGATGATAGTTGGAATCTATTTACTGAAAAAATATTCAAAAAAGATCCATGTCCTCGTCTACTTGTAAAAATAGGGAAGCATATTGTTCAACAATGTCAAGGATTACCTCTCTCGGTTATTGTTGTTGCTGGACTTCTAGGAAAAATCGACCCAACGCATAACAATTGGAAGATCGTTGAGGGAAATCTGAATTCATTCGTTGGTACGGTATCTGAACGGTGCCAATCAATTCTCTCTCTGAGCTATAATTACTTGCCCCAATATTTGAGGGCTTGTTTTCTTTATGTTGGAGGTTTTTCTGAAGATATGGAGATTGATGTTTCCAAGTTGATTAGGCTATGGATTGCTGAGCAATTCGTAAAGGCAAGAAGAAGCAATAAAAGGTTAGAAGTGGTTGCGGAGGAGTATCTACAAGAGTTAATTGATAGAAGTCTAGTTTTGGTTGGTAAACAAAGGGCTAATGGAAGGATGAAAACTTGCAAAATTCACGATCTCCTTCGACAACTGTGCATAAGAGAAGCTAAAACTGAAAAAGGTTTGAATGTCATGAATGGAGATGTCACCAGAGCCATATATTATAGTATGCAGCAGAGCAGTCGTATAACTCGCACCTTTATTCCAACGTCATCTTTTGGTTTAGTTTTTCCAAAAAGGATTTTCTCCATTGTTTCAGAGTTGAAGTTGCTTAAGGTGTTGGACGTATTATCAGTTGAATGGGATTTCTCTTGTGTAATACCTCATCTTATACATTTGAGATATGTTGCTGCAAGAATTGAGAAAGCTCTTTCACTAGACAAATTGAGAAATCTACAGACCATAATTCTTCAAAGTCTTGAAGAGACGGAGCTGAAACACCCCGTAGATATTTGGAGAATGTCAGAGATAAGACATGTAGATATTGGATTGCCACTATATATATCTAATCCTCTTGAGGCAGAAAATCATAGTATTGGAGCACACCCTTTGTTTCTCAATAACTTGCACACACTGTATCTTCATTATTCTCCTTTTGTTCCGGAAATCATAACTAGAAGTCCCAATCTAAAAGAGCTAAAGATTTCAGATAGATCTGAGCATCCTGTTTTTGATTCTCTCAGTCTTCTATATGATTTGGAGACACTACATCTAGCAACCTTTGACCCGATGATTTTCTCCGGAGATATTTTCCCTCCTAATCTAAAGAAATTGAGATTATCATACACTAGATTACCATGGGAAGTTGTGAATTTGCTGGCTAATTTACCTAATCTTGAGGTGCTCAAAGGGAATGATGCATTCAAGGGAACAAATTGGAGATTAAATGAAGATGTTGTGTTTCGCAAATTAAAGCATTTAAAAATTGTAGCCGGAGATCTGCAAAGGTGGGAAGTAGCTGGTAGTGATAATTTTCCGATGCTTGAGCAACTAATACTGCATCAGTTGCGCGATCTGGAGGAGATTCCGGTGAGTATTGGAGAAATAATGACACTAAAATTCATCCAAATAAACTGTTGTGGCTCTGGTGTAGACACTAGTGCAACGAAAATTCAAGAAGAGCAACAAAGCTTAGGAAATTATGAGCTTCAAGTTCAAATTACTCCTATGGTATGTTCATTTCCATCTTTCATTATGAGTCAATTCTTAATTAATATGCTCATCAAAAAAAAAAATTGTTACAGTAAAGTTTTCAGTTTTTTTATTATTTCGAAGTTTACTCAAAAGTGTCCACATTTTTTCAACAGCCCGACTTATCTCGAGCTACTGTGCCTGCTAATTCGGACAGGTAACGAATTATAACCTTCATTTTTTCTGAAAATAATCATGAATTTTCATTGTTTAGCTTCAAATTCTGTTTTAAGATTGTTTGAATTCAATGAATATATGGTCTTAGATTGGAGGTTAACTCGCTATCCGGTGGATATGCTTGGTGGTAGTTTGGTACGGAGTACTTGTTTCTCTGTGGTAGTAATATTATTCTCATAGTTTCTTGTCCTACGATTTTGGTTACTCCTCGTGTTTCATGTGCTATCTCTGCTTACATTCAAAATGGAAGCAAAACGGATGAGGTTTGCTAAGCTGGACGCCCACATTGCTTCCAACATGACTTGAACCCTCGACCAAGATAATTGGTTAGACCGTGGAGGTGTTTTACCAACTAAGCAAGTCTCACTCGTTATGTTTTATATGTAAAGTATAATGTTTAGTTGTATAGTTTGTTCCTATTTTTGAATGTTTTGCGAACAATGTTTGCAGCGGAGATAAGAAGCCTTTACGGAATAGGGAGACAGTGAAGGTGCCATTTGTTGGGCGCGTGATTGAGGTATCTCGTAGAGCTTCGAAGCTTTTAAAACGTGCTCTAATGGGGTTTGGAAAAGATCGCTCTATGTAAATTTTGCAGTGTACTGTTTTATAATCATATAAGAAATATTACCTGTTTTGCTTGAAAATATCTTCACATAATAGTACATTTATTATACACACATTGAACGTGAATTATACGTATATTCTATATATTTTTAGTTTAATCAGTTTAATGGACGGATATATAGGTTAATTATTCGTATCTTTCTTCACATATTTCTGAATTAGATATACACCTCTTTGTCTATTTGCACTACCATTTTCTTCCCCTTCTCTCTCTATTCATTTTCCATTTTATTTTTGTTTTATCTTTTTAAGGGTAAAACGTAAAAATTACACCTAAATTATGTGAAATAGATGAATTATGATCACTTCTTTCATCGAGACTTAATTCAAATCACAATGATATTTTCTTGTTCCTGAATGGGTATGATTTAAATTGTAAACTCACCATAGGAAAAGGTCTAGATGAACAAAAGTCACTTGACTGTAACGAGAGGAGCTCTAGCTTACTTACTCTACTTCCACTGCCGCCTTTACTGTTTTGGCGTACAGATTTTACTCTACTTTAATTTTGGGCGTGTATAAGTAGACACTTTTAACTTGTATAAGATTGAACGAATAGATACATAAGTCCTATGTGGTGTCCTAAATAAAAATTTATGTCCTGCGTGGAGTTTTACGTGTATTATATCATGTAGAACACATGTATTTTTCTTGTTCAATTTTATACAAGTTTAAATATTTACTTATGCACGTCACCCAGAATTGAACCACATAGATGCCAACTTAAGTCAAGTTAAAAAGAGAATTATGCAGTTTGATTAACCATAAAAGTAGTCTAAAGTGGCTGCCTTGTGCCATCATTAGTCAACAAACCTATTAGCAATCATCAATTGTTTAATTAAAGATAATGATAGTAAAAGCTTAGTCCACTACATCTTATCTCACAATTATAAAATACAAAAGAGATGCCCCATTGAGCATCTTGTATCTAAAGTAGTATTAATTAAATGATTTGTTTGATTTTCTTGTTGTGTATTAGATTGTGTTCTCATTTATCAATGGAAAAATCCATTATCTCATGTAATTAAACAAATGATACAAAGTAAATACAATAGTACTCTTTGTCCCCCATTTAGAAAAAAGTAAATCATTTGGACTAAACCTCTTAGCCTAATAATAACAAAGTAAATTATACCAGCAAACTGCAATAATTTTTTTTGTTGTTAAAGAGAAATGGCTTATGCTGCTATTTCTTCACTTATGTATACATTGGAACAGCTATTCAAACCTAATCAACCTTTCGTTTGTCGAAGCTATACACAACATGTTCAATCTCTCTGTCAAAATCTTTCTGCTCTGCAAGATCTCCTTGACGATACCACAAAGGATATTGAAACTCTTAAGGTATGTAATTCACGAGTATAGTTATCTTAAATCTTACCGATCTTACCTATTTTTTTTAATAATAACTAATTTATGAGTTTCGATTTCAAGGTTATAGAAAAGAGGATGAGAAACGTAATATACAAAGCGGAATATAGAGTTGATTCAAGTCTAAGAAGGATTATTCTAGCAGATCGTGAGGACAAGCGGCAAAAAGCTTATACATCCTTTTATGAAGAATTGTTGAAAGTGAAAGGACAAATTTATTTTCTCACTAAAGAGGTGATGCAGATAAATGATAAAAAGCATGGAAGTAAATCTGCAGCCTTCTCACCAGATCAAAAAAGTACAATTGTGGAAAATACTGTTGTTGGGATGGAGGATGACTTCAATACCATACTTGATCGCGTCACTGCCCAAACAGACGAGTTGACTGTCATACCAATTTTTGGTATGGGTGGTATCGGTAAGACAACTCTTGCCAGAAAAGTTTATGATGATTCATATGTTCGTTCTCGATTTGATAAACTCGCATGGGTCACTATCTCCGAAGAATACAATGAGAGGCAAATGCTTCTTGAAGTTGTCTCTTCAGTTACTACTGGAGGCAATCAAGAAAAGAGCGATGATGAACTAATGGAGATTGTGTATAGAGGTCTCAAGGGTAGGAGATTCCTAATTGTCATAGATGATATTTGGAGTACTGAGGCATGGGACCAAATGCAAAGAATATTTCCAAACGATGACAATAAAAGCCGAATTCTATTAACTACTCGGCTCAAGAATGTTGCTGATTATGTCAACTGCCCTGATTTTCCACCTCATAGTAAGTCTTTTCTAAGTCTAGAAGATAGTTGGAATCTATTCACCGAAAAGTTATTCAAGAAAGACCAGTGTCCTCCTTTACTTGTAGAAATAGGAAAGCATATTGTACAACAATGTCAAGGATTACCTCTCTCGATTGTTGTGGTTGCCGGACTTCTTGGAAAAATGGACTTAACGCATGACAATTGGAAGAACGTTGAGGAAAATCTGAGCTCATTCTTTGGTACAGTATCTGAACGGTGCCAATCAATACTGTCTCTGAGCTACAATTACTTGCCCCAATATTTGAAGGCTTGTTTTCTCTATGTTGGAGGTTTTCCAGAAGATAGGGAGATTAATGTTTCCCAGTTGATTAGGTTATGGATTGCTGAGCAATTCGTAAAGGCAAGAAACAATAAAAGATTAGAAGTGGTGGGAAAGGAGTATCTACAAGAGTTAATTGATAGAAGTCTAATTTTGACAGGTAAACAAAGTGCTAATGGAAGGACGAGAAGTTGCAAAATTCATGATCTTCTTCGCCAGCTATGCCTAAGTGAAACTCATACTGAAAATGTTGTGCATGTAATGAATGGGAATGTCGTCGTGTCTTTAGTAGAAGTAATTGATGATCAGCGGCGAGTGATAGGTCTGCATAAACATGAAGAGAAGCAAGTTTATTGTCCAGCGCATAGCAATGATATAACAAGTATAACTCGTACCTTTATTTCAATGCAATATTTAAAGACTTTTTCCACTGTTTCAGAGTTCAAGTTGCTTAAGGTGTTGGACGTATCATCAGTATATTACGATTTCTCTTGTGTAATACCTGAGCTTGTACATTTGAGATATGTTGCTGCAAAAATTAGAAAAGGTGTTTCACTAGCGAAATTGAGAAATCTACAGACCATAATTCTTCGAAGTCTTGGAAGGAAAGAGTTGGAGCAACCACTCGATATCTGGACAATGTCAGAGCTTAGGCATTTGGATATCAGATCAGCGCCACTATATATTTGTAATCCTCTCGAGGCAGAAAATCGTTTGTTTCTGAATAACTTGCAAAATCTTTATGTATATAACTCTCCTTTCATTGCGGAAATCATAAGAAAAACTCCCAATCTAAAAAAGCTAAAGTTTTTAGATGATTCTGAGCACCCTGACTGGTCTGCAATTCTTGATTCTCTAATTCTTCTAAAGGAGCTGGAGATTTTACGCATACATCCGGAGAGCATTGACATCAACATTTTCTCCGGAGATATTTTGCCTTGTAAAATCAAGAAAATGACATTTAGTAGTAATATCAAGAAATTGATTTTAGTAGATACTTGTATACCATGGGAAGTTGTGAATTTGCTGGCTAATTTATCCAATCTTGAGGTGCTCAAAGGGTATCGTGCATTCAATGGAAAATATTGGAGGCTAAATGAAGATGTTGTGTTTCGCAAATTGAAATATGTAGAAATTGTTTACATAGCTATGGAAAGGTGGAAAGTATGCAGTGATAAACAATTCGTAGGTCTGGAAATGTGGGAATTAGCAGGTGGTAGCAATAATTTTCCGATGCTTGAGCAACTAAAACTGTATGGGTTGGGTGAACTTGAGGAGATTCCGGAGAGTATTGGAGATATAATGACACTAAAATTGATCCAGATAATATATTGCAGCTCTGGTGTAGAGAATAGTGCAAAGAGAATTCAACAAGAGCAAGAGAGCTTGGGAAATTATGAGCTTCAGCTTCAAATTATTACTCAAAGGTACGTTCATATCCAGCGGAACTTTTCGAATTTCAAGACTAAAAGAGACTCAATTTTATTATCATATATTGTCAATTATGGTAACTAGTAATACTTTACGTAGTTACAAGTATATAAATTTCACGCATAAATTTCTTATCAAATTTAAACTGCTTAACTCTCAAAAATCAAAAAATACTATATATATATTAAAAGTCATAATTATTATATGGCATAGATAATTCGCTTTTCATATATATTACCAATTTATATGACTATAAATAATAATAAATAAAATCACCAAAATCAGCCCAAATTAAAATTTTGAAATCACAAGAAAGGCAAACAAAAGAAGCAAATTCATGAATGGACAGAGTAGCTACACGTAGAGCACTAACAAACCTCTCATTCTCATACTAATACATTATTCCCCTCTCTCCTTTTAATAATGAATGACCTAGATTTGATACGGAGTTTAAGAATATAATCTTAAATTAAAATTATGTTAAATATTCAAAACTGTTCTTTTAATTTTGTGACCTTAAATATATCACGTGAAAAATTGTTACAAAAAAAAAGATCATTATTTTTTAAAAATAATAAAAAGAAAAAAAGATTATTCTTTTTTAGACGAATATATATACGTAGAGAGAGACATACATTTAAAATAAAACATAAATAAATTAATTTTGAGATAATATATTTAGATATTTTCATTTAATAATTCCAATTAAATAGGACTTAAACTCATAAAATTACGAGTCTGTTTATTTATAATCCTTTTTTTTTCCTCCAATTCTTCTATACTACCCTTCCTACTTATCTATAAAAAAAAATTGTGATCCAACCATGGAAAATATACACACCAAAGGTATTTCTTGTTTTAAAAAAACTTTTAATTTTGTTAATTTGTAATGTATTTCTCAATTATTTTTGGGAATTTGTGCAGAGGGAAGAAGGAAGCTGGTGATAATTATACTGCTAATTACATACTTCCACATCTTCTCAATTTGTGAGTTTTACTCCCAATTTAATGTTTTCTTTTGTACTTTCTCCTATTACTATGTTGTGGCAATCACTTAGGTGACGGAATCTGAATTTTCACACTGATAAAATAAATAATGAGAATTTATATAGTCGATCTCATACTTGTTTAGAATAGAGACGCAGTTATCATCTTAGTCATGATATCTGTTAATCAGTTGCTTATTAGTTAATGAAATCATTTTTTTTACAGTAATTATGCTCATAAAAAATAAATTTCAGATATGCATCGCAAGCCAAATCACAAGATTTTGAGATTTATGCTCCAAATGCGACGTTTGAAGATCCCCTTATGCGTGCAGAAGGGTATACTTAAACTTTTCACTCCGATTGTTTTTCTTTTTTTTCTAAACTGTTTTATAATGCTTTACTTGAACCAAGCGTCCATCAGAAACAACCAGTGGCGTAGCCCCATAGTGGTAATTGGACACCCTTTGTCGAAAAAAAATAGCATATATACAAGTAAAATGATACACAAAATTATTAAATAACATATTTTGGACACTTAACATAACAAACTGCTATTTCTGGACACCCTTTATGAAATTTCTAGCTCCGCCACGGGAAACAACCTCTTGACTTCCCGAGGTAGGGGTAAGGTCTATGTACACACTACTCTCCCGTGACCCTAGACTCCTATTGTGGGATTACACTGAGTATGTTGTTGATTGATTGAATTGAGAGATTCTAAGTAAAAATTCTGAGTAGTGCTTGTTTTCTGTTTTCTGTTCTGTCTTTCCACGTAGCAGCACCATCCGCTAAAATTTGTCCCTTTTTAATGCATTCAAACTGTAAATTACATGGGATTTTCCTAGGGATTAGTATGAAAATCCACACGAAATTTTCCTGCAAATTTTCATACTAACCCCCAGGAAAATCTCCATTTAGATCACCCTCTTCTTATAGTGTTCGCGCGTCTAGTAATTAGCCTGTTCCTTTCAATTATATTTCATTCACTTTTGTAATCCTCTATATTAGTAACACTGACTATGAATTTTACTGTTGAATGCAGGGTAAAACAGATAAAATCGTCATTTTATTCGCTCGGAAAGGTCTAAATAATTTTCCTTAGTGCTAAATCTTCTATTTCATACTAGTCTTCTACTATGCTTGATTGATACATTTTATTGTGGAAACGAAAAGAATAAGAAATAGGCTAAAACTTTTTTGGGAATCGCATTGCGCGATACTGATTAAAATATGGATATCACAATTTTGTTCTTTGAAACTCATTTCTCGAAATATATATCACGAAAATATCTAAAGCTCCCAGCATAATCTCTGTTGTATGTTGAGTGACGGTAACTACTATATGGTTTACGTCAATAGTTCTTAGCCAATCCTTTCTTCTTAAAGTTAATTACTATATTATGTCTTTCTTTAGTCTTGGAATGGTTGTGTATGAATAATTTCAAACTGTTGCTTTTTGTACATATCAGGTGTTCAGTGAGTCGAGAATCGTGGAGTATAACGTCACAGAGAAAGAAATATCTCCTGGAAATACAGAGGTTTAAGATCTATTGCATCTTCTTTTCGATTTGTTAATTTTCTGCTTTAGGACTCTGACGTTATGGTTGATGGCTTCAGATTTTAATCGACAACAAACAATATTACAAGTTCTTGGGGAAAGACATTCATATGATATCACTAATCAAGTTGTACACAGAAGGAGGAAAGGTCGTTCGTCATGAAGACTGGTACGTATATATTTCACATCCAGAATACTTGTCGAATTTGTCGTTCAACAAGGAAAATGTTAAGCATTTCTCTTGGTTTCTTGCCATGAGATTTACAGTTTGTGTAAATGTAAGAGGCAATCTGCAGTAACGGTACTGAGTTTCACTATAGTGTACTTCTTTAAGTATGTTCAAATTCTGTGCAACTTCACATGTTCGATAAATTTAATCCTAAAGTCGCACAAATTCATTTTAGTTTGTCTAGGGCTCTAGATATGCAGGGTTGGTTATTGTTTAATATCACTCTTAGCTATCTCATATGACATAATTTTGCCAAACGATGTTCCGTTTTTGGCAAAACGAGTTAGGCTTGCTAAGTTTTTCATTGCTACAATGTGAGTTGAACCCTCGACCAATTTGGCTAAAGGTAGCTTGCCAAATATGTTCACTTTACATACATGATATAATGTTTGGTTGTATAGTTTATTCCTGTTTTTAACTATTTTGCGAACAATGTTTGCAGCTGGGATAAGAAACCTTTACGGAATAGGGAGACGGTGAATGTACCACTTGTTGGGCGCATGATTGAGGTATCTCGTAGAGCTTCGATGTTTTTAACACATGCTCTAATGGGGTTTGGAAAAGATCCCTCCATGTAAATTGCAGTGCACTGTTTTTAAGTATTTCAATTAGTTTTTACCTAGCTGCAACTTTTTAAACATGTAAGACATATATATATATATATATGTTTCCTTGAAAATATGTAAAGATAATTATTCTGTTGATATTTGAATATGATAAAGTAAAGTCACTTATCGATCCTCCATTTACAGAGTAATCTTGTCAAATGTCAAGAATTGTATGACAGACACAATTCTTACTAGTTCTTCTCACATTTTTTCGCAGTTGAAGAGTATCATACATGTCTAATAAAAATTGATTGGACTCTGACTACCTTTAGGCTTCATGCAAAGCAAATAAAAGATCCTTAACTCATACTGCAGATCGACTTAAAAATATATATTTTGTGCCAATTAATTTGTGACATTCATGTATTGAGTCGTTAAATGGACCACATTAATATTCACTGTAAATAATTCAATTTTATAAGAGGGTTCAACTTGAAATACAATGTATATGAATCAGAAATCAGGAACTGTACATGTGCATCTCATATCTATAGTACTATTAATTAAATGAAACAATTTGATTTTTTCTTGTTTTCTAATGTAAAGTGTATTGGATTGTGTTCTCATACAACATGTCTTTAAATTAAACAAATAATAAAAGGGTAAGTATCCTATGCCTTTGTCCCCCAATTAGTAAATGGTAAACCATTTGGAAAAAATCAGAGGGATTAAATCTACAAGACTATCTTTTAGTTGTAACAGCAAATAAAGAGAAATAATGGCTTATGCTGCTCTTTCTTCACTCATGTATACATTGGAACAACTCCTCAAACCTAATCAATCTTTCGTTTGTCAAAGTTGTACACAACAACATGTCGAATCTCTCTATCAAAATCTTTCTGCTATTCAAGTTTTGCTTGACAATACTACGACAAAGGATACTGAAACTCTCAAGGTTATAGAAAAGAGGATTAGAGATGTAGTATACAAAGCAGAAGATAGAGTTGATTCAAGTCTAAGAAGCATCATTCTAGCTGATTGCACAGATAATAGAGAAAGGGCTTGTAAATTCTTCGAGGAAGAATTGATACAAGTGGAAAAAGATGTTGATTCTCTCAGGAAAGAGGTGGTGCAGATCGAGTTTAACGAGCATGGAAGAAAATCTGCAGAAGTAGCAACAACTCCTTCCTCATCAGAAAAAAATAGAATTGAAGAAAATACTATTGTTGGGATGGAGGATGAATTCAACACCATACTTGATCGCCTCACTACCCAAACAGACGAGTTAACTGTCATACCAATATTTGGTATGGGCGGTATAGGTAAGACTACTCTTGCCAGAAAAGTTTATGATGATTCGTATATTCGTTCTAGATTTGATAAACATGCATGGGTCACTATCTCTCAAGAATACAATGAGAGTCAAATGCTTCTAGAAGTTGTCTCTTCAATTACTGGAAGCAATCAAGAAGTGAGTGATGATGAACTAATGGAGATTGTGTATAGAGGTTTGAAGAGTAGGAGATTTCTAATTGTCATAGATGATATTTGGAGTACTAAGGCATGGGACCAAATGCAAAGAATATTTCCAAATGATGACAATAGAAGCCGAATTCTATTAACCACTCGGCTCAAGTATGTTGCTGATTATGTCAGTTGTCCTGATTTTCCGCCTCATAGTAAGTCTTTCCTAAGTCTAGAAGATAGTTGGAATCTATTCACCGAGAAAGTATTCAAAAGAGATCCATGTCCTCATCTACTAGAAGAAATAGGGAAGCATATTGTTCAGCAATGTCAAGGATTACCTCTCTCGATTGTTGTCGTTGCTGGACTTCTTGGAAAAATGGACTTAACGCATGACAATTGGAAGAAGGTTGAGGAAAATCTGAACTCACTCTTTGGTACGGTATCTGAACGGTGCCAATCAATTCTGTCTCTGAGCTACAATTACTTGCCCCAATATTTGAAGGCTTGTTTTCTCTATGTTGGAGGTTTTCCAGAAGACACGGAGATTAGTGTTTCCAAGTTGATTAGGCTATGGATTGCTGAGCAATTCGTAAAGGCAAGAAACAATGAAAGATTAGAAGTGGTGGGAGAGGAGTATCTACAAGAGTTAATTGATAGAAGTTTAATGTTGGCTGGTACACATGAGGCTAATGGAAAGATGAGAAGTTGCAAAATTCATGATCTTCTTCGCCAACTATGCCTAAGTGAAACTCATACTGAAAATGTTGTGCATATCATGAATGGGAATGTTCCCATGTTCTTATTAGAAGCCATAGATGATCAACGGCGAGTGATCCTTCTGTCTAAACTTGAAGAGAAGCAAGTTTATCCACCAATGCATAGCAATGGTATAACAAGTATAGCTCGTACCTTCATTTCAATGCAATATTTTCAGTACGACGATTTTCCAGAAGGGATTTATTCCATTTTTTCCGCGTTCAAGTTGCTTAAGGTGTTGGACGTATTAACAGTTTGGTACGATTTCTCTAGTGTAATACCTGAGCTTGTACATTTGAGATATGTTGCTGCAAAAATTGGAAAAGGTGTTTCACTAGCCAAATTAAGAAATCTACAGGTCATAATTCTTCAAAGTTTTGGAAGGAAAGAGTTGGAGCAACCACTCGATATCTGGAGAATGTCAGAGCTTAGGCATTTGGATATCAGATCGGCGCCACTATATATTTGTAATCCTCTCGAGGCAGAAAATCGTTTGTTTCTCAATAACTTGCAAAATCTTTATGTGTATAAGTCTCCTTTTATTGCAGAAATCATAAGAAGAACTCCGAATCTAAATAAGCTAAAGTTTGTAGATAGTTCAGAGCATTCTGAGTGGCCTGCAATTCTTGATTCTCTAATTCTTCTAAAGGAGCTGGAGACACTACTCATAAAGCTGGAGAGTGTTGACGTTAATATTTTCTCTGGAGATATTTTGCCCTGTAAAATCAAGAAATTAAGTCCTAATATCAAGAAATTGATATTACTAGATACTTGTATACCATGGGAAGATGTGAAATTGCTGGCTAATTTACCCAATCTTGAGGTGCTCAAAGGGTATCATGCATTTGCTGGAACAGATTGGAAACTAGATGAAGATGTTGTGTTTCACAAATTAAAATATCTACTACTGAGTTGTTGCTATAATCTGGAAAGGTGGGAATTAGCAGCTGGTAGTGATAATTTTCCAATGCTTGAGCAACTAAAACTGATTGATTTTCATGAACTGGAGGAGATTCCCGAGAGTATTGGAGATATAATGACACTAAAATTAATCCGTATACTATATTGCAGCTCTGGTGTAGACAATAGTGCTAAGAGAATTCAACAAGAGCAAGAGAGCTTGGGAAATTATGAGCTTCAAGTTCGAATTACTCCAAAGGTATCTTCATTTCGAGTTTTCGAATTTTGAGATTCAAATAAGTCTATTTTTACAGTAAGTTTTTTCATATATCTTTTAATTGTTTTGAATTATCAATTATTATTACTTACAATACTTTTTACAGAGTTACAAATATATAAATTTCACTTCAAAAAATTGAAGATTCCTTGACTCTCTAAATTCGAAAAGTATCAGATAAATTAGGACAGAGACAATATATTGCATACATAATTCATTTCATATGTATTAGTACATATTTAATTATTGTTGGGAATTGTGCAGAAGGAAGGAAGGATGAAGAAAAAGAAGGGTACTTGAAGGAAGCTGGTGATAATTATACTTCCACATCTTCTTAATTGGGTGAGTTTTGTTCATAATTTAATGTATAATTTTCTTATTTTTTACTCTCTCCTATTACTAGGTTTTTGATTCAGCATCAGGTATGTTGTCGCAATCAGTTAGGTGACAGAATCGGAATTTTCACACACAAAGTAAAAATCACTTGTGTACAGAGGCGGAGCTAGGTGAGGGTTCATGATTCAATGAATCCACTAGCTTTTCAACAGATATTCTATTTGTATTAGAAAATTAAATAAATAAATATATATTGACTTGTGAAACCCTAACAAAATCGACAACTCACTCGTAGGGAAGGGGCAGTGGAAATGTCTTACTAGTTTGGTTGTAAGACAGTGAAGTCGAGTTGTTAGGCTGTTAAGTCGAGTTCAAAAGTCTTGTTAATTTTTGGGAAAAGGATTGATATACACTTTAACTTTGTCATTTAGAGTCGAAATATACATTCATATCAAAGTGGCCCATATATAGCGATGATAACAGAGCGGGGTGGATTGAAACAAATTTTTAATTTATTTTTATACTATTTTCCTCTACTATTACACAAATGGCTCACATATTCTATTTTCTTTAACGGAAGTGAGAGAAATCAATTTTAAAATTCTTTTTTTAAAAAAAAATTGTTAAAAAGATAATTATATAGAGATATATTTGATTCTTCACACATACATTCCTTTTGATTCAATTGCTAATTTAAATTTATTAGTTTGATTAAACTTATGTAGTTACTAAATTTCTTGTAAAAAAGATTCTATCGTATATATCCTTCCTTTTTTTACAAACACAATAAATAAATTATAATATCTTCAAAATTTCAAACGTTTCTCTTTTATTTTCATTCACATTTTTCTTTTAATTTCTCACATAATTTTTTTATAAAAAAAACTCATATAATGATAATTAAAAAGGAAAAAAAATCAGGTATGCAAACAATCGTATATACACTCTACGTAAATATATCTAAAATTTAAAATCAAATAAACAAATTTAAAATATTTTTTTCTCTTTCTTAGATAAAAAATATATGCGAGCCAGTTTTATATCGATAAGCGTATATATAAGCTATTTTTATATCAAGTCAAAATAAGATTATTTACTCGACCCTAATGACACGTGATAAGCACGTGTTTAGATAATCCCAAAATTCTTTTCACATTGATATTAATATTATCATAAACAATGACTCAAACTAATATTCCTGGAAACTTCTTCTGGAACAAGTCAATCAAATCCATGGAGTATAAATTCATCTTCTCCTTTTTGATTCGATAATTCCAATTGACGCGCATTTGTTGAATCTCCGTTTCGAAATTCAATCGGAAAACCCTAAATCTCTGTGCAGCAGAATCAACGAGGACGAAGAAGAAGGTTCTAGAAATATGAGGAGAGTTTTCGGTGCGAAGAAACAAACGGAACCTCCTCCCTCCATTCAAGACGCATCCGATCGGGTACGTACTTCTAATTACTCCAATGCAATGATCAACTCTGCGTATTGTATTATCCTTTTAGAAAATTGTAGTTTGATTGTGTATAATACAGCTGTTTTATCAATGATGAGAAAAAAATCACTACGTACAGTTTAACTAATTTTTGTTTGGAGCTGAATCGAATTAGATCAATTCGATATTTTAGATGTTTGAAAACTATAGGAAAAAAAATCAAGTTTTTGGCCTTTTCTCATATTAATTTGATGAAAACATATAGTTGATCAAAGTCCGTATATGGAACGAGACAAGTAAATGTGAACGGAGAGAGTATTTGAGTTTTGAGATATGGAGATTGGATTAGTTAGACTGATTGACAATTGTATAGTTATTACATATGTGAAGACTTTTATAAGAAAAATTGGGGCAGGGGATTACAAGGTGGGGAATTGAACTATCACTAATAAGGAGTTCATCTAGTCAATTAACTGAGCTACTAAAATTCTTTATAGACGAAAACTTCAAATATGGTGAGTTAGATTCCTATTGTTTTTTTTCAGAAATTGGAGTGAGTTTTGTAGTGTTTTATGAAATGTTGGACTTTCATATCATTGTGATCTTGCTAATTCTCTGCACAGTATCTGATTTTAGTGTTGGTTCTTATTTGTACAGATTAATAAAAGAGGTGACACCGTGGAGGAGAAAATCAAGAAGCTTGATGTTGAACTTGCAAGATACAAGGAACAGCTAAAGAAGACCCGGCCAGGTCCAGCTCAAGATGCTGTAAAAGCTCGAGCAATGAGAGTTTTGAAGCAAAAAAGAATGTGAGTCTATCCTTTTTTGAGAGTACAGTGATGTTTAAAGTTCATGGTTGAGCATAAAATTGAGTGCTTTGTGGATGAATGTCTAGTCACGTTATAGGTCAAATTACATATAGCTTCTGAGATAATTACGCTATTTAAAGACAGCTAATCAATGCTTCTTTTCCTCTCACTTGATGATAAAGAAATTATGTTGTAGGTGAATAATGTGCTGAAAGCACCAAACAAATACATATGTGGAGATACCTTGATGAACCATATTATGAGAGAAACAACATTGTGTTTTAAGGACTTTTAAATATAGTTCTTGATAGAGTTTGTGGTTACTTCATAAAAAATCGAAATTGGAAGAGCTTGTGATTGAATTGAGGACTGGTCCTTATAACAGTTCCTACTTGGGATACTCATGGAGTTGCAACCAGCTAAAATAAAAAACAGATTTCTTGTAAAAACACTAGCCTTGCTGAGTTTATATTGAGAATATCTTCATCGATGAATCTTTTTTGATTCTATGTAGTGTACTTGAAAGAAAAAAAGAGACGCTGACTTCTGAGGTTATAGGCAATTAATCTGTTAACTTCACCTAGATTGTACCTGAAGCCAAAGCGCCCTCTAATGTTGGTGAATATGCTGCTCTCCTTGCAACATTTCTCTTAAGTTTTGCTTCTGTTTGTGGTGAAAATTATTTTTTCAAGCACCACTCAGGCATAGTTTTCTCCAAAAACTCTTGCTTGTTTGACAAACTTATAGTTTATATGTTGATCTATTGTCTCCAACGCATAACCTCTTTCGCTCGAATATTCAACAGGTATGAAGGCCAACGTGACATGCTCTTCAATCAGACGTACAACCTAGATCAAGTTTCATTTGCAGCTGAGGGAATTAAAGATGCTCAGCAAACAGTATGTTCTATGGAGTTCATGCTTTTTTCAGATACCTAGTTTTCTCCCGTTTCTTTATGAAAGGCCTAATTTCAAAAGCTGCTATATGCATTATACCTGTAGGAAACTTGTCCATTGCCAGTTCTTATTATTCCAAGTATCTGAAAGTGTCATTGGACCTTTTGTGTTTGAAGTTCATAAAACTTATTGGGTGTTAGCATGCAAAGCTTAGCACTCTTCTTTTAGAAATAAAAAACATACAAGCATCATTTTCTTTACCAGTCCATGGTAGTTAAATTGTAACTGTTTAAACTTGAGTTTGATAAAGAGAATTTTGGAGTGTCACTCACAAATCTGATTCACTGATACGTTTATCAAGTGAATGTTATTTGTGAAAATGAGTGGCCGCTATTTTAGACTATTAAACTCATGATCATCCTTTGTAATCTATAATACTAGTTTTTCCGATTCATTTGGAATATATCAATTCATCGTAAAGTGTATCTGCTTCTATATAGCACCCACAGGGCACAGTCAAGGGTGTAACTTAATTGGAGCCTGCTGCCTACCTCCCTACATTTGGGGAGGACAACCCATTTATCACGAAAACAGATTTCTTTGTATGTCCTAGAATTTATATACTCCCTTTTGATCCCATGTTGGAGATTTATTGTTCGAAGGCAAAATTGAACCATTGGAGTCATTTATATACAGTTGAATTTCCCTCTAATACGGTTCTATTTCTCCAGATGTCAGCTTTGAAGTCTGCAAACAAAGACTTGAAAGGAATGATGAAGACAGTGAAGATTCAAGATATAGATGTATGTCTCCTCATTATGGTTATATGTTTAAGTAACCTTGTGCTTTATCCTCGTCTGCTTCTAATTTTACATTCGCTGATAATTGTGATATAATCATGTGAAAATGTAGAACCTACAAGATGAAATGATGGACTTGATGGATGTGAGCAATGAAATTCAAGAGTCTCTTGGTAGAAGCTACAGTGTGCCAGATGACATTGATGAAGATGAACTCCTCGGTGGTAAGCTTAAGTGGCAATACATTTAGACATAGAAGTAATAAAGCATATCAGATGAGCTTTTAACATATTACTTTTAATGCAGAGCTTGATGCTCTGGAGGCCGACATGGATACTGAAGGCGAAGGAGTCCCTTCGTATCTTCAACCAGACAAGGAGCCTGATTTGGACGCAGAGCTTAGCCTACCATCAGCACCAACAGGGCATGGACCAATGCCAGCTGGTAACCAGGTAAAAAGTCAAATGCAGTATGGATAATATTCTGTTGTAAGTTGTAACAATTATGTTAAATGCCGACTCTTTTTCATTTACTTGTGGTGCACAGGCTTATGATGAACTAGGATTACCTGCTGTTCCTCGCGCATCAATTCGCGGTTAAGGATACTAATGATGACTTCATTTGGGATTATTCTTTTGTTTATTGGGGAAACCTGGTGTAAACATTAGTGTGCAGAGTATATCTTCATCGTTGTTTCCAAATGACCATGTTGATTTTTTGTGTAATAATGGACATGATGCTTGAATTGTTTTGTGCACATTCTGTATATCTTATCCTACACCAACACGTCTTGCAATCAATAGAAAATCATTTCACTGTTTATAAACTTGCATATCAATATGGCATGGCATGGCCTATAGTTCACGAGTTCGAGTCAAGAAGTTGTCACTAATATTCGTCTATGTTACGAAGAATGCTCTGTGAACTGTTCTTTTTGTTAATACCGTCAAGTTACCAAATTTTTAAACAGTTAATGTCTTAATCCTAAAAGTTCTCATTTGGAACAAACTACATTCCTAAAGAGGATTTACAAGCTGAGTCTGAAGGAGTTTCACCTACGTTTCTACTGCTCGAATAATTGTAGTAATTCAAGAGCTAATACGTGCAACAAACCCCAACTTCTACAAGGGAGATATATTTATTAGATAAAAGGTTGACGCGGGCTCCTGCAGGATATATATCATGAAGAAAAGGTGTCCAACGAGATCGACTTCCTTCTAGTTGAGATCGAGTTTTCCAAAGTCCAGCATCTGCCATGCTGCATCTGAACCAGTCATCTCAACAGCAGAACTCAGCCTGAAGTTGGTGCTCAGCTTACCACCATTGCGAGAATGTGCTAAACATTTCAGTCTTTCCAATTCTTTCCTTAACGACCTGTATTGAGCTGCATCAAGTTTCAGAACAAGGAATCAGATTATGAAAATATCTGTTTACTTCACCGCGCTGTTTAAACTATGTCATCAAGGATTTCTGGTGCCAGCCCTCAACCAAGGAAAAGTTTTAAGCGCATGAGTGACACTAAAGTGTAAGGAGTATCACTGGTAGATCAACCAAATATGAAGCTAAATAAAGATGGATGAATACAATGAAACTAGCTCAGAATTGCAATGGAATATTAGACTTTCGGCAGCTACAACTTTCTCCAGTCATAGTATTGGATATGATTTTTTCACTATCCAATGTCGTAGTAAGCAGATAAAGAGAAGTATGAGTTTTACAACTTTTGATGGTTTGATAACTCATGAACAATTGAGGCAAATAGGAAAGAAGACAAGACAAATCCAAAGCAGAGTAACTAACTCCCATAGTTATAAGTAGATAATATAAAGCATTATGGATTGATTGATTGATTGAGCTAAAGATATACAACTCACCGTCAACAATGACTTTTTCTTGCTGAAGTCTGAGCATCTGTTGCTTTAGCTCTCTATTCTCCATTAATAAAGTAACACGTTGCTGAAGCAGAGAAGCAACTTTGGCAGTTAAATCTGACTCTATAGCCTGTATTGAAAACGAACAAGGTTAAGCACCAAATTAACCTTTGTCTGCAACACCAAATATTGTGTTGCTTGCAAAAGCACAACTGTCCATTTGAAAGTATTTTGTATAGCTTTCGGGATCGGGATACCAAAGATTGTAGCAATTTCAACAGTCTCAAACTATTTGATATAGCGTTTGGGTCACCAATTTGTGTTTTGAACAGTATATTCTTCGCTAACAGCAACGGCATTAACATTAGGAGTTAAGAGTCTCAAACTTGTGAACCAGCACGATATATTATTCTTAGTATGGTTTTCCCTCAAGTTTTATCTCAACGTGATTAATCAACAATTGACATGTAGCCATGGAAACTTCATTTTTGTCTCTGCAATTCTTTAATGTTTAATATGTGATGTTACATGGGAAGCTCAGCATGTATATTCACAATAAATTATTCAGTAAATGAACCTTCTTTAAAAGTCACATTGATGTAACAGTAATAGCAGCAAAGTACCTCATATGTGTTGACAGTTCTCTCTAGTTCAGCTATATATTGGAGTTTACGAACTCTCGACCTCTGTCCAGGATGCCTGTACAAATATCAAATAGTTGTCAAGTGTTGTACTCTTCTCAAGAAAATAATCGTCTCAGAATGAAATAAATCCTCCGGATATGTGAGACAAGTGTGTTTGCAATGCATTCGTATAAGAGTTCATAGTATATTTAAATAAAAATTGGAAATAGTTTCAAAGAAAAATAGGGGCGACAACTTCTAAGTAAAGGTTGACAAAAAAATAATAGGAGTAATCGCTAGAATAAAGAAAATATAACGTCGTAGCGATATCATCTGCATATCTTTTGAAATGGGAACTCATCTGTTATCTACCAGTATGTTGGGATAAAATTGGTCATGAATTTCGTAAGATGCTGCTTTTCACAAATACCGGCATACCCCAGAAAATTGCCCTGTTAACTCTATCCTTAGTAGTAGTAATTAGGAAAACGGACAATTTCGGCTTAAAGAATGACAGGATAGTTCTCAAAGGGTTTAGTAATTTATTTGTAGCATAGATGATATAACTACTAAAAGTTAGATTTTGCAAGTAATTCACGAACTTAATCAACCAATTAACAAGAAGACATATTAATCATGTGCTGAAAGGAACTGCGAGAGACATTGATGCAAAACTTATCAGCATTTTCATTCCACTGAGAAGAGTTTGTCAGGACTGTTCTTGAAAATTGAACACCAGGACAAACCTTCTTTTCAGATATGTGCACGGAATCTCCAAAAATGTTGCCCCACACGTGTCAGATACTCCAAAATGCAAATACTTTTGGAGTATCCTACACGCTCCCATGAAAATCTTTGATGAGTCTGAGCAACGGTGCTTTTCAGAACCTAAAACGGTCATCAATTTCCAGTAATGCAAGAGATTTAACTATTAGATGATTGTTAAAAGGTCATAGCTAGAAGCTTCCTAGGCCACACGTCTAAACGAATAAGAACCATTTCAGCAATTTGAGTAGCAAAGTGAAAATTGTCTTAGGATATAGAAGAAACAACAAGGCATCGCATTTTTATAAGACAGTAACATCCAGGAACCACTTGGCTCACAAAGCTAACATTTGCAAGTTGAGATTTTATAACTACTTTCATGAAACTCGAAGGCAACATTCTCTATTACATGAGCAATATTTTTTTGAAACTGGTAGCTGTATCAACACTTCATGATGTACAAAACAGTACACGGATGGTACTGAAACCATATGTACAAAGATACCCTGAATTCTACTGTCCTACTTCTATAATGAATCTGAAACATCAATAATAGCAATATTAATAAAAGAAATCTTTTGGGTTTTCTGAATTTCCCTTTTCATTTGATAAAAGAAATCTCTATAACATATTGATTTTATAGATCGGATTATCCCTTTAAGGGCATAATTACATGTCAAAGGTCCTTTTACGGGAGAATGTCAGATGACCAAGTAGAGCAAATTACACAAGGGAAGATCAATAACACACAATCTGTGTGTTATTGTCTTCTCTAGAAATCAGAAACTACTCCCTATATGAGCAAAGTCAATGAGCACAAATAGTTCCCAACTGACATGGTATTGTTATAAACTGACATGATATCGTTATAAGTTCCCAATTCATGCTAATGGAAGTTTTTTTCACCTATACAATTAGCGAGCTAGAGTTTGCATTAAAAGATAATACCAAGAGATCCGGACACCATACGACAGGAATAGACTAGATAATTAGCCGTTATCTTGGGAGATAAGATGCATGCCCCAGTATATTTAAGGAAACATTTTCGCAATGATGTTGCTCTACTACGGAATATGGACACAATTAACAAGTGAAAAACCAATGTTAATAATACAATGCCAACTAATGATGCACAATATTGGAAATAAACATAAAGAGTCTGGAATCTAACCGTTTCATTGGCTTTGCATCAGCACTGACATCATCAGCTGCACCAGAAGCATTTCCCACTAACTCCGATTGTGCAGCTCCAGACACAGAAACGCACCTATCTAAATATTGTAAAGGGTTTGGAGACACATATTCTGATAATGCTGAAACTATAGCATTCTCTGCAAAGGTTATATTGCTCTTTCCACGAGGCGAATTAGGACCATAGATACAATTATTCTTTGAACTACTATCCGATTCACAAGATGCATTGGATTCAGTTTCATCAAACTTATCAAAGCCTTCAAATGAAACAAGACCATCCAAAATTGTCAAAGAATCACTAGCTGATCTCCTATGCATTATGCCACTAGAATTTGAGCCTGAATCACTCAGCAGCTCATCAAGCCATGCAGGCTGCTCTTCTAAGATGTAGCTTTGGGAAATAGATTTTTGATGTCGAGGAGGCAACAAGTTATGTTGGTGTGATGGTGGGCTAAAAGGGTCTTGAACCGGGCAAGTTAACGGTTTCTTCTGAAATGGGCAACGAGGCGGAAGATGAGCTTGCCTCGACATGATGAACTTAACTACTAGGTGACCCTATGATTTTCTTTTTGACACCTTCACAACATAATCTAATACAACAGGTCTTTCTCCCATGTTTCTGCCACCATCTTATTACCTAGTTTCTACAAAAAGTTTTACAGAGCATGAAAATCAGAAATTACATTTTCTTCCATCAATCAAAAATCCCTTGAGAACAGAAAATCCAAGAATTTTATTCAGAAGACCAAAACCAAACAAAAGTGTAAAATTTTACTTTTAGGGATTTGAAGTTTTGCCAAGAAAATCAATAGCTGGAAACACATATAATAGCTTGTGACATTTGAGACTCTTTTTTTTTCTCATAATATAGAACTCAAACAATGAGCCTATTTTTTCTTTCAAAGCTAAAACATGAGTCAAATAGAGCAAAAGAGAAACATCCATTAAATCCTCCATCAAATAGCAAACCAACAACATACCCAATGTAAACACACAAGTGGAGTCTCGGAAGGCTAGAGTATACACACACCTTCCCCTACCTTAGGAGGTCCAGAGATTATTTCCGATACAACCTCAGCTCAAGTAAAAGCATATCGAAAAAAGAAATAACAAAATTGTCACAAAATACTAAGAAAGCATGACAAAGCATTTCAAAAAACATAAACACAACCAGCAGACCAAAACTATAAATATGCAGAAAAGGAGGAGCTATGCAATTACAACAACCAAAAGAAGGAAAAAAAAAAGCAAGACAAAACAAACACAACAATCTACATTCCCTATTGAATCAACACCTTAAAGAATTTTCAAAAAAACACAACAATGACATGAAATTGAATTCTCTTAACTTAACAACAAAAACTAAAACCCTCAAGATTCTCCTTCAACACTACATAAACAAAAACCCCACATACAAATTGTTACAAAAAAATTAATAAAAACACATAAAAATTGTATCTTTTTTCTTGAATCTTTGAAAAAATATTTTCTGGGGAGGCATACCTTACTTCTTACTTGATGGGGTCTTTTTTTTTTGGTTTCTCGATGAGAGTGAGATGAAAAAAGAGAAGAGCTTTGAGTGTTTATGCAAAATGCAAAATTACAAATGCCAATGTTATTAGTAGTAGCAGCTTGTCTCTCACTGTGCAAGTTGATGGGATGACCCTTTTTTGGACTGATTTTAGATACGGATACAATAACACAGTGACACCATTACTACTCAATTTTCCCCATTTACAGTGCCCATGAGGGGAGATTGTCGACTCTACTTCGTTCGTTTCCAAATAAGTATTAATAAAATAGATATAATATATTATTTATAAGATTGTTTATATTAAAAAAATTAAAGGTGTTTTAAAAAAAAGTATAGTTTTTAAAATATAATATATTAATTTTTATGATAAATTTCAAAAATGATACTTATTTTGAATCGGAAAAAAAAAAGTTTTTGGTAAAATGGACACTAGGGAGTGTACTATTTGGTAGCTTTGAGTTGTTAACAGCTCATCTTCACTTTTTCTATGGTAGCTTAGAAATTTTCACTTTGCCTCTTTTTATCATTTGCCTTTTTCTTTTATTTTTTTAGGGGGTAGAGGGGGGGGGGATTTAATATAAAATAATATAAAATATTACACCAATATAATTCAATATATATAATATTATTATTTGAAAGGAAAATATTATATATAATGTATATAGTATATAAAATGTATTATACACAAATATGGATCAAATTGGATATGAAAAATGAATATTTTTATCATCAAATAGGTTTTTTCTTTGTATACTTTACTTATCTAAACCTAGCAAAGAATAATATAGAAAAGATAATTTACTTTTTTTTATATTTATCCAAGAAAACTCCTTCAAGATTGTAGTCGTGGACTGGTCGTTGATTTTGATTCGAAAATTTCTGGGACGGAATAAAAAATTTTATCGTGTTGTATTTTTATTCGATGATTATCATCAATATAAAATTATTGATGTTGTTCATGTCTCTCGAATGACTATTGTACAACCACTTATTTAATATTAAATCAACGAATAAATTTTACTTCAAACTTTCTCAAATCATAGTCAAAAAGATTATAGTATGATCGTTTAAATTTAAATATTTTAATCTATCTTTATACATAAATAAAAAAGGGTAAAGGTCCATTCTTTAAGTGGTCTTTTATTTTGCAAAGGTTAGCCAAAAACATTGTATGATTATATGATGTATTATTATATTTAACGAAAGCAAATTTAAGACATATATAAATTAAATATCATGGAAGATTCTTAAAATTATGCTTAGATATTTATTTATTTTTCTAAAGTATTTGCATTTAGTGGTGTGAGAGACTTTAGATTATTAAAATGGACCACACAACTAAAATAATATATTAAAAAATTTGCATGCCCACTAATTTTTGGTTTAGTTAACCAAGTTGATTTTTTATTAGTAATAAACCATATGTTTTTCCCCCACATAGTGATGTTAACCTCAATTATATCTCTTCCTTGTTGCTTAAATATGCAGAGATGGAGACAGTTTATATGTTACGGATTCACACGAATTCTATAATTTTTACTTTAAAATTATTTATATGTATTAAAAATATATTAAATTTATTTTATATTTGATAGTGAAATTAGCTGTAATTATAATTATACATACAAACAGCGGGGAATGGAGTGTTGAAGAACTAGATTTATCTGAATTAATTTAGTATGTTTGATGTAAAATGTAAACTTATGAATAAAAATTGATTAGAATTGTAATAGATTATATGTCTGAATTCATAACTATATAAAATTATTAATGAGTTTATAGTCATAAAATTTATCATCTAACACGTTTTTCAAAATATGAAATTTAATAAAGTCAAATGATAATACAGTAATAATACCTTTACTAGTTACTGTTTTTAAAGAGGATTGCAAGTCAATAGTGAATAACGATTATTAGATAATAAATTTAATAAAGTCAAAGAATAATACAGTAATATTATCTTACTATTTTATCAAATAAAAATTATTTGGTAATTATTTTTGTAAATAATTTTAAAAATAGTAATTATTTAAAAAAAAACTAGAAAACCTTCACACTATTGGGAATGAGAAAGAAAATTATATTTTACATGATAGTTTTTTTATTGATTCATGGTGAGAAAAATCTATATTTTCTAATAATTATTGAACACCAACACAAAGTAAATACTATATTATATTTTTTCCAATTGAAAATTGAATAAACATAGTATACTAGATTTTGTTGATACTTCCTTGTGGAGCTTCCATATGCTATAGTCTAATACCTCTCTAATAAATAAAGATAACAAAAAATATATCTTTTTTTCACTTTTTATCATACCACAACTTGAAGTTAAAAGTGTGGGGTTTTATTTATATAAAATATATTATTATTGCACATTTGAAATAGCTTGATGTACTTCCATAGATTATTTTAATTCAAAGTTAGGTTATTTTATACCAAATATTTTTGTCTTTTTCCTAATAGGGTTGCTCAAAGTTTGGCATATTCATTTAAATAAATATATTTGTTATTTTGTTGGTTAGCAAGTGTGTTAATTCAAGTTGCTTAATTTTGTATTGCAAGTTGTCAACTTTTTTAAAAAATATTTTTAATCCAAATTGTTAACTATCTTCAAGTTGTTTATTTGCTTTCTTACTTAAGCAGATTGTTTTGTAGATATATTTGTTAAAGTGGATTTACTTATTAGAAAAAATTAGAAAACATTAGAGCTCAAGACTCAAAATTGAAAAGAGAATTTAGATATGTTAGTTATATTTTGTTTAATAGTCTTTCTATTTTGTAAAAGTATGAATAAAATCTACTTTATTTGTGTAATAATAGTTGTTCAGTATTTTGATTTGATACGGAGATTAAGAAGCAACAAGTATAGGGGGTTATTTTACTAAATCACTCTTATTAAATATAAGTGATCTAAATATTAAAAAATGAATAGTATGTAATATCAAAATAAAAAGATATAACATGATAAATTATTCAATGATAAATATCAAAAATAATATAATGAATAGGGATGATGCTCAAGTACCCCCTCAACCTATGCCCGAAATCTCAGAGACACACTTATACTATACTAAGGTCCTATTACCCCCCTGAACTTATTTTATTAATAATTTTTTACCCTTTTTCGGCTTACATGGCACTATCTTGTGGGCCCAACGATGGTTGACTTTTTTTTTCAAACCAGTGCCACGTAGGCTAAAAAGGGGTAGAAAATTACTTATAAAATAAGTTCAGGGGGGTAATAGGACCTTAGTATAGTATAAGTGTGTCTCTGGGATTTCGGACATAGGTTGAGGGGGTACTTGTTCATTATCCGTAATGAATAAATAAAGATAGAAAAAAATATACTTTCTATTTTTTTAGATTTTATTTGTGTAATGAATTCAAAGTTGAACATCTACAAGTGTGCACACTTAAGTGTGCATGAATATATTTTGTATCGATTTTTCACTTTGTATATCTATGTATATTCGTGTATATTCCTTTATATATCTATGCAATATACATGAATATACAAAGATATACACCTCATGCCATGTCACTATTCTCACACACAATAAATCACGTGAGCCATTACCAACACCCTAAGAAAACATGAAGAAACATGTCACATTCTTTTGAAATATTATTCTTTAGATATACCATATGATATTACCATACAAAATCATTAATATAAAGTTTTGTTTAAATATATCTAAATTACATTTTTCTTCTCGTAAATATAAAAATTCTATAAGTTATAGAAATTCAAATCTTACGTAATCTTACAAAATGAGTAAATCATCATTCATATCCTAAATTCTTAAAATAATGCAATGACAAATTACATATCTCTGTGTTCCTTTTTAAAAAATATTTAGAATCATAACTTTTAAATACACATACTTTTATTTTAAAAATCTTTAATCAATAATAGTAACGATTAGTTATTCTTATTTATAATTCTTTTTTTATGGTTCAAAAAATCTCGATTTGAGTAAATCACGATTTTTGCTAGAGTAATACTTATTCCGGAGTTAGAATTCCTAATGAAAGCGGACTATCCATAATAACTTCACATTAATGGGCTTTTAATCCGACCCGTGCGTTACGACTTAAAACCCTAATTTCGTTTCTCAGTCCCAAACTTCAAAATTCACCATTGTTTCTTCTTCTTCTGAACGCCATGAGTGTAAGGATCAAAGATTACCAGTTACCTTACAACAGTCACCAACTCTATGATGTATATTTGAACGAAACCGAAATCGAAACCCTAGTTACTCGTGATCCGGCCATGGTTTGTTCATGGATCGACAGAACCGAATCCTCTAACCAATCCCGTCTCCACCGCTTAATCGTCGGAATCGACGTTGAATGGCGCCCTAACTTCAACCCTGGTGCAGGTCAAAACCCGGTCGCAACACTCCAACTCTGCGTCGGAAAATCCTGTTTGATTTACCAAATCATTCACGCCCCAAATATCCCCTGGAAACTCCGTAACTTCCTGAATAACGACGATTACAGATTTGTTGGAGTTGGGGTTGAGAATGATGTGAGTAAACTGTTGAATGATTGGGGAATTGGAGTGTCGAATACTGTTGATTTGAGGCAGTGGGCTATGGAGGAGCTTGAGAATGAGAATCTTCGGAGTTATGGGCTTAAGGGTTTAGTGAAGGAAATTGTTGGAATTGAGATTTACAAGCCGAAGAGTGTGACGATGAGCGATTGGGATGATCGTTGGCTTAGCGTCAATCAAGTATGTTATGCTTGCCTTGATGCTTATCTTTCTTTTGAAGTTGGGAGGATCTTAAGCTCTTGGTATTAATTAGAGTATATAATGTTGGTATCATCGTAGATTATTAATGCGTGCATTTCGTGATTGTGAATGTTGATATTACTAACTATTATCGTAGATTATTTATGCGTGCATTTTGTTATCTTGAAATGTTTCTAAGAACTAAATGTGACTAGTTATATATATACATATATGTCGTGATCTTTTCACTTTTGTTAGTTTCTTGTTTGATTGCATTTTGTATGTTTTTTCTTGAGGCGAGGTCTATCTATAGGTAAGGTTTGTATGTACTCTCTATTCTATGCACTCTACCCTCCGCAGAGTCCATGTGTTAATGCTCATGGCTTACATCTTATTGTAAAGCCACATAAACTTGGAGCCTCGAGTGTGGTTAACTTTGAGCTTGTTGAAAGTGTTTAAAGTGTACTAAATACATTACCAAGGCTCTACCCTCCGCAGAGTCCATGTGTTAATGCTCATGGCTTACGTCTTATTTGCAAAGCCACATAAACTTGAAGCCTCGAGTGTGGTTAACTTTGAGCTTGTTGAAGTGTTTAAAGTGTACTAAATATATTACCAAGGCTCTACCCTCCGCAGAGTCCATGTGTTAATGCTCATGGCTTACATCTTATTGTAAAGCCACATAAACTTGAACCCTCGAGTGTGGTTAACTTTGAGCTTGTTGAAGTGTATATAGTGTGCTAAATACATTACCAAGGCCACTTGAAGTAAGTGGGATGTTTGGGATAAGTTGGAGGAAGGGTTGATGCCAAAATATCAAAACAAAAGTTGGAAATTGAACCCAAGCTTTTCAAGGGCACCTTGCTATGCGAGTCAATCGCGAGGGTGTTTGAGATTGGGAAGCATCACCTTCCGGAGGGGACAATGAGGTTGAATGAACCTTGGGGCTAATCGCGAGAAGCTCATTTGAGCTTGGGATAAAGTCCTTAGAGTCGCGACCCCATATGAGAGGTTCAAGGCATGGGAAATAAAAGACAGTCTAATGTACAACTAATTGTGAGGAGAACTCACCTAAGTTGACCAGAACCTCATGATCACCCGATCACGAGGAGTCCGGTCCATATATATTTGTGTTTGAGCTTGGCTTTGAGAAATTAGGGTATTTCCATAGAATCTTAAAGTCTACCACCAAGTAGGTGAAATTTGGAGTTAAACTTCAAGGAGGTAATCTCACTCACCTATTGTAACTCATTTAATGTGTGTAAATGTGAATAAATATTGTATTCATGAGAGTAATCTATGGTTGTACTGAAGTAAACATTCCTGTTTTAAATATAATTTCAAAAGTGAAAAATGAAACGAAAATATGTTAGTATAAGATATTTTAGCATACAAGTTCAAGTTGGTGCATTAATTTTCATACAAAGTAACAAATTATTTTACCAAAAAAGTGAATAATTTTAGTCGAGATGTACAAAAGTTTGATCATTAAAAATAAAGTGAATAATTTATGATCAAATGGTTCTTAAAATATTGAAATACTTGTCATAACTTATTGCTATGTCTCCATCACTTAGAAGTCAGAACTTTTGTTTGTCAACTACACTCCCTTTCATTCTTGTCACTCTACTCAATTAAAAATTGGAAATAATTTTTCTTTTCAATGTGAAAAGACATTAATGAAAGATACCCGATGAATAATTTATAACATTCAATTCTTTATAAGTTCCAAAATTCAAAAATGAATTATAGGGTTCAAAAACTTGCTAGAATTTCAAATAGAAGCACGATTTAGGGAGTTAAACCTTTATAATTCTTATGGATGAATATTTTTGTCCAAATTTTATTTCTGGTTTTAAGTAAGGCTATTTTCCTATTATTTTTTCAAGTATTGACTTAATAAAATTCATAGAAGACTCAATAATTGATGATTCCACCTGATTTTTACTTAATCACAAATTTGGCATATAAAATATGTACCTCTTATTTCAATATTAGTATTTAGTACGATAGATTTTGTTTTAAAATTGACCGGCAACAATTAAGAATGAAAGATTAGTTTTGTGGCCAATTCATATCGATGGGGTCAGCTGGTTCTGTTATTTTAAAAAAAATATTTCAAAATCATTTTTGGGTTTTGAATTTATTAAAATATTATAGTAAAATTAAACCTAATTAGATTTAGATTCTAAACTATACTAAATATATTGTTGTACATTTGTTTAGACCGGGTACAATTTGATTTTTCTATTTACCATTTTGATTATTGAAAAGAGTAGTAAAGAGCTCACATATCTAGAAGATGAAAATAACAGAAATAAAATTTTTAACGTAATGTGTGAGTATACTAAAAAAAAATTAGGAATGAAGATATTTAAAAAGTTGTTTGTAATGAAAAAGATGATGAAAACGAAATTAAGATATACATATACATATGAAGAGGAGAAATAAAGAAGATATAAGAAGTCGGATTATATACGATGAATATAAGAAGAGGACGTAGAAGCAGGTCGAACAAGTATTAATCTATAAATAGACCTAATAAATCACGCCTGCCAGTCCTTTTGGATAATAGTTGGGGTCCCAGTTTCAACTTGTAGCCCATGCATGCTTCTCTTTAATTTCATTTGACCAACTTTTTTTGGCCTCTTTTATAATGGATAAAAGATGAAATGAAAAAAAAAAATTCTCATTTTCTTGCTCTTGATACATAAATAAAAGAATATATATATAAAACATATGCAGGGAAGAGGGTTTGTGCAAGTGTCATAAGACGTCGAAAGAGATAATCAATATGAAATATCACTCGTAAATATAGGAAAAGATGCTACTAACAAACTAATGTAACATTATATTACCACAACAAGGAAGACAATAATAATACAAATAAAACACAACACAAAAGGGGGAAAAGCAAATGGGAGACTTGACTATTCTTCATCTACATTTTTTTTTAAAGAACACAAAAAGGGAAAGAAGATAAGAAAAAAAAGAAGAAGCAATGAGCCATTTGCTACTTTTTGCTCTTTTTACATTTTCCTACAATAATTCCCTTTTGGTAACAAACTCCACTCTAAACTCCACACCCCCTTTTTTTTTCTTTTTTTTGGACTTTTGATAATATTATTTCACACTTTATCTTGTCTTTTTTTTTCCCTGTATATACATTGGACCACCAAAAAAACATTTTATTTGTTTATTCCAACAACAGAGCTTTTGGCTTGCGCCTTTGTGCTTCGATAACTTAAAATACAAAAGATTCCAGTCTGAGTCCACACCTGCAAAAAAACATTTAAAAAATTAGTCAAATGAAAAAAAAGTACATTCAACCAGACACACACTGTTCCCATAGATTTACATTATCTATTAAACAATTCTAAAATAACATCTCGATTGTTTCATCAGATACCTATTATCTCTCGCTTAACAGATATAATATGGCGATGACTAAAGTGTCCCACCATCGGTAGACTTTCCAGACAAAAGGATCACATCAAAGCACAAACCAAAACACAAAACAAAACAAATTTGTAGGGACAAAGATTGAACGGCTTAGATTTGAAGAAGCATTAAACTATCCAATTACTTAGAAAAATGAGGTTGCGTCTAATGAAATTTTTATATTTTTGAACATGTAGAATTGACTAAAAAAACACATTTTCAAGCAACTTCCCAACCACCTCGTAACAATTCCAACTCATAAGGATAAAATAATGTTTACTCATAACACGACTCTTCGAAAATTATGTCTTGTCATCTGGCTTTATCCCTTGAAACACCTCAATATATCACTTACTAAATCATTTCATGTCCACTACTTCTTTTATAATCGACAAATACCATATTGTTCAAAGATCACACTTTTATCTACGGAAAATCGAAATCGTACATCTTGATTTACAATGATGTACGTCTAATCCACACATGTACAAACATCTCAAAACATATAACTATAAAATCCACATCTCGACTAGTCCACTTGTTACGTAACAATAGTTAACTAACACGTATTCTCACGACTCATGGAGTTAAAACACAACAATGGTTAATACTAACAAGCAAAAAAGCAAACTTTATTGGAAAATAAGCTTAACAAATAGGTAAAAGATACATACCCGACCCGTTTTACTTTCGGAAGATGACCTTATCCGCAATGTCCATCAACGGCTTCAAACAATCCGGTGAGAATTTCCTCGCGAACATGTGTGAGTACGTGTTATTAGACTCCCGGAGCTCGTGAATGAGCTCCGGTGAGATCTCATTCGGGTAATAGGTATGCGGGTGCCCGTCCACACTACCGGTCCAATTGACCCGAGTGAGTGTGTAATGGGTACACCTATCCGGATCCTCCATTGACAAAAGGGTCGGGAAGTAATGCTCTTCCGGGTAACACGAGTCTTTGTTCAAACAAGGTAATTTAAACTTCCTCCATAACTTCCGGTCACGGACTACTAACCGGGCATGGTTTCGGGTCAGCATAAAGAACTGTGACCCGACCCGAAACCGATCGAATGGGACTTCAGGTAGCATGACGGATTCTCCTCTAGCGATATACCGATCCCATAACTGCGGTTCACCGGAGAGTATCTCAATGAAGCTACGGTGTACCGGGGAATGAGTTGATTTGAAGAGAGATTTGTAAACGAATTTGAAAGAGTGAAGCGGGATACAGTGTTGAGAAACAACGGCGAAATAGGAATTCATGGAATCGTCTAGAATCGCCGTGGCTAGAAGTCGGCGAGTGGCGGAGATGAGTGAAGGGGAGGCGCGTTCGGTTTTCTTCGCCGGAATAAACCGCCCATCGAAAACACCGCCAGGTGAAGCAACTTTCGCAGATGGATCTGCGTGGATGTAAATATTGTACAAATCTCCATGACCAGAGAAAAATCGCTCCCAAAGCGGCGCGAAATGGAGATCTGTGTTCGTCAGAAACAAAAAAGCAATTTTCCGGCGAGGATTCGTAACACCCAACCGGGAAACCGCCCTAATTCCACCATCCCCACCACGTTTACCGACTGAATAAAGGGTCGCACGGCGAAATAAAGCGATATCATCAACCTCATCAGGAATTGAAATTTCAGTGTGTTTCTGATGTAGAATTTTTGGGGCAAAAATGAAAATCAGTGGAAATGATAACAAAAGAAGAAAGGACAGAACTAAAGGTGTGTTATACATAACTACAGTTTGATAATCAGATCAAAATCCGAAATGGGTGTCTATCAAATCTAAAAAATAACTCAAAAAAAACATAAACACAGATCAAATAACGAAAAGGGTGTCCGTCAAATACGATAAAAACAACAATTAAGCATGAAATTTGAAGGATTCATACACCAAATCTATACATGGATAGTAAAGTAAGTGATAATAAGGAGAGTAAAACTCTTAACTTTGTGCAGAGAAAGTTATGAATGAAAGAGGAAAGTAATGTGGAAATGAAGAGTAAAGAAGAGAAAAGAACGGTGTGGAGGTGTTATCATGGCGGAAGAAGACAGAGATTGCATACGTAATGAAGAAGACGACAAATTTGGGTAATCGGTTTTTGTAGATTGGTATCTTATGCATTCGGTTGTATATATAATACCATGTACTTTCCTTTGCGATCGCTTAAATTTAGTCGAAATTTTAATATGAATTTGAATATCGAATATTGAATAAAAAAATAAATTTTAATATTAATTTAAATATCTAATGAGGAATGAAAAATAAAATTTTATTTTAATTAGAAAATTATGAGTTTAAACATCAAAAATAATTTCACGTAAAAATATAAAGTAAAATTATATGTAATACATTCTATTTATAGTCTTTTCTTAAATTCGATAAATAGTTAAAATTTAGCGTAAATAAAAATTTAAAATAATAAATTTTGATTTTCAAACTGAACAAGTAAAAAAGAATCACATATATATGAACGTAAGGAATAAAACTTATCATTTTCCTTCATCTCAATTCAAAGTATTGTACTTTTGCTTTTTATATTTGTTAAATTGATTCTTATTTGTATCAGGCGTTTATTTGTATCAGGCGTTTATCGCATGTTGTATGTTTAAATTTATAATTTATTTTACTTTATTAAATTATATAATAGTGCATTTTATATTTATTTAATATAAACAATTTGTGCGAGTAATTTTTTTCTGATTTTTTCTATAGTTAATAAATTTTATTAAATTAAATAACAAGTTTATGATCACAAATTTTAAATGATTATACACATAAATAGTCATAAAATTCAAGAAAAAAATATTGGTTAAATTTTGTGTTTAAGCAAATTAAGAACTTTGAATTAAAACAAAATGGGTATATTTAATTTTTATGTATTAAAATATCCTACAAGCTACAATAACAATATAAGTTTTTACTTTTACGTGATAATAATGACTAATTAAAGAATTTATGATTTTAAATCTATAAATATTTAATTAAAAGAATACAAACATTCACAATTTAAATAATTAGAGAAATAAATTTATTTACTAAGATATTATAAGAAGTAAAATAAAATTTATCAAATACTTAAAAGAAACGGAAAATACTACTACTAATTAACTATTTTGACGTATAAATTGAAAAGTTGGATTTTTTTTTTGGATAAATAGTCCTTTAAACAATTGACTAAAAATAGTTAACCTTAATTAATTATAATGTCAATTTTCAACTTCTTTGGTTTGACATTAATGATATCTCAACTATCTTAAACAAATAATACACGTAAATAGAAAACAATAGCTAATTTAAGAATTATTTGCATAATATACAAATTTATGAAGATTTACAACCTCAAAAATAAAATTTGTGAAGATTTACTAGGGGTGATTTGATTTATTGGTTTTCGACTTTTAAATATGTTAAATCAATAAGAAAAATATTTATAAAATAAATATATGATTTTTCTAATATATTTGATGCGAAAATACAATAATGTAACTTTATAATGTTCATAAAATAGAAATAAAAATAACAAATATGAAAAGAACTATAAAAGTGTAACACAAAGAGAAATTAAGAAAAATAAGGTTCTTACTTTAGATTTTAACGTTTTGTCTAGAAGTCATTGTGAAGTTTAAATTGAAGGTTAAAGGACAAATATAGTAAATAGTAAGATATGAATTAATATATAATATTTATGTACAAGTAAAATTAGTAAATAACTAGTCTTGATAGGTTATTGGTTTACCCAATAACCCAATATTAAAAATCAATACCGAGCCGATACCCAATAATTTTTTTATAACCATTAAAAAAACGTTAACCTAATACCCCAACAACAACAAACCAATAACACTTTTATAGGTTCAGTTTATCGATCGATTTGACCCCTAAAATTTACTAACTAGTAAATAAAAATTGATATCTAAATTAGTAGCAAAATACACGAATTATGAAGATTTACAAACACATAAGTTGAAAATACAGATATGTACTTATCCGCTATCAGATAATTAAGTTAACAATATAAATATATCATCTTTTTATTTATAAAATTCACAAAATAAGAATAAGCATATACAC
This sequence comes from Solanum peruvianum, assembly GCA_027705065.1. NCBI lineage: Eukaryota > Viridiplantae > Streptophyta > Magnoliopsida > Solanales > Solanaceae > Solanum > Solanum peruvianum. The sequence continues at coordinate 1,161,257 of JAKWJD010001765.1, read as the reverse complement.
ACATCTGATATCGCCCTTTTTAAATTTCACATATAAAATTATATTGTATACCTATTTATATGTAGATTCACATTTTATTTTGTTCTACTAACCTATACAACATTAAGCTAGCGTTTGGCCATAGATATTCAAATATTTTTGGCAAATATTATTTGGATGAAAATTTGGGTGAAATTTTACCATGTGTTTGGCCATAGAATTTGAGAAACATATTTCATTTTTTTAAGTAGTATGATTTATACCCATAAATTTTTAAAACTATCAAACTAACCATAAATTTGTATTACATAGCACAATAGAAATCTCATGTAACAAGATTTATGACTTCCGCAACAAATCAACAAGAATCATTACAATAAATATTCGTATAGTGAAAAGGTCTTGGTACAAATCATGGTAATGAAAATACAACTAATATAAATTCGGGGAAAAAAGAGAGAAGAAAACAAAAGGAAATAAATATTGCAATCACTGAAGAACCTATGCTTTCTCATCTGAAAGAGTTCAACCTATTCTTTAATATAATCTTCTCACATTTTATGAACAATCTCTTCTCGATGAGCTTGCATTTCCGAATCAAATGATCGAGAAGATGAAGCGATGTTGTTACCCTATGCCAATAGTTCGTCACTTTCATCAACAACCATATCATCATTTTCATATTCATTGAATATTCCATCACTACTTTGGTGTTCACGTAAAATATTATGCAATACATCGCAAGCAATTACTGTTTTCACTTGCATGTCACATTCATAGTTGTTCATGCCTTGTCTTAGTATTCTGAATCTACTTTTTCACGCATCAAAAGTTCTTTCAAATACATTGCGCAGAGAAGCATGTCATAGTTAAATAGCTCTTTTCCATTCTTAGGCTCTCTTTCACTTCCTCGGTAGTCCTGCAAATGATAGCGCATTCCTTTGAATGGAGCTAAAAATCCTCTTGTGTTACGTAGACCAGCATCAACAACGTTATATTTATCTACCAAAATAAAATAAATGCAATTTATGTTTTATTTAGTAGCTACTTCATTAAGACTAAATAATGTTGGCAGATGGGGAGCTAATTGAATTGGTTGGTGTCAATAAATATATTATTTTTGTAAAATAAAAACTTAAGGGTAAAAATTGAATTTCTAAAACTTTCCAAATAATGAAATTTGTCCCAAATACTAGTTTTTTCTAGTATTTGGGAATTTGGAAAATTTGCCAAAAAAATTTGTCAAATAATAAAAAAGTGTATGGACAAACAAAATTTGCCAAGTTTTTTCCCAAGTTTTACTTGCAAAATTTATGGCCAAACGAGCCCTAAGAAACTTGAAAAGCATATCCCACCAACACGAAATAAAATAAAAAGGGGGTCCATGACCTTATTAAGTTTTGGATTTAAATAATTTTTACACACCTGTTGATGTATAGTTTTGTTTATTCAATTTTATATATAGCACATAATATATTATATAATAGTTGTAATATGAGTTATGCAAAATATTATTTATAATTTTAAAGAATAAAATACCTTATAATGCAGACATATTAAAAGATATAATTCAATATATCATTAGATGAAGTATAGGTGGTGTTTTAGTTTTTTCATCTCATTTTAAAATAAGTGATATATAGATTTTCAATAGGAAATAATTTTATTTTTTCAAAATTATCCTTATTTTGATACGTGTAGTTTCACATTATTAAATAATCGTTTTCTTTTTCAAGACATTTAATTAGAAATAAGTTTACGTGTAGTTTCACATTATTAAATAATCGCTTTTTTTTTTCAAGACATTTAATTAGAGGTAAGTTAATGACAATAGTCTTTATTCTTTTTGGAATGAGTAGTTTCGATACATCACGTATCGATTTCAGATAAATTATGCAACATCTTGATACATCACATTTGAATTATAAATACATCATCTCGATACATCATGTAAAGTGATGTATTCAAAAAATAGAATATACTCGAAAATTTCATAATATTTTCAAATGGTGAGAAATTTTAAAGAATATACAAAAAAAAAGAGAGGAAAAATTTTGTAAAATAGCAAACTATTTATTCAAATTAAATGTTATAGCCATAGTTTATTTTATTTGTAATTCGCAGCAAACATCTCATTTTTTTGCCATATCATTCGATATACAAATACCCATTTAGTATACAAATATATAAAATGCGTTTGTGTTTGTATAAAATGAGAGAAAAGGGTATATACAAATATAAATATATATATATTCGTCCTATACACTTATAATTATATAAATACATATCTTATTATACAAAATTACAATGTAAATGAATCTATACAAACTGAACAATTTGTATACAATCGGATGTATCCAGCGAATTATACAAATCAAATGCTTTATGACAAACATAAAAATTTTTATGAAGCGTAATTATGCAAATTATAATTACAACATAAAAATATGATTTCTATGTTTATTATATGTGAAAGTTGCTCTAAATAAATTGTATATTTATATAATTTTTCATACTATTTACACAGTTGGATTAAGTTGAGATAACAGAAAGGCCCAAGTAATTCCTGGCCTGTAAAAGCCACAAAAGCAAACAAAATAACCCCACCATAATCATCCTACCATGATTTTCTTTAATTATTTCACAAACTAAATTTATTACTATAACATTCTTTCAACTATTAAAATTTGAGAATTAATGATGCTTCAAAGTTGAAATTTGGATTTGATAAACCTAATCATGTTAAAAAAATTTAACAACATGCGATATTTATATCTCTAAGTTTCGCACAATTAGATGAGATTTGGGTCAAAATTCAAATTAATATCACACATATGTTATATGTATGTTAGTGTATATACAATCACAAAAATTACAGTATCGATAGAAAATCTTTTGAATATTGAATGGGTTTATACGTAACTTATAATTTATTTTTTTATTTAAATTTAAAAATCTATTATCATATTCTCGATTACACACAAACATATATACCCCATGAGTACCCTATCACCCTCCAAATATTTCAATAGTAAAATATATATCATTGCAAACTTTCACAAAATTGTATTTGATAGTAATCTACATGTACACGCTACGTAATATTATTATTTTTTACATAGAAAAATTAATATCTCACATATATACCTTTCTTTTATATTTCTCTTTTTTTCTTTTTCCGCAGTTTTCAATTTGAATTTGATAAATTGATTCAGCATATTGATGATGAGGATATCGTCCATGACTACCACATCATATTTGATTTTTATCGAAGTTTTAAATATTAGCAGAATCTTGACGTTTTCTATTAAGCTAAAATGGACAAAAAATTTCGTTGTTAAAATTAGTTTTCCTTCTACTTCTATAACAATTACTAAAGAATGATTATTCGATCGATTAATACTAAAAGACAAAGATATTGTAAAAGCGAAGAAACTAGTATTTATTTAGATTATCAATGTAAATTTATTTATTTGATAATCGTGTAGTGACATTATCAATATATTATTCATGTTATAATCGTTTTACCTTTTTTCATGAACGTAATAACTTTAAAATAAAAATATTCAAAAATTCCAAGTATATTCAATGAGATTCGAAATCTCAAAAATACCATCGACACGAAGCAAACGACTTGTACCCTCTTACTATAGCATACTACTTTTGACTTTTCTTGTGTATGAACCATTCTAGAAAGTTCTAAACTCGTAAACAAATCATAGCCCTTCAAATTTTCTTAACTCAAATAAAACCACGAAATCTCACTCAGCAAGCCCTTTCTCTTTGTTTTCCTCTTCATTTCCCTAAAAACACCGTCAAGAACCTCTCTTCTCCTCTTCTCCGCCGCAACTTTCAATCGGTAAGAATGATCAATCGATTAATTGAATTTACAGTTTTGTAGTGAATTTCGATTGCTAATTTTGTAGATCTGTTTGTTGATTTTGTTTGTTTCGGATCAGTTTCTATTGACGTAGTTGGTCAGATCGAAAGATGTTTGGAAGAGCACCGAAGAAGAGTGATAATACAAAGTATTATGAGATCTTAGGAGTTCCTAAGGCTGCTTCTCAGGAAGATCTCAAAAAGGCTTATCGTAAAGCTGCTATCAAAAATCATCCTGATAAGGGAGGCGATCCTGAGAAGGTAATTATATACTTTTATACTGTTTTTTTTGTAGAGTTTCTGATTATCAGGTGTAGTTTTGTGTGTAGATCGGTATTCGAAATGTTTTAGATCTGTGAAATACTATGAATCAATCAATGAACTGTGCATCTAACCTAAACTAGTTTCAGTATTCCGTTTGGTTCTATTAAATTTCGATTTAGTAATTGAAGTAGATAGAATTGTCACATTATGTACCAATTGAACGGTCTTATTAGCTGAACAGTCTGATATATTGTGCTTAGTATAATATTGTGTTCTTAGATTAGCCAAGAGTGACCTTGTGGTCAATGAAGTTGATTAAAAATCATACAGTCTCAGGTTTGACCACCTAAACTAGTTTGAGTATTCCGTTTGGTTCTATCAAGTTATGCTTTCTTAATTGAAGTAGATAAAACTGTTGCATAATGTACCAATTAGGCGGTCTTATTAGCTGAACAGCCTGAACTATATTGTGGCGTAGTATAATATTGTTTTAGATTATCCAAGGGCGTAACCTGGTGGTCAAATGAAGTAGTTTAGGAATCATGTAGTCTCAGGTTCGACCAGTTTTCATCTGTTCTTGCTTTGGTGTAGGTAGTTAGTTACCTGTTACTGTTGAGGTGACAGGTATCTTGTGGAGTTAGTTGAGGCGTGTGAAAGCCTGTTCTGACACTACAGTTATAAAAAATAATTCATACTCTGAATCAATCAGTAAGCTATGTGTGTAACCAGGATTAGTTGGACCGTTGGACTGTTGGAGTATGTCAGTTTGATTCTAAATTTTGCTTTCTTAATTGAAGTAAGAAAAAATGGACTTATAATGTACCAACATTGGTTCTGTAATTTGACTGTTGGATTAGCTAAACTATATAGTGTGTAATAGGATATTGGTTTTAGGCTTTGTAGTTTGTGAATAATTGGGCAGGGTTACTGTTGAATTATCCAGAATGTAGAGATGGTGTTAAATTGGGAACTGCAATTACTGTTGTGTTTTTGACAATGTTTTGTATATAGCTAGAGACATGGTGTTATTCATGTGCAATCTCTATGGATTAGTGTCCTCTTTTGGTTCTTTTAGTTTTAAGAGCTTGCCCAAGCTTAGTAGGTTGTTATTGTTAGTTGATGGATTATTTGTGTATTTCAGTTTAAAGAGCTTGCTCAAGCTTATGAGGTCTTGAGTGACCCAGAGAAGCGTGAGATATATGATCAGTATGGAGAGGATGCTCTAAAGGAAGGAATGGGTGGTGGAGGTGGTGGACATGACCCATTTGATATATTTCAATCATTCTTCGGTGGTGGTGGAAACCCCTTTGGTGGTATGTTTGCTGCATATATTTGAAGTTGAATTTTGCTTCTCTTTGTCTGCTGTTTTCATATCTGCAATTATTTTCTCCTTACAATTTTTCTGATGTTCAGGTGGTGGAAGCAGCAGAGCTCGTAGACAAAGAAGAGGAGAGGATGTTATCCACCCGCTCAAGGTTTCTTTAGAGGATCTTTACAATGGGACATCAAAGAAGCTTTCACTATCTCGCAATGTGTTGTGCTCAAAGTGCAAGGGGTGAGTTATAACAGCGTGGTTGTTTATTTTTCAACTTTATTTTTTTATTTACGAGTGGAGTGGCCTTTTACCATCTTGTGCTATGCTACGATACTGATGATGTCGTGTTCCCCTTTTCAGTAAAGGGTCCAAGTCAGGTGCTTCAATGAAATGTTCTGGCTGTCAAGGGTCTGGAATGAAAGTTTCTATCAGACAGCTCGGTCCATCCATGATCCAGCAGATGCAGCACCCTTGCAATGAGTGTAAGGGTACTGGTGAGATGATCAGTGACAAAGATAGGTGCCCTCAGTGTAAGGGTGAGAAGGTTGTGCAGGAGAAGAAGGTGTTGGAAGTTCACGTGGAGAAGGGTATGCAGAATGGGCAGAAAGTAACATTTCCAGGCGAGGCAGATGAAGCGGTAAGATATGTGCAGTCACATTTTAGAAATGATTTGCTTATAATGACTGGCTCTTGAACATGATTTGTGCTTTTGCAGCCAGATACCATTACTGGAGACATTGTTTTTGTCTTGCAACAAAAGGAACATCCTAAGTTCAAGCGAAAGGGAGATGATCTTTTTGTTGAGCACACATTGACCTTGACTGAGGCCCTATGTGGTTTCCAGTTTGTCTTGACTCACCTAGACAACAGACAGCTGCTCATTAAGTCCCAACCTGGCGAAGTTGTCAAGCCTGGTAGGCCCAAAGAACCCCTTATGACCTTTAAAAGATTTTGTTTAATGCAGTTTGAGTCTCCATCATCAGTTAATTACTCTGGGCAAGTGCCAATCCTAGCAAATTTTTTTTCCAATGCTGATTCCAGCCTTGACCCTCACATGTTGCCATTTATACTAGTAAATAGTACTTCCTACTGTATTACCTGTTTATATGGTTCTACAGAAACATGACAATTGAACTCCTTCTGTGTTTGTGATCCTTTATTTACTTCCATTTTCTTCCCATGCAACTATGTAGATTCATGTTTATCTAAGCCTTCTCTTCTGCACCCACCCACATGTATGCTTTATGAATATATCTTGTGAAATACTGACCCCGTTTTTTCCTTTGGCTCTGCAGATCAGTTTAAGGCTATCAACGATGAAGGAATGCCGATGTACCAGAGGCCTTTCATGAGAGGTAAAATGTACATTCACTTCACTGTTGATTTCCCCGAGTCATTAACACCAGAGCAGTGCAAGAACCTTGAGGCTGTGCTGCCTCCAAAACCCAAATTGCAAGTATCTGATATGGAATTAGACGAGTGTGAGGAGACTACTTTGCACGATGTTAACATCGAGGATGAGATGCGAAGGAAGCAGCAAGCTGCCCAAGAGGCATACGACGAAGATGATGATATGCCTGGTGGTGCACAGAGAGTCCAATGTGCACAGCAGTAATTTGGCATTTGCTATCTTGTGATAAGTGGGTAGATTACTAGTAAAAGGATATGGATATTTTTTCTTATGCAGACCGACACTAAGTGTGCTTACATGTTTACGCAATTTGAATTTGTTTTGATCTGTTATGTCATTCAATAACCCTTTTTAATTCCAAGTCCAATTTGAACCTCACTTGAGCTTAATTCGAAGCAAAATTGCTGGGTTTCACTTCACTAAGTATCTTAATTCCCGTCACATTTTGCTTATAACTTCAAAGGCACGGAGTTCATTTGAACCCATAATCTTAATACACAACGATCCAACACTAAAAATCTTAAAAATTGAATTCGTAAAATTTAAATTTCTGGAGTTAATATACTAACTCGGACATCATCTAAGTATATTCTCTTAACAATGAAATATTTCCTTTTTTTTAAGAAAAAAATAATAATTCTATAATGAAAAACACTTTGTCACGGAAGCAATTCTGTGAGATGGAAAAAAACAAGTTTGTGAAATAAGATTTGTTGTTTTGACCGGTGGATACAAGTAAATCATATTTAAAACAACTTATTTTTGAGATTAATTAACCATAATCACCTATGGAGATTACACCGTTGCTTAAGTTAATTGTAAGAGTTCTCACGTTTGTTTTCCTACTAGTATATCTCATCGTCCTTGCGATTACCCAAAATATAAATCGAATTTTAACTTATCGGTAATTATTTACTAATTCTACTTTCTTTTTTTTTGGTTAAAGACAGAGAATAATTGTATCCTCATTGAATTTTTGTGTAATGGTTTAAAAATGCAGTTATATGCTCTTCACAATTGTGATTGGATTTGTTCACACACTTCTACAAATTGCCTTCACAATATTTCACTTAGCCTCAGGCCAAAATATTGGTGGACGTTTCTGGATTCATTTTGAGTTTTACGGTGATAAGGTATGTATTTTTCGATCAATATTTTGTTTGAATATAACTGTGATATTATTTTTACTATTGCCCAACGATGTTTTACTAAGAGCATAGGTGCATATAGCAAGATGGTCAGTTAAATATCATATGTTGAAAAAAATATATACGAAGTATATAGAAATTTATGCAAAGTATACATAAACATAGATTTTTGCACATAATATCGAACTTAATATTTAATTTTTGTAATTATTTATTTATTTGTTTTTATTTTTTGTTGTAGGTTGCTTCACACCTACTGGCCACAGGAACAGCAGCAAGTTTTGGGATTAGTCCTGTAGTTAACTCTGAGGATCAAACTTTTCTAAACAAAGGATATTTAGTTGCCACTATTCTTTTAATTGCTTTTTTGTTTTCTGCTATTTCCTCTATTTTTTCTTCTTTAAGCCTCCACAATAGGAGTTGATTATATTTTCCATTTTATATAATTAATTATGTGTAGGAGTACTTAGTTTGTCCCTATGTTACTCAGACTCTTCGATATTGTTATTGTACTTTTGTCGGTTCCTCAAACAATATATTACTTTGAAGGATCCAATATGTCGGGGAAGATCTAGATAATTAGGTGTGATTCCCCAGGAAACTCAATAGCTTTTATACCGATATTGTATTTATATGGAGAAATTTATTATATATATTAAAATCATTTGTTGAAAATTCAGGTTAAAAGATTATTTGTTCAGTAGTTAAAATTTGGTCAATTTTCATGGACATCCGTTAACATGTTAGTTATGGAGCCATTTGGCCTTGACAGTCAAAACGATCCATTTTCATGGTCAAACAAGCCTCGAAGCAGGTAAATCTCATTTGATCGATTTTCGTGTAGTAATCCATAGATTTTCGGTGATATGGAATTCAAACGTCTTTTTTGCCCAAATTTTTCGTGGATGTTCGTTAAGACGTTAGCTATGGAGCCAGTTGGCGCTAACGGTCAAAATAACTCATTTTCAAAGTGAAACCAACTCCGAAGCAGTTAAACCTATTTTGTTAATTTTCGTGTACTATATAGTCCATGAATTTTTAGTGATTTGAAATTTCCGACATATTTTTTGCCCAATTTTTTCGTGGATGTCCGTTGAGACGTTATCTATGGTCCTAATGGCCATAAAGATCCATTTTTTGGTCAAATGAGCCCCGGAGCATGTAAACCCCTCATTTTGTTAATTTTCGTATGCTATAGTGCATAATCTTTTTTGGTGATCCGGAATTTGACGTCTTTTCTGCCTAATTTTATTGTGGACGTATGTTAAAATGTTATATGTAGTGCTATTCGGCCTTGACGGCCAAAACGGTCCATTTTGAAGGTCAAACAAGCCCCGAAGCAGGTAAACTCCCATTTTGTTTATTTTCCTGTGCTATAGTCAATGGATTTTTGGTGATCCAGAATTTTGACATCTTTTTTGTCTAATTTTTTGTGGACGTCCGATAAGACCTTACCTAGTGAGCTAGTTTGTCTTAATGGCCAAAATGGCCCACTTTCAAGGTCAAACGAGCCCCGAAGCAGGTAAATCCCATTCTGTCGATTTTGTGTACTACAATCCATGAGTTTTTAGTGACCCAAAATTCCCAATGTCTTTTTTGTAAAAAGTTTTCGTTGACATCCGTTAAGACGCTATCTATGGATCGAGTTGGCATTGACGGTCAAAATGACTCATTTTTTGATCAAATGAACCCCGGAGCAGGTAAACCCCTCATTTTGTTGATTTTCGTGTGCTATAGTCCACGATCTTTTTTGGTGATTCAGAATTCTGACGTATTTTTTGCCCAATTTTTTTGGACGTCTGTTAAGACGTGAGCTATGGAGACAATTGGCTTTTATTGCCAAAATGGACCATTTTCAAGGTCAAACAAACCCCGGAGCTGATAAATCCCCCATTTTGCCGATTTTCGTATGTTATAGTCAACGAATTTTTGGTGATCCAGAATTCTAACATCTTTTTTGTCCAAATTTTTGTGGACGTCCGTTACAATGTTAGTTATGTAACTAGTTGTCCTTGACGGCCAAAACGAACCATTTTCAACGTCAAACGAGCCCCAAAGCAGCTAAACTTAATTTTACCAATTTTTTGTGCACTATAGTCCATGGATTTTTTGTGAACCGAAATTCCGACGTCATTTTTGCCCAATTTTTTTGACGTCTGTTAAGACGTGAGCTATGGAGACAATTGGCTTTTATTGCCAAAATGGACCATTTTCAAGGTCAAACAAACCCCGGAGCTGATAAATCCCCCATTTTGCCGATTTTCGTATGTTATAGTCAACGAATTTTTGGTGATCCAGAATTCTAACATCTTTTTTGTCCAAATTTTTGTGGACGTCCGTTACAATGTTAGTTATGTAACTAGTTGTCCTTGACGGCCAAAACGAACCATTTTCAACGTCAAACGAGCCCCAAAGCAGCTAAACTTAATTTTACCAATTTTTTGTGCACTATAGTCCATGGATTTTTTGTGAACCGAAATTCCGACGTCATTTTTGCCCAATTTTTTTTGTGGATGCCTGTTAAGATGTTAGCTATGAAGCTAGTTGGCCCTGATGGCCAAAATAACCCATTTAGAAGGTCAAACGAGCCCCATAAGAGGTAAACCCCTCATTTTGCCAATTCTCGTGTGCTATAGTCCACAATCTTTTTCGGTGATTTTGAATTTCGATGTTTTTTTCGTCCAATTCTTTTGTGGACGTTTGTTAAGACGTTATCTATGGAGCTAGTTGGTCCTGACGGCCAAAACGACCCATTTTGAAGGTGTAACAAGCCCCGAAGCAAGTAAACCCCCATTTTATCAATTTCTGTGTGCTATAGTCCATGAATTTTTAGTGATCCAAAATTTCGATGTCTTTTTGCCCAAAATTTTCATGGACGTCTGTTAAGACGTTAGCCAGTTAACCATGACGGTCAAAACGATCCATTTTCAAGGTCAAACAAGCCACAAAGTAGTTAAACCCCATTTTGCCGGTTTTTGTGTACTATAGTCAATGGATTCTTAGTGATCCGGAATTCTGACGTTTTTCTTACCCTTTTTTTTGACGTCTATTAATACATTATCTATGGAGCGAGTTGGCCCTGACGGCCAGTCAAACAAGCCCCATAGTAGGTATATTCCTCATTTTGTCGATTTTCGTGTACTATAGTCCATGATCTTTTTTGGTGATCCAGAATTTCGACGTCTTTTTTGCCCAAATTTTTTGTGGATGTCCGTTAAGACGTCAATTATGGAGCCAGTTGGCCCTGACGACTAAAACGACTCATTTGAAGGTCAAACAAGCCCGGGATAGGTTAACCCCCAATTTTATCGATTTTCGTGTGCTATACTCTATGGATTTTTGGTGATCCAGAATTCCGACGTCTTTTTTGTCCAAATTTATCATGGACGTCAAATTAAGATGTTAGCTATGGAGCTAGTTGATCCTGACGGCCAAAACATTCCATTTTCAAGGTCAAACGAGCCCGAAGCAGGTAAACCCCATTTTGCTGATTTTCGTGTATTATACACTCAACGATATTTTAAAAGAGTTTGAACAAGAGATGTTTATTCTACCAATTTATACTTCAGTGAGTTATGTGATTGCTTATAATATTACAAAGCTAACTATTAATATATAGTTTAAATCCAATTTTTTTTATATGACTTAGATTTACGATCCTTGCAGACTTAGGTATCGTATAAAATTATATAACTATATCATCTACAAAACTAAATTGTAATAAATTACATTATTTATTTGATGATTATAAATAAAGTACATCAATCACGAGGAAATCCAAGGGAACCTAGAGGGTGCAAGTACTTTCAAACTATAAAAATAGAATTGAAAAGTATTATTGATTTATTGTTAAAAATAGAATTGAAAAAGTATTATTGATTTATTGTTATTGAGTAAACGAATTTTAATGATTTTATATATAAAAATAATTGGTTCGGTATTGATTTTTAATACTGAATTATTGGGTAAATCGATTATTCATTGAGACAAGTAATTTACTTATTAAATACTCCTTCTGTTCCTATTTAGTTGTCCACTTTAGAAAATGCACACATATTAAGATAACAATGATTAACATAGTGAAGTTACAGTTCTACCCTTATTAAATATGATTTCAAAAAAGATGAATTAAAACTTAGAAATCTTCAAGAAGTTTAAATGAGGGTATAATAGGATTTTTTTTGTCTTTCTTGATTTGTCAAAACAGACAAGTAAATAGGGACATCTAAAAGAGGAAATATGCACAAGTAAATAGGGACATAGGGAGTACTACTCTCAATACCTTATTAATCCCTCCGTCCACTATTGTTTGTCATAGTTTCCATTTTTAGAGTCAAACTATAAGAACTTTGACAAACATTTTAAGATGTATAATTATCATATTGATATGCAAAAAATTGCAATTTTTATAGTATTTTTCATACAATTTTTGAATATCTAAATTTGTTGTTTAAAATACCAAATTAATATAATCTAATGTAACTTCAAAAGTTAGTCAAATTGACTTTCGAAAAACGCAACATGACAAATAAAAGTAGCAAAGGAAGTAGTTACTGTCTTTATTCTTTACCATTCAATTCACACTTCACAATGGTTTTGAGTTAACAACTTCACATTATACAAAAACGTCAAAATCTAAAGTAAAAATTCAATTCCTCACAATTTCTCTTTGTGTATTTCTTGTATAGTTTTTTCATGTCTATTTTTATTGTTTCTATTTTATGAGCATTTGTATAGTTACATTATAGTGTTGTCGCCATCAAAATTATCAGAGAAATCATATATTTATTTTATAAGTATTTTTCTTATTAGTTAAACGGAAAATCGAATCATTCAGAATCAAAATTCATAAATCGATAAAAAATATCTAATTAAATTAGTTATTGATTCAATGTATTTTAACACCGAAAATCAATAATCCATAAAATCAAATTGCACCGATCAATGCATACCCCTAAATCCTCTTAATCAAAAAAATAATTACAAATAATAAATTTTAATTTTTCGTCTGTTGTATTGTTACAGATAAAACATAAGTAGCATTTACTAAACTGGTTTAATGTGTAATAAATTAATAAAATTTGATAACATGAGTATAGTCACTACCTTCGAAAGGAACCAATAAATTAATAATCAATAAAAATAATATTAAAATACCTAATTTAGTATAATAATTTATTTTAACATAACTTATATTCGAACTAAATGATCTCAAATAATAAAGAAAGATACAATTTACAATAAAATATGGTCCCGTTTGGTAAAGGAAGATGTGATATGAGTATGGTCCCGTTAACGTTATTATATATTGAGATAGAAATATTTAAATTTTAAAACAATTTAAATATTAAGATGTGTAATAAAATTAAAATGTCTTGTTCATAATAATAAGAATTTTAGATTTTAGTATTAGGCTTTGAACTAACAACTATGAACAAATTTTTATTTTATTCAAAATAACTTTATTATTCGTGACATTATATTTTGACATAAAGTCAACGATTTGCAATTTTTAACATTATCATCATCTGTTTCACCTGCAATTTTCTTTTAAATCAAATTAATTTATGAAAAGAATAAATTAATATAAAATTAATATTACATGCATTATTATTGAAACATAATTTTTACTGTTCCATTATATTGAGTAGTTTATATATGCAAAGAATCACTAATAAATACTCCAATAAAGTTAAATAGTAATATGATAAATAGTAATATGATAATCAGATTTATTTGAAGTTTAATGTTTGTTTAGATGTGTAATTTTATTTTTTAAGTTCGTATTTTTTTTTTATAAATATGAAAACTTCACAAGTTTGTGAAAATTATAAGAATTTTTCTAATTCTTATACAATCTTATCAAATAAGTAAATTATAATTTATAAATAACATATCAAAATGTATCGTAAGATGCTGCATTGTAAAATTACATATTTTTATGTTGTTCTCACAAATAAATATTTACAATTATAAACTTTTAAATATACATAATTTTACAAAGATCTATCAGCCTACAATTGTTGAAGGCGGAACTAACTATTCTTTAAATAGTATTCTTTAACATTGTACAAACAATCTCTTTATACGAAGCATGAATTTTCTTTTAATATTTTTTTTTTAAATTTAAAATAATGGATCTTCTTTTTATAAACATAAACTTGACTTAAGTTTTATATTTAAAAATATTTGAGATCTCAATTTAAAATTCTAAATTTTATTTCAATTCTATAAAATTATAATTTCAAATTACATATTTAAGTATTTATTGTTTTAAAATTTCTTTTATTAATATTAATGATTAATTACGCAGCTTAGAAAATTCATAGATTAAAAGAACAAGCACATAATGTTATGATTGGTTAGATTAACTTAACCTTTAAAAATTTAATCAAGTTCATTACTCCTATATATTTATTAATACATTTACCAAGACACATAAATAAAGATAAATCTTAAATTTGAAAATTCAATTTTTTTTATTAATTCAAACAAAAAAATACATCATCCTACAAGCAATTAAAAATAAATAAGAAGAATATGTAATTTTCCTTATAGATAAGTACTAAATTAAAAGAAAAATAGAAAGTAATTATTATAAAATATATTTAAACTCAAATAAAAAAATTAAATATTTACCATTAATATAGATGATAGAATAGAAGGAAAGTAAATTTCAACAATAATTTAGATAATGACATTTTTATTTTTTTTGGAATAAAAAACAATTGGATAGTTCCAAAACAGTTGTATTATTTATTCTTATCCTTACATATAAATACTCTTTTCTTATTAGCCTATTTAAAAGATACATTGCATCTTTAAATTTGGAAAATTATTAACTTTATACTTATCATTTTTCCTTTTTTAACTTTGAGTTTTTGAAGTTAATGTCATTAGAGAATTTCTTTTTCATTTTTTACACTTCTCATTATTGTTGTTTAATTTGGTAAAAAATAATTATTATTTTTCTTTAAAAAAAAAACTATAAAATATCAATAGGAACCAACTAGCCAAGTCACAATCTTGGGAAGAACTATTTAGTGATGGGATCAACTTGCTTACTCACCTTCCCCCCCCCCCAATACCCCCACCCCAACATATATAAATTTAATTTCTACAACTAATATTATATATTCCCTTCAATCCCAAAAATTCAAAAACTCCATATTTTCTCCACAAAATTTCTTTTTATGCAACTATATACTTTTTCTTATCAAGGACAATAATGGAAGGTGGCAAAGTGAGTGAAGGTTTAAAAGATCAATTAGGTGAAGACAAATTTAACTACTATGGCTATGGTTTTGTATTTTCTTTTGGAATCATGGTAATACTCATAGTCTTGACTTATACATCTTACTTATGTATTCGATTTCGATCGCGCAATAATCCAACCATCTCTATCAGCACAACTACTACTGCTACAAGAGTCGGAAATGGATTGATTTTTATTCAACAAGGTGTTGATGAAGCAACTTTGAGGAGTTATCCAAAGTTATTATATTCACAAGTTAAGTCTCACAAAGGGGATTTTGCATCTTCTTGTAGTGGATGTTCAATTTGTTTGGGTGATTATAAAGACAATGATATGCTTAGGCTATTGCCTCATTGTGGTCATCTTTTTCATCTCATGTGTATTGACACTTGGCTTAGGTTACACCCCACTTGCCCTATTTGTAGAAATTCTTCACTCTCATCTCCTTCGGCCGAGGTCAGTACTACATGATTCAGAATTTAAATGTTATAAATTCTGAACTGGTTAAGAGATTGAATTTTATTTATACATCTCTTCTGTATATATAGAATTTGAATTGAACATTCAAGAAGATATATAAAAGATTTTTCTTCTTTTTATGTCCGTTTTGTTTGTGTTTGGATCAGTTTTTACTCATCGTAGCAAATTGATTGGAAATTTCCCCATTCTTATCTAAAAAACTAGCAGTATCAAATAACTCTTTTCACCGAAACTGAACCGATTGTGTTCATGCATGTTTACTTTATTGTTCCACATATGATACATGAAAAGAGCCACACAATAATGTGAATTAATTTCCATATGTATGACAACACAAAACAAAAGAAAAAAGAGAGGCAAAGTTGTAATCAAAGAAATAAATAAGGAATAAAACAAATCATGCATTTAATCAATTTGTTAATAAATTGATAGCTGCAAAATTTTTTTATAAAAACAAGTGGTTTAAATTTCATGAATTCCATAACCAAATAATGTTAGAGATCTGATGATGCAAAGATATTATATTCTGACAAATTTTTATAATTTTTAATTTTGTTGATAGATCACAATCTTTAATTAATCTCAATTAATTAATGTATTAAACATCTCTTGTTTGTATCATTATGTAAAACCTTTTACATATATAGTAATCGAATATGGAACATACTTATAATTATGCAAAACCATAACATCAAAAATAGAACGAATTCAATATTAAAAACCTCAAAAGTCGAAATAATTATTTTAAATTCTGAATACACCTCACGAAGAAGTCGAGGGCGGTGGCACATAGTTATTGGACGAATTTTGAAGGACAGTAACACTAAATTTTTGGCCTAATTCACAATAATTTAAGATGTTACATATGTAATAAAATACCCCAGACTCTATCAATGTAATATTTAATGGACCATCACTAAATACCTTATAAGCTTGATTTGATGTGCAATAACCATATTCTCTTCTTGATACTTGCATTACATTATAAAATTCTGGATCAAACTCAAAATCTGCATATATTATACACCAAAAAAAAAAAAAATACATTAAGAATCATCACAAAAAAAATGTAAAATAAAGAGATATTCGTTTTGTTTTAATTTATGTGACACTGTTTGAATATCGAGAATAATTAGTGTTAATTCAAACATAGGTCATATATTTGAGGATAGAAAACTCATTTGACTCTCAAGATTTGAAAAGGTGTTAGATTTAACATATGTTAAAAAACGTCGCGGTTAAAGTAAAACTTGTTTTGATTCTCGAAAAATCTGAAAAGTGTCAGATAAATTGAGACGGGACGGAGATATAGTAAGGAGTTAAGAGATGTACAAAGAGTGTCTCCAGGGAAGAAAACTTGGGAAGAAGACCAATTTGTGTAGAAATTATTTGTAGGAGGAATAGTCCAAATTGAATCTCCAACTAAATGTTGCATAGCATATGATTCATGATGCAATATTATTATTAATAATACTGAAAATTTTATCAATAAATTTTGGTGATTTTGCATTTTCATTATTGATATTTCTTTGGGAGAAACAAAAATGAAAAAAAAGAGATGAGGGGATTAATTAAAATGGTTGTAAAAACGGTTGATGAAAATGAGTAGTTTTGAGAGGATATAATGTAACTGTTTGTGACACAATAAAACTAAGAAATTTTATCGTTTTATATTAGTTGTTCATTTTTTTTAACAGATCTATAACTTATTGGCTATTGTCATCGAAAAAATAAATTAGTATAGTTTTTGTTTAGTTTTAGGGAAATTGTAATTGTGGTGTCTATATCAGTTTTCGTATATCTCGATTAATTTTATCGAATATATGTCACCTTTTACCAATAATTGATATCTGATAACTCTTTTCACCAAAATTAGAACAGATGAGAAAAAATTACCAAATTTTTATTTTTTGTAATTTTTCTTATAAATGTTTCAAATATGCTCATCAATAAAAGTTTTCCTCAGTGAAAAATGATCTAATACGATAAAAATCATATATATATTTATAATTAAAAAAAATTAATTATTTAAGAATATATTTAAACTTTTAAATGATTAAATAGCACGTTTTAAATTATTATAAATAATATATAAATCAATTAGATAAATTTGAAGGTCAATAATGTTCATGTTTTTGTCAGCATGTGTGCCTATTCACAATTATTTAGCTTTTATTGTCAATAATGGTTTTTCTTATAATTGTTGTCAGACCGTAATAATAAATTTGACACATAATAACTTAATCGTCGATAAATATATATATATTTTACAGGTATTTAATATAACATCTTTAAAGTTTATAATGTTAAGTTTAATGACAATTAACTAATATCTATAAATACTTTAACATTCTTTGTTAATGTACATATAAAAACTATTTTTATTATAGTAGTACTGAGACAGTTAATGAAAAAAAGTCTTTGAATTTCAATTATTTCTTGATATATCCTATTTTTAAAGAATGTAATAATTCATAAACTATATACGAAAAGTAAATTATACTAGATAAATTTTATGCAACGAACTTGATAGAAAAAGAATATAGAGAACTTCAAACTTGAGACTGCTCGTGAATATCCCCTTCTCAACCAACTCGACTACTTCACGAGTAATAATTAGAATAAAACATTACAATTCAAGTTGGTAATTTTTCTTCTAAAAAGGCTTGAAAGGCCCCTCCAATAGTATTATTACCGTTACTACACCCCCCAAAGTCCAAAACAAAGTCAAATAATCTTTGTCAATGTTGCATACTTGCTCATTGTTCCGACGTATTACGTAAACTCGAAATGTTTGATTAAGAATAATTTTTTTCATAAATTATATTGTATCCCTCGATGGTAATGTGTAGAGAAAGAAATTGTTAAATGAACTTTGAGCTTAACTCCGTTCCAAAAGTTTGGTCGATTAAGTTCTTATAGGGTGTGAACAATCTATTTGAGGCCCATATTAGGGAACTCGACGATGATACTACGTTAAATAGACTTTTGGCCTAAATCAACCCAAAAAATAGCTTAGGAGAATTATTTAAGTTGAGTCCAGATATCTCATCCCTCGTTATGATGTGAGATACATATTATTCAAAGTAGCACAAATCTTTAGTTTTACGTTTTTTACAAGAAATATTAACGTTTACACATTCAGAAGCTAAAAAATATCACACGATAAAATTTATTGAAGTCATTTTCTTCTATTCAAAATCGTAAAGTGACCATAACAGACATTTCCTCGACCCTAAGAGAAAAAAGCACATGTTAGTATACATTATTTAGCCTAGGGGGTGTATAATTTCCTACTCATGTACCCTAAAAACATAATAATAATTCCACCAAACAAAATAATTTTCAAATTTAAAAAGTGCCACTCAGCAGTTTCTAGCCGTTAACACACCTCAGCATCATCTTCTTTCTCCTCTGTACATCAAAAACATGAATTTCACTAACTAAAATCCAAGATTTTTGCTACCCAATACTCATCTGTCATTGTTAATCCCAAATCTTGAATCTTTTTCAAAACCCCAGTTTCAAAATCTGCAGATTTTGGTAGATTTTGAGTACTTACAGTTTGGGGATTTCGAGAAATGAAGACTATGAAGGGGAAGCTTCTGAAGAAATTGAAGACAATGAAAACAATTGGGTATTTGAAACCAGAAAGAATCCTCTTTTCAAATGCATCAGATGGGTATATTCATTCTTCGCCACGAAAATCAGATTCTTCGAGATTTAACTGTCAATCTCCATCAACCCCTGTTCAGAAGAATGTTCAGAGCAGTGTAGAAGATCAAGAAGCTGAGATTATTGATGTTTCTGAGCTAATGAAGGATCTTGAAGATGAAGAAATGGAAATCGAAGAGGATAAAGAGAATGTAAAGCCTGTTGTTGTAAATGTGAAAAAGATTGAGAATTTTATCAGCCCATTGAAGCCAAAGAAAGAGAATTTTACTACCCCTTTATTAGACTTTGATGTATCGAATTTTAGGCGTCCCGATTTGGATTCAGGTACTCTGTTTGATCCTAATCTTCTTGCTTTGTTTGAGGAAGCAGTGATGGTAGTTAAAGCTCAAGAAGAAGAGCGAAAGGCGAAGATTGAGGAAAAGATTTTCAAACCACTAGAAGATGATGAAGAAAAGGAACCACCTTTAAAAGCTCGAAAACTCGAGGAAATTGTAAACCCCTTATTGGGATTTGAAGAGAAATGTCCACCAGGAGGATGTGATTCAGTAATCCTCTACACTACTGGCCTTAGAGGGATACGAAAGACGTTCGAGGACTGTCATAGTATTCGATTTCTATTAGAGAATTTTCGTGTTGTGTTCTTCGAGAGGGATATATCGATGCATTCTGAGTTTAAGGAGGAGTTATGGAGAATCTTGGATGGCAAAGTTGTCCCTCCAAGGCTGTTTGTCAAAGGGAGATACATTGGTGGAGCTGATGAAGTATTGACATTGCATGAACAAGGGAAGTTTAGACCACTTCTTGAAGGGATTCCAATTGATAATTTTCAATGTCCTTGTGAAGGGTGTGCAGGAATGAGGTTTATTATGTGTTTTAAGTGCAATGGAAGTCGGAAAATTGTTCTTGACGATGATGATGATGATGAGGTTGAGTCAATGAAATGCCCGGAATGTAATGAAAATGGATTGATTGTATGTCCTTATTGTTGTTGAAATTATTCAATTGATTGTTTTGTTCATTTTTATAGTTCATCACATTTGATGGTGTAATATAATGTCATGTTTCTTGCATGTTTGGTGTTTGAAATGAAAGATGAAGGAGCTTATTCATTTCTTATATAGTTCTTTTGGCTTCCCACCTTCTAATACGGTACCTGCATTGGAGCTCGACTAAATTCAGATTCACATTAAAAAGTCTCACACTTATGAGGGTAAAGAGTTCCCTAACAAGTGTGATTACACATACCACACTCCACCACAACCCTTTATAGTAGTTGTATAATAACTTGATTATGTTCTTCGAAAGGGACATTTCGAATGCATTCTGAGTCAATACTCATGGCTCAAACCTGCGAGCATGCTCTGGTTAAGGATGGAAGAGTACGTACATACCACACTCCACCACTAACCCTTAGTAGTACTTGTATAATAGCTTGATTTCTGTTAGACAAGTTTCATGTGATGTTCTTCGAATTAGGATAGAAAAGTGGTGTCCACAAGGTTGTTTATTAGAGGAAGATGCATTGTTGAAGCTGTATACATTGCATGAACAAGGAAGGTTTATGCCACTTTTTGAAGGAATATCAACTGAGGTTTATGTTTATGTCCTTATTACTATTGAAATGATTCAACTGATTGAATTGTTCCTTTTTTGTATCTCCTCACATTTGAGAGTTTAACATTCTTTTTGTCTGTGTTTTGAGTTCAAAATTGGAAAGATTTACTACTAACATATGCAAAAGGGAAATATAATGTCATGTTATTTGCATATTTGGTGTTATTCACTTGTATAACAGATTGTGACAACAAGTTACTATATGCAAAGCTGTGGGACTAAATATATATATGGTCAATTTATATGGAAATAGCCTCTCGGAGAAATGCAAAGTTAGACAGTGTGCTTTAGACCCTTGTGGTCCGATCGTTTATGAACTCCACGCATAGCAAGAGCTTAGTGCATCAGGCTCCCTTTTTTATCTGTAATATGGTAAAGTAACTAGAGCTAGGTATATTTCCTTGATAAGCATTTTCTATACAGCCTAGAAGTATGATTTTAGAAGAAGCAATTACAATTGTCCAATATTAGATGCCTTAAGAAGAAATCCCAAGCAAATCTTGCTCTTGAGACCATCAAAGTGGCATAAGAGCCACTTTGAATTTTATTCTTTGATCTATCTACTTCGTTCGAATTAAGTAGGTAGGCTCCATCTTATTCTGTTTTTCCATTGTCCAAAACTATACCTTACGTAACAAGGCTACATGAGAAGCAAAGAGCTATAAATCCAATCCATATGATACCTAACAAATCTCGATCACCTTCCGCGCCTCCCTACCATTTCATTTGTCACTCTTTATGTATTTGGTATTCCACATATATGCAAATCACACCATATACATGTATCTAGTGCGTATTTAATGAGATTCACGTGTATATGTAATACATGACTATCTCACTTATCTCGTTCGTCTCCCTCCCCCTTTACATATATCTGGTATAAAAATACATTTATTTATATATCTACTTCAATATATATACGGTAGAGAACTCTTTATAAAGATAAAATATGCATTTATTTGAACGTATATATAAAATTTTGTGTCAAATCGAAAAAAACAAACAAATTGAAATAGATAAGGGTGTGTTTTATCTTAAATTATGGATATATTAAATATACGTAAATATTTCTTAATCTTAAACTTTTATCGGATCATATAAAATGAAACGGACCGAGTAATTTCACCGTAAAAGAGTGGCACAAAAAAAGGGACTATTACAGAGTGCGAGTGTTTCAGTAGCTCCTTTTATCCTCCATGGGTTATCGACTTCATCATTATAATCACATTTTCCCCATTTCCAGGACCTCCTTCTCCTCTTTTCGCTTCAATCTCAGGTGAGTAATTCTTTTTTTTCATATTTACATACGCTTAATGTTATCATTACAATGAAAAATACGAATTATTTACAATACATTTGTCTATATGTATGTAACCAATTTTTTCTAGATTTTTTTCGGGTTTAATTGATGACCCATTTGGTATATGTGTGTGTAGAGTGTGGTGTTGCAGTCAGAGTGGTACAAATCAGGGGAAAATGGAGCAAATAGTTGTTAATGGCTCAGAGTCACAAGTTGTAGTGGATGATTCTAGTTTGTTGCAAAAGAAAATATCTGCAATTCGACTTGGGGGTCATGCAAAGCTACAGGTGAATCTTACATTGTTGGGCTTTTTGGTTTTGTTATGTTGATGGATTATGGTGAGAGTGATGAATGATTTGGATTAGTCCCAAAAGTTATGAACTTTATGTGTTTGTTCATGTTACTTATTGGGTTTAATTTCTAATTTCTTGTGTATATATACTACCTTTGTCCCAATTTAGTGTCTTCGTTCTAAGTTGCGTGAACTCTTCACGTTTGATGCTGCACCATGTCGGATTATCCAAAAATACACTACTTTTGGAGAATACGACAAGCATTTGGTTACACTTTTGAAGGGTCTGAGCAACATATATTAGTTTGATTGAACAAGGAGTTTATGAAATAAATGGAGACTTTTGAATCTGGTGGTCTTAAATTAAAAACGAGTGTAGTCCTTTAAATCTTGTGGTATTAAACTTGACAGGTAGAATGCTGGAATTGGAAAACTTACTATACATAGAAAGAGACGCTCTTTTTCAGACAGACGAAAGAGGAAAGTAAGACACTTAAATTGGGACATAGGGAGTACTTTTTTGGGAGTGGGGGATGGGGGATGTGGAGTGTTAATTTTAAGACATTGTTGTTTTGCTTGTTAATCTGATCAATGGAACTTTTGTTAACTGTATAATACAACATTTCTCCGTGAAGAGAGTTGTTATCTAGGGAGTAGTAATGTTGGTCTTGGGTGTATATATGTAGAACTTCATCGATAACTTGTTATTTCACTATTAAAGCTTCATTGGTTATCTTGTGTGTGAGGAAGGTAGCTTTAACATTCTCATGCTTCTTGGCTGTGATGTTAAGTTTGTGATTAGGTAAACTTGTAAGTGGTTAGTTGACCCTGTACTGACATATACTAATCCCTAGGTCCTTATATAAATTACGACAAAAATGTGTATCTAAGGTGTTAGTTGCTTGCTAGCAGAATATACTTTTAGAAGTCTAATTTAAACGATTGTATTTGTCTAAGTCATGGCATGCTTCCGGGAAAGTTCTGTTATCCAGGATCAACTATACACACCTTTCTGAAGTTTCTATTATGTTGGGCTCCATAATTTGTTTGACATGTGTGCAAAACTATTGGCATTTATTAATGTAAAGTACTTATCTTTGCTAGAGTCTCGATCATTCACACACATACCGTGCTTCTTTTACCTTGTTCTAATTGTTTTTTTTTTCCTTTTACTTACTGGCTATATCAACATTCTAGGTAATTGCAGATTTTGATGCCACATTGACAAAATACCGGGTCAATGGTTGCCGAGGCCAGAGTATGTTATCCACTTCATAAAACATTATTCTCTTACAATATCTTGTCTGGAACAGACAGCTATTCAATAGCATACAATTTGATATACGTTCTTCGGTCACAAGTGAGGACTTGTCAAAATAACTAATTTTGTAGGCAGCCATAACGTTTTACAACAGGAGGATCCTGAGTACAATGACAAGAGGCAGAAGTTGTATGAGTATTATCATCCCTTAGAATTTGATCCGACAATTCCCCTTGATGAGAAAGCCAAGCTCATGGAAGAGTGGTATGTGTTATGATTTTTTGCTGCTAGAATCGGGTCCAAACTTGTGTGATATATTGCATTTTGAGTTATTGACAAGTGAAATACATAATAGAAGTTCCCGGATAATATTTATATTTTATCGTAAGAGTAGTAGTATATCCAGCACCCTTATCTAAGAAAATGGGACCATCATTGGATTGGTGAAATTTAAAGGGATTGTAGTACCTTGGCCTATGTGTTAATGTCTAATTTATTTTCTGCAGGTGGGGAAAAACACATGCGCTTCTCATTGAAGGAGGCGTAACATACAATGGAATTCAAAATTCTGTGGCTAAAGCCACAATTGCATTCAGGGATGGTGTAACTGAACTTTTTGAACTTTTGGAGGTAGAGTATAGCCACTATCAGTTGTTGTTTTCTTAGACATCTTGGGATGATGTTGATGAAGGCCATGCAACAAATATGAACCATTGTGATTTTCTTGTGTCATCTAAATTATTAAAAAGAAATTTGATGGGATTAGTTTATCAAAAAGCCAGAGAATAAATAATAGGGTCATTCCAAGCACTCAAGAACCTTGGAGGAAATGTCTTGATTATTTTCTTTTCTTCTGTTTTTGTTTTTTCGACTTCGGGAAGTCCTAAAATGTCAGGCTCAACCACAGCTCAAATGTTGTTTTAGTGAAAGTGAAATTGAACAGTGATATTACTAAATAATGTGTTGGATTCCATTTTCTGTAGTTGCAAAATTCATGCTAATGCCGAATTCAGTAGTCAATTTATCCCAGAATAGCTCTTTTCGGAAGAATTTCCTTTTGACCTTCTACTATCTCATGTGATTGCTTCAGTAATGAGTTGGGATTGTTTCGTATGCAGGAAAAAGGTGTTCCTGTTCTTATATTCTCTGCAGGTTTAGCTGACATAATAGAGGAGGTTAGTTCTTAAGGATATCAGTGGTCTTGATGCATTACAGGTGTATGTGATCCTGTTATGTTTGTCCAGTTTGGCTTTAGATATGATTCTCGTTTTCTTGATCTGCCAGGTGCTGAATCAGAAAGTTCATAGATCTTTCAAGAATGTTAGAGTTGTCTCCAACAGGATGGTGTTTGACGAAAATGGTCACCTACAGTCATTCAAAGGTATCACCTATCACCATTTAGAGGTGCTTTTTACTTAACAAATTCCTTCAAACAGTTCCCATTGATGGTTAGGTTCATTATGTGTATATCTGTGTAGGTTACCAAATTTTAGCTATACTTCTAAAGTTTAGGAATTGGCCACTGGTTGTAAGTTTAAGCTTCAATGGAGGAATACTCTGCAGTTAAGCTAAAGTCTGACATATTCACAAGATGTATTGCAGTGATAGGGATGCTAAGGTGGATGTTTCGGTCCATACAAGATTAGATAAGATAGGTATGACGACATTGCAAGTAGCATGCATTGAGGATATAATGAGAGAACGTCGCTTGAGATGTTTCGGCCATGTCATGCAACGACCTATAAAATGCACTGGTCCCCATAGATATGAAACTATAGTGAGTGAAGGTGTTAAAAGGGGACGAAGTAGACCTAACATAATATGGATGGATGTTGTCTAAGACCTAAGATTTCTTGGAATCAATACAAACTTACCTAATGATAGGACGTAATCGAAGAAAATGATCCATATAAGCAGATAACACTAGTTGGAAACAGGTTTTAGTTTTGTCAATACATTGATTTTGAATCTATTGCTCTTTGTGAGTATTTTGATCTTTATCATAGATTAATATGACAAAAAAAATATAGAGAACTTGTACTATTGTCATTTTTAAAAATATTTAACTAATTTTTCACCTTGTAAAAGCTTAAATGGAGACACATGGTCAAAGGTGATTCACATATCCAACCTCTACTTGTTTGAGATTGAGATGTAATTTTTATTGTTGTTATGATTGGTAGGGGTAAGTGTAAGATTTAGGGAGCCACTTGTTTGAGAGAGATCCTTATTTGCCTTATAAGAAAAATTGCTTACCTGTATTGCAATGAAGTAGATTGGTACATTAAAGTACTGTTGATTGATTGAAACAAACAAATATGAATTCTTTTATGATCTTTTGAGTATTAATTTGTTCCACTTATAAGGACTAACTAAATAGGGTTAACCCTCCATGAATTTGGATATTTATAAGGCTAACGCAAGTGCGGAAATCTAACATATGAAATAACCTGAACACTAAGTCTACATAATTAAGACTTCTGTATGTAATATAGATTAGTTTAGTACTGGAGTTCAATCCTGTAACCAAGTAATTGGTTGGACATATTTGACAAGTACTTACTGGTAGATACTAAGCTTTTACACATATTTGGTCTATACTGGAACAGCAAGCTTACAAGCAAAGCCAATTGTACAAATTTTTCTTGTATTGTGGTCATTTTACATCTTTGTTTCTAAAATTAAGAACATTACTGATACCTGCAGGTAAGACAATCCATGTACTCAACAAGAATGAGCATGCACTTGACATGGCTGCACCACTTCATGATCACCTTGATGACATGAATGGACTGAGTGATGAGAAATCTGCATTAAAAAAGAGAACTAATGTGCTACTTCTTGGTGACCACATTGGAGATTTGGGAATGTCTGACGGCTTAGACTATGAAACAAGAATATCTGTGGGTTTTCTGTAAGTATATCAATTCATGTCTCCTTATTCATCAAATTAAACAATACTGAGATATCATGGAACTCGACACTGCTCATAGAATGAAGTCATTTTTGTTTTGCTTTATCTCACCTCAAGTTGGTTATGTGATATCCAAGGTAAATGGATTGTAATTATAATTGTTGTAAGTTGTAACTCCTTAGGAGAATTTAAGTATCACATCCTATAATTGAAGTAGGAATTGTTCCACTATCATTGGATTTAAAATCTTTTTCAGCTAGAAGGCTTTGAGCCTTTCTAAGAAAAGTTTCCATATTTAGAGTTGTTCAACATTTTCAAGTCATGAACATTAAGATGAAACAAGTTTATATTGATGGCATACAAAACTGTAATCCAACTACAAACATTTATCCCAACTCTCTAAACGGATTGACAAGTCCTAAAAGCTGAAGTGAAGGAAATTGCGACTGTATGAAATACAATAGTGAGCATCAATTCTCTCTCAACCCACTTTTTATCCTCTAAAATCTTGGACGAGTTCTAGTTAGACAGTTGACACATTGTCCTATGAATTGATATTCAATGGTTAGGAGACGACTTACCCCGCTGCATGTGGTGCTCCCTCCCTAACTAGGCTGGGTAGGGAGAGAGTGAGGGTATATAGTACCAAGCCTTGCCCCTTCTTTTTTACTAAGAGGTAGTTTTTACTCTGTGAATTTGTGGCTTACAAGTTACCAAAGGAGCAATTTTTGTATTCCTACCTCATATTTTTAATCTTTTCAAAGGTCAAGCTTCCAACATAATACTTTTCACTCTTTTGAAAACATGAAAAACTATTTAAATTGTGGATTTTGTTAAGTTTGAGATTATTAGGTGGTTGTTCACTGATTGCCTGCTGAAGTTTGAATACATATACCTTCCCAGAATCTTTTCCCTAATGGTTTGACAATATATTTTCTTACATTAGGAACTTCCAATTTTTTGCATTATAACTTTTTGCAACATTTTTTCATTTTTCTCACTCAAAAAAATTTAAAATTTAAAGAGTCATTCATATGGGGCTCTTGGTTTGACTATGTTTTTCAACTTATTCACAAATTCATTTAGAGCATGTCATTAAGAATAAAATGAACAATTGTAGACATGTTTAAGTTATACTTCTTGGGTTATAACAAAACAGATCCTCAATATGCTATCTTTTCCTGATAAATGCTTTCCATCTTTTATGACAAAATGCAAAGGGTGGAAGCCCCTCTTTTTATTTAGAGAATGGTGTGGAATTCAGCATTTGTTGAAGTTTGCTAGTACTGAGTTCAGAAAGCATGAGAACAAGAAAAGGCTTACAGTTTTGCTACATTCTAGTTATGTTGATTTAATGTCTAATTTTCCTGTAGCATATTCTGTGATTTTAATATGTGGTAGTTGCTAAACATAAAGAGATTGTTGCAGGAATGACAGAGTGGAAGATTCTCTGGAAAGCTACCGAAAAGCTTTTGACATTCTCTATCTGGTAAGAAATTCTATTATACACTTTTAGTTCGATTAATTCTACTACTCTAAGTTGCCTTGTGGATTCTCATCTTTTTGTTATATTGTAGAATGATTCATCCATGCATGGAGTGCTCAAGCTTGCGACTCATCTCTGTTCAACAGAAAGCGATTGAATTGCATGCATTGTTCGTAGCAAGGCTCTGTTCCCTATATTGGATTTGCAAACAGCACATGAATGACCTCTACTTTTATACATTCTTATAAGAAATTGTGTCAAGAAATTCTCCATTCAAGATACATAGCAGCACTCCTAATATCGACAGCTTCTCAACATTTGTTGTCTCCATCAGGCACTACCTCAATCTAGGCATGTTTACAGGATTCACATGCAGAGAATGGATAGTAATCTCCGCTTTAGAGTAGATTGATTTACCTTGGGAAATAATTCATTTGGGAACTCGTTGTATTGCTCTATAGCTGATAATGTAGCTTGTTGCAATTCACAATGAGTGGTGATTCCTTTTATGAGGATTCTTAGAACCATTTTTAATAACATTTAAAGACCACCTACCTTACAAGGTACTGATGATACCTCTAAGCTGCTACAATAACTGGTGTATCTAGTAATTTCTTGTACGTTGTTTATTTCCTTGTTCGAGTATGAACGCTTAACTACTCTCTTCACCCCCATTTACTCGTAAATTGTTTCTCTTTGTGAGTTTATCTTCCACAAATATTCAGGTTAAGTTGCATTTTATTTTGGCATCATATTGTTAGAGCAATGTTTCCTGCATGGAGGGAGAGACTACCCTTGGCAGATGATGAGTTGCTGATCCAAATAACAAAAAGGAGTAAGTTCCCCATTGTTAAAAATTGGTGAGACATGCTCTTTAAACCCAATTCAATCTTAACATTCTGTCTCATTATCAGTGTCAAGATATGATTAAACTCGACTAATTCAGAGTTGCACCTGGTAGGTCAACTGAGGCCTAAGGGAGATGGAAGGCTTCCGAGAAAAAGGCATAAAGGAATCTCAACCATCATACCACATTTTCTTGGTGAGTAATGTAAATCTTTTTTATTTGGTTAAAATATATTCTAGAGCCTACAAAGTGCAAATGGAACCAAACCATAGACGTTGCTAAAACTTTCTTAAACTTCGTGTCAAAATCAAGTTGAATTGAGACAGAGCAAGGGCGAGTGATGTATGGCATAGTGGAGTTTTCCTGATACATATTCCAGCCTAGTTTACAGGCCATAACTAATGTTCTATTCTATGCACCCTAAAGTTATTTCATTTTATAAGATATCAGAGGAGTTGAGTTGAAGCTTCCAATCTATGTGCACAGGTCAATTTAATAGAAAACTAGTTCTGTCAATCCTGTATGCTAAGACAGCAGCAAATACTGTGTAACAAAAACATTGTGTTGTTTGTATTATGATGATCCAACTGATGGTCTAGAGACAAATGAAAAAGTTGAGAGCAGTATAGAAGTCATATACTTATTATTTATGTTGTCCCTCTTTGAGAGAACAGAAAAAGTACTATACTCTTGGACATTTCCATAGTCATTTACATTGGCACATCCCTAGATAAGTGAGGAAGAAAACATCAACAAGAGTCACTAAGCCAGTTGCAACTTGCAACATGTATTAAAGAAAAGATATATGGCATTCCCTTCATTCCTAAATTAGATGTAGAAACACAAAAAGAAGGATTAGTGATGTTAAGTTTGTATACTTGGATTACTAATCATCGCTTACTCCACTGCTGCTGACATTGGTAATGCCAAGCTGTTATCAGTCAGTTCTTCCGAGGGTGATTCCAATTCCAGCTGAGTGTTAAAGCTCTTTGTATAGTGGAACTCAATTTGCAGCCTCTGATGAAGTGGTGTAGATGCCATCAACCCTTTCTTCACATCAACTTGTAATTCCCTAATGGGGATTGCTGCCAAAAAACTCTTAATGTACTCTTTGCAAGCCTCTTTACCTTTGCAAACAAGGCTCGCTTCGTCCTCATTTTCAGGTACTTTATCCCTGAAGGAAACGACTGATTCTTCCATCTTTTCTTTGGTGTTATTAGAGACAATCTTCCCTTCATTAGAAGCAGCCTGCTTCTTATCAGTTTGCTCCTTTTTAGTGCTAGCTGGTTTCTCATCTGATTGTTGACTCGTGTTAGGTAGCTGCAAGATTGTAGTGTCTCTGTCAAATTTGAGGATGAAAGCCTGATTGCAGCCTTCATAAAGTCTCTCACCAAGTGTATCGATGATATAGTATGCATCTCGTTCAACCTTGAGGATGAAGAAGTGGTCATTCCAACTCACTATGTAAATAAAGCACTCGCCATGACTGGGACTGTCTTGAACAGATTTAGAAATCTCATCCCAAATGTTGTCAAAGGACATGGCATCTTTCAGAAAATCGAATCCCTCATCTTCGATTCCTTCCGCATGAAAAAAACCAATGAATGATTTCTCTGGGACTACTGAGAGCGGGCGTACTTTAGCCTGGACCACTGTTTCGAGGTCAAAATGCTTATCTGGGAAACGCTCCCTGTACGTCTTGTTTTCACAGAGATTCCTCCACTCTAGTGAACCTTCACGGATAAGACTGTCGAGTTGGGACTTGATAGGCATTTCTTCAGGGTTGGAATGGAACCAATCAGCAATCACAGCAACCAAAGCTGTACAAGCACTTTCACCTGCAGCCCGTTCATTTCGTTGATCAATTGAAGCAAAGAAGACCTCAGTCTGCAGCTTCATCTGCCCATCACGGCTTACTATCTCTTTCTGCTCCCAACTACCAACAGCAAAACTGTCTTCTCCAAACTCGGAGACTGAAAATTCATTGGCAGTTGAACTTTCCTCAGATTTATTCCACTGCAAGCAAGATAGTTATATTAGAGCTATGGAAGTATGCAAGGCAGTGAGGTAAGTTATCAATGTCTGGAAGCTCATCACGAAGTGATAAATAGTATTCCACTGTGCAAATTCACTTGGATGCTGGACAGATCATAGATATAAAAAAACTGAAGTAAGAGAAGATGGAGACATACCCCTGAAGAAGACTCATCGGATGAACTAAGCTGTCGGCGATCAAAATCTATATCATCCCCACCTTCCTCTCCATAATGCTTCTTCAACAACGGCTCCCCTTTGGGTTTAGGAGATCTGAAGCTTAAGTTTCTCTTCTTCCAGGGGAGAATTTTGCGTTTTGAACTTTGCTGTGAATATTGATTCTGACCTTCTCCAGTTGCACCCTCGGCATACACACGCCGTGCAACCGACTTGTGATGACTATAAAAGATCAAATCATCATCTTCACTGCCACTCGTGTTTGTGTAGCATGATCCACCAGCATGCTTCGCATAGGCAAGTGTTTCATAACTGAATGACTTCCGCAGACTCGTATCCTCCTTCACTTCGTCTGATTCACCTTCCTCCGAATCACCTAGTGAATCTGTATCAACTGGATATACCAAATCAGTATCATCACTTCTGACTGAGTTCCTTCCATCACTGCCCTCCTCTTCATGACATGCCTTCTTTCGTCGCATAGTAGATAATCCCTTGAAAAATTTCACTTTCTGCAGACCTGCTTTCAAACCAGAAAGCTCATTTCTGTCTGTTGACGAAACCTCTGCAGGGGAAGGAGATACTGGAGCAGACATGACGAACTTTGGCATCGTTTCTAAGGCTTCTTGAGCATTCCCCAATTCAACAAGATTGAGAGACAACTGCCATATACAAAATCTACCATGTCAACCAAAAATAAGGAAAAAAAAGGGGCTATCGATGTAGATCAACGAACAAAGTAAGATCAAGCAAGCAATTTTGTTTTGCTTACACAAAGCGAAAGGTTGTTCTTATTGCCGCCACTATACGCTTCCAAGGGAATGACTATTTCAATTTCTTCTTTTTCCCTAGCTTCTGAAGCAAAATCTGCAATGTTCAATGATGCAGCAGCAACTATGGGGACTTTATGGTTCGATCGTTTATTCGTAACCTGTTTTAGAATAAACATGAATAAGTACTGTCAAGCAACTTCATATCACAAGTATGGAATTGAATAAAACAGTGAATGAAAAGACAAAAGATGCTATGCTGTATGAGCATAGAAAGCAACTAAAAAAAAGGCTGAACTTTTCTTCTTTCCTTTTTTGGGTTAATAAATCAAACTTCCCTCTGAATTAGAAAACAAAAGATGCAAAGAAAACAACTAAAGAAAGGCATATTCTTAAGTGCTAAACTATCATTTGCCAAAATATTAAAGAAATATACAGAATATGCCAATAATACTATATTTTCACAAAATGTATAGCCACATAAGTAGAAAAGTTAATATAAGTAGGTATGACCATCCATATTACAACACTATTAAAACAACCACAAGCTATTAAGGTGGGTCCAACATAAGTAATCACTAATTCCAAAAGGCTTAATTAGCTTTTTTGACTACCACAACATGTTTAGAATAGTATCTTCATTATCTAAGCTAAAAAAAAAATACTTTTCAGAAAATGCATTGAAAATTAGGTTACTATAATGTTTAAAGGAAGAACATCAAGGGGAAATTCATTATTTCTAATCACACTTGTGTTTGTCATCAAACTCAAAGAGAAAAACAGATTTTGTGCTGAAATTCTACTAGTTTAAGAAGATTGAGGGTCTATCGGAAATTGTCTTTCTATCTCACGAGGTAGAATTTGCATACACAATACCTCCCCAGACCCCATTTGTGCGATTACCCTGGCTATGTTGTCCTTGTCAAGAAATTATGCTATTTGATTACAAAAAATTATGATTGGATGTTTTGAAGGACATGATCAAACAAAAAACAAAACAATTCTACTAGTTTTTAGGAGATTCAACAAATTATACTATATGATCAAGTTTCATAACATAACAATGATGAAGAAAAGCTTAGTCCTTTCTAATTTCTTAGACCTACAAGACAAGATAGTCACAAATTCATAGCCCCAATAGAAAGTCAAGCTTCCACACCAAAAGTCAAGGCCTTTGATCAATTCTCAATAATTTGTTGATGGGACAGAAATCTCAGTAACAACAGTATACCAAGATCAAATTTTTAATCTCTTTTTTTTTTTCAATTCTAAAAAACAACCAAACAAGAAGAGCAAAACCAATAAACTTAAAAGAGGTAATAAGCAAGGGGATATCTCACATTGAATACTGTAAAAGAAACCTCCCAAGGATGAAATGCAATCTCTTTGGATACATTAAAGTTGCAAAGACTTTGAAACTCCTCATTCCAATAAACAACTCCATCATCCTTCAAAGACTCTTCCTTTGTGAAACTCTTCTTAACATTTTTCCTCTTTAGAGAACTCAAAGTCAAAGAATTACCCTTTGAGCCTTTCCACTTGATTTCAACAACTAATCTTTGAAAATCTTGAGAAAAGTTTAGACCTTTAACACAATTCACAGTGATTTTAGCCTCAAATTTCTTTGAAGCTATTTCAGGCCATGGCCTCCACTTCATCATTTTCACAACCATCCCTTTGAATTCACACACAAAACTAACAAATACTCAAAAGGGTCCTCAACAAACACTAAAAAGATTCACACAAAACAATCAAATACTCAAAAGGGTCCTCAAAAAACACAACAAAATTCACACAAAACTAACAATAATCAAAAGGGTCCTCAAGAAACACAAAAAAGATTGACACAAATCAAACAAATACTCAAAAGGGTCCTCAAAAAACACAAAAAAGATTGACACAAAATAATCAAATACTCAAAAGGGTACTCAAGAAACACAAAAATGAAGAAAAAAAAGGAGGTTTCTTTGAATTGAGAGATCAAAAAGAGAGGGGGATTAGGTGTTTATCAAAAGGGAATTTGTAAGTTCATGAAAAAGAAGAATTGTTTTATGAGTTATGCAGAACCACTCTGGCTATTTTTTAGAGAGAGAAAGAGAGGACAGAGAGAGAGAGAGGCCGGCATTGTAAAAACACCTAAGAAGTAACGTCTCTATTTCTAGTGGAATTTTATGGGTGTTTGTCTCACACTATTCTTCCTCTTTTTGGTATTATATAATTAATAAGTTTCCGCAAGTTTGACTAATTCAGATTTTCATCGCATAATTATAAATTTTTATTTTTATTAATTAATTTAAATTTACGCTATAGAGAATTCACTCGTCAAAAATATTTTTATTATATTTAGGACTTCAAATTAAAATTTAGAAAAAAAATTCAATCCAATACACCACAAATGAGTTTTGGTCAATTGGATCAAGTATATCCATTGCCAATTACTTGAAATGTAAATATAATAAAAAAATCATTTTCTTAAGATAACAATTTTCCACAAAAATACAGACATTTAATCGAAAATAAATTATTTTAAAATAAAATAATCTTATATTTTATTCTTAAATTATTATATTTTTTACCACATACATGAAATAAGTCCTAACTTTCTTATGACTTGTGTCAATTAAATTAAGTATATCCGTTAAAATTCCACTTAATAGAGACATGGATAATATAGTGTAAACAAAATTTACTAACACTTCACTACTTTATGAAAATAAAAAAATTATTTTTGAAAATATAATATTAATTAAAAATTAATTTTTATGAGATAACAATCTCCAAGAAAATCTAACTAGATTCATGTGTCATATTTTTAAGGAAAAAATATAGTAACAATAATTTTAGGTACATTGAACTTTACTTTGGCTTCCCGGTATTATTTGCATAAGGTATGTTTGAAAGCTTTTGAGTGATTTATAAATTAATTTTTTTTGAAAATTTATTTTAATAAACAATATTTGCCTTAGGTATCTTGAAATCTTTAGAGGAATTTAGAAACTAATTTTAAAAATAATATTTTGGTGATAATTTCATATTTGGATAGAGAATTTTCTATAAGTAAATATCAATTATGAGAATCCTATCAAAAGGGAAATTCAAACTCCTTATCGGCCTAGCAAATATCGTATAAGTTATTAAAAAGAAATACATAAACAATTTATTTCTTTTCCAACTATCAAACAATCTTAATATATAAATATATTTATATATGATATACATATGCCTTTATATTTATTGATTGAATGTTAATACAAAAATAAATACATAATGTTGTGAGAAAATAATTTGGCTTGTCAAAAAAAAAAAGAATAACGGTAGAAATTTAAGTAATTATTATTTGCTTAATAATATGTATTTATATATCAAGTTACACTAGTACTTTAAATGAGATTCTTCTATTAAAAAGTAGTCCTAAAGAAAATAAAATAAAAATATTTAACAATAAAAGCATGGAGAACTTTAATAATATACCTAATTTTTAAAAAGTCATCTTATAATTAAATTTAATTATAATATAACTGAATATAATTATTCAATTTTAACATGTTTATTTGACCAAGTAACTCAATATCTTCTATTACAAGGCTACTTAAATGATAATTCTTCTCACATTTTCCCACACAATATTCAACCTAATGAAAAAATTTCGTTTTATAATTTTTGAATATTAAAATTTTAATTAATTTTTTAGAAGTAATTCAATGTGATTTAATTTTTAAAAAAAGGCCTAAACAAGAACTTAAAATAGTATTCCATTCGATCCTATTTAACAGTCACCATTTTAAATTTCACACTCACCAAAAAATGAAATAATCTTATTGCGATATTCTTATTTAACACTTTATTAAAGTAAATTTTTTAATAAATAAACATAAATTAATTTATATCGAACAGAGGGAGTACTTACTCAGAAGTTTCCCTTATTATTTCAAAATAAATGAATCATGTGCATAAAATCTAGTCAATTTAAGAATCTTATACTAGTACCATATGGTTGTTAATTACCATATATTGCAAAGTCACATCATATTCAAGAATCAAATATTATTAAAGATTTTTACTTTTTTTCAGTTGGTATTAAACAAGGACAATAATAGAAAATTTATAACATATATACCAATAAGTTAATGCATATATTTAGTTTTTTAAAAAAATTAATACATAAAATTCGAAAGTTTTCAATTTACCTAATCTTTTTAAGATAAGTTTTAAATGAATTCGGAATTTTAAGTTTTCAATGAAATTAATAAATAGCAAATTCATGACAAATTCAAAAATTAATTTTTATTTAATAGCATAATCTTTTTTTTTTATTTATGATAAGCTCTAAATGAAATCTAACCAGATTCTTGTGTCATGGACTTGTTTGGATTTTCCTTTTTTTTTTTTTTTTTTTTTTTGCAATTAGAGATATAGATAAGACTTTAAAATTTATTTACACATTCATATATGATGTGTCCAATTTGTCTTTATATTTTAGTTTATACGAAATCAATAACATATTTAAACTTTTTTAATTTTTTAATTTTATATTTGAATTATTAGGTGTATGGTTTTTTTTTACAAACATACGCACACTTTAATTATTAATTATTTTCTTTTTCTCACATAAAGACAATGATATTTTAAACAGAAAAAAAAGAACAATTAATAATTGAAGTATGTTTTTATAAACAATTAAAAAATTATCTCACGCCTAATAATTCACATATGAAACATGAAAACGATATATATACTTTAGATGCTTTTTTTTTGTCATTAACTCTTTATTTTACTATTTAATCGTTACATATTTAAAATCAAAAGTTTATCGATTTGTTGTAGGGTTGCTTTTAAAATTAAATAAATGTATTAATAACATTGTTGTTGCCGCATATGCTCGCTTTTTTTTCACTTTTAATATTTACAAATTTATCTAAATTATCAATTAGTTCATCGTTTAATTATTCATATGTTATGTTAAGCTTGCATCGAGTATTTCAAATTTTGGGACATTATATAATTCTAAATAGTCTAAATATAACATATTTCTCATATATAAGGAATAAAAAATACACATTTATTTAATTAAATATTAAATATATTGAATCATATGTCATAAAAACTAAAATTTAAGAATTTATTAGTAGGACCAAACATGCTAATTTATTCCTAATTTATTAGGCAATAAACATTCTTATGGTATGTTAACATTAATTTGGCCATTTCAAAATATAAATTATATGTTAATTGTTAGATCCTCTAATTTTGTATAAATGTAGAATGTTTTATTTTATTTTTTCTTCTATTTTAGTGGATAAAATTGAAGCAGTGATATGACCACACAAAAATTAGATGGTGGTTTAGGTAAAGTCCATCACTTAATAATTTTAAAATAAATGAACTACTCAAATTTGTTTAATTTTATGGTATGTTAACATTAATTTTGTCCATTTCAAAAATAAAAAGAATTGGTACATTGTCTACGTAAGAAGAAAATAAAACGTATTGCAACTTCAATGTGAGTTTTGCTTTATTTATTAGGTTGTATTGCCCCTTTCACACTCACTTTGTGTTCGATATCTGTATTAAAGTTCAATTAAATTTAAATTTTACATAAAAAAAATTCTTATTAAAGAATAAGATATTGTCCAATAAAAATAATTTCATATTCAGACTCAAACTCAAACGATAATTTAAAATTTTAAAAATATACTTACAACTCCGTCACAACGTTAGTGTCCTGTCGCACTTGCGTTTAACAATTGAATATGTCAAAAAGCAAAAGCTTTCCATGCTATTGCAATCCGTCATGCAATATAAGCCAAATGTAAATGCACAAATAAAAGAAGAAAAAAAAATAAGAATTATCCTAATTTTATCTTGTCAATTAATTTTATATAGGTAACTCGATAATTAATTTTTTTAATGGACCAAAGTTACTAGATTAATTTTCGTAACAAAATAATCTTTAATTAATTTTATTGAATGTCATGAAAATCAATTAAATTTTATAACGAAAAAGTAATAGTACTATACTCAATTTTGAATAAGTATCACAAAAAGTTATTAGAAGGAAACAAATGAGATATTTTCTACCATATAGTTACATTTAATTTTTTCCATCGTTTTCCCCTTACACTTTTATAATAAAAATAAATAAATAATAACAGTCAAATAATAATTTTTCATTTAATATTTAATATTCATATTTAATTTAAAATCGAATTTAATTTTTATATAGCAAATACTTTTTTTCTTAACAAAAGAGACTCTATATCAGCACGATAAATCATAAATATCAATATATATATATTCTCATGCATTCTTTAACTATCCAATTAATTTTCAGTGCATTTAATCATACTTTATCATATTAAAACATATTTTAAAAACACATCTACGTGAGGCCATTTTCCAATTGGTAAACGACTTTAAATAGATAATTAATTAGTGAGAGACTTTTGATGATTTTATTAATTTATATTATGGGATATTTCCAAAGTCAAACTTAAAAATAAAAAGAACAGCTAATATCATAGGTTTGGGACAATACTAATATAACATCAATCAAATGTCAACTATCATTTATGTTAATATATATTTAATAATACAACAAAGAAAAATAACAATTATTTTAGATGGGTAATTAATAAGTACTGTGATACGAATTTATTAGCAAATTATCGATATATCTTTCGTTAATGATCATCAATAAGTTCCCTCTATCTCATATTACTCGTCTACGTTGTGTATCGGCTGTTCGATTTGATTTTATGTATTATCGATTTGATTTATCGATTTATTCTTTTATATGGGAAGAGATTGTAGTTGGGTACAAATAGGTTGGTGAAAGACAAGTAGGATATCGCGGATCTTGGTTCACGCTTTATGACATTTCCACTAGAAAAAGAATTCAGACATTTTTCGTGTACCTGTTATGAAAAACGTTTGAACATACACATCTTTTTCCTTTTGAAAGGATACTTCGAGTAGTGGGCAATCATAGGACATCGACCCGCCTACGCGGATCATGTGTGAATATGCAGGAAAGGGAAGGTCGGAATGAATGCCAACAGACGTCTATTATATTGAATTTATTCGATAGTTCCCATTTTGGGAACGTCCTTGACTTTTAAATACGTTAAACCAAAACAATAAGATATTTCTTATCGATTTGATCTTTAACGGTTCGAGTTTCGATTTTAACCAATAAGAAAATATTTATAAAATAAATATATGACTACTCTAATAAATTTTACTCGACAACACAATAATGTAACTTTACAAATGATCATAAAAGAGAAACCATGATTAAAAAAACATAAAAATTATACAAGTGTAACACAAAGAGATATTAAGAGGAATACTTCTTACTTAAGGTTTTGACATTTTGTATAACGTGAAGTTGCTAACTCAAAGTCATTGTGAAGAAGACAATAACTCGTAAGGTATTGAGATTAATATTTAATATTTAGGTACAAGTAAAAGTATTAAATTACTAGTCTTATTGAATTATCGGTTTTATCGAATAACTCAATATTAAAAATCAATATCGAACTGATAGCCCAATATTTTTATTTTATAAAACAACTAAAAATCCGTTAATGCAATAACTCAATAACAATAAATCAATCAAACTTTTTTTGTGCGTTTTATCGATTGGTTCGATTTTCGCACACTCCTATCTACGCTTATAAAGTATATGTCACAAATTATTTATTCCATTTATTTTTACTTGTTACTTTTAACATAAAAAACTGAGAAAGACAAAAATATTCATGTTTTGTACTCGATATTTATTAGCTTATTCGCTTAAATTATCTCTCATGGCTTAAGACATAAGGGTGGAGCCAATATGTTTATTGTGGATAGTGGCGAAGCTAGAATTTGATTTAAAGGGTTTCAAAATATAAAGAAATAAAATCGTGTAAAAGTTAAGAAGTGTCAGTATGTAATATAGATATACATTAATCTAGCTACACAATGTAATTTTTCAACGAAGGGGTGTTCGTCGACACTCCTTCACTACTTGTATCTCCGCCACTGATTGTTAGATCGGTCAAATTCAATAACTTTATTCAAACACTGAATTTGTAGTAAGAAATTCATTGATTATGTGCAAAATTAATATAGATCTCAATAACTAAAAAGAATTAGAATTATGAATTCATAAACTTTAAATTCTATCTTTACCTCTGCGAAGAATACACATTAATTAATATGAATATAATTATAATACTCTAATCAATCATTACTTTAAAATAGGCGCACAAAAATCAATTGAATTAATAAAAATGAAAAAAAAAACATAACTAATCTTAACATGAAATAAACATTAATATGTAATACTCAAAAGTCAAAATTAAACAATTTCTTTGGTGTGTTATCTAGAAAAAACAATGTTGGTTGCAAAAATTGTCGATGAATATGATTTTTGACGATAAAATTCATAAATATTTATGACAATAGGTGAAATAATATCTCACGTATTTGTTGACCATTTCGAAAATATCTCTAAGATTTTTTAAAATATTTTATCTTTAATTTCATATTTCTCATTTGAAACATTCAATTAAGATAATTATATGATTTGAAAGCCTCTTGATATATTACACATGCCTAATTTAAAGTCACAATATTTTTGAAAAAATATTTTAGTTGATATTATATTTAATTATCATTAAAATATCTTGGCAGATAATAATAATGTTTTTAAATAGTAATTGCTTGAAAGTGTTATATTGAAATATAAACATTGAATTATTTGTTTATTTATATCATCAAACATCACATATTTTTATGAAATTCGATAAAATCAATAAAAATCGAACTAATAGAGAATCGAGTTGATTAAATTTATTCAAATCAAGCCATAAACACCTCTTATCAATTTGGTTGCAACTAGGGAAGATTTATTATATGTGTAGGATATGAAAATGATATATTGTTTTTTTTGTATATTTGGATTCTTGCAATTGCATTCACATGCATTATTTAGTTAAAAACCAAATTTTTTTTAAAAAAATTGTAGGATATTATTTTAGAAAATTTCAGAAAAAGGTAAAAGAGTAGGTAAAGACTGTAAATGAAAAGAATACCAAACCACTATATATAATATTTGATAAAGACTTATTTAGACTCATGTTTATACAAAATTATATTAGTTTATTCTAATTAAAAGAGCTTGTGGGATTAAGTTTCTAAGATTTGCTTATTCTAAAATAATGAAACTTTTGAAGAATATCATTTTTTTTGTTTAATTAATTTTTAGAAACGCTTTTAATCATTTATTATAGTAATTTGTGTTTTGTCAAAGTCGAAAAAATGCTTATACAATTATATTGTCTTATTATAACATTCGAAAGACGATATCGATTAGTACTCAAAATATTTATTTATTTTAAATATCAAACACCTTAACTTTCTAAATAAGTATTTTTCTATTATTAAAAATTATTTTTGATTTTCTAAAAATTTGATCAAATAAATTATAAGTGAGTTTAAATAAAAGATATATATATTTATTCATTTTAAATAGATAATACTAAACAGAAATAAATATTTATCGACATATTTATTCTAGTAAAATATAGCCGACATTTTATCTCCATTCCCCACACAATTATGTAAAGTAAATATATATATGTCTGCACAGATCCCAAGACTACACCATAGTATAAAATAAAATAAAATAAAATTATTCTTCAATTTTAATTAATAAATCCAACTTTTGGCTCATGCACCCCAATAACAATAATAACTATAATTCATCCCAAATAAATTAGAATTGGTTAAATATAAATCTCACAGCTTCATTTAAGATTATTTTATATTATTTTCATGTCAAATAAAATTAAGCATAAAAAAAAAAAAGCTTCATGTATAGTAGCATGTTGTATCATCTATCTCAAATTCAAAAAAGTAAAACAAGCGTAATAATGGATCGATAGCTATTAAAAATATTTATCAATATATCATCGTATGGTATATGAATATTTAATTAAAATTAAACTGACCGCTGTCTTCTTGTTAATTTTTTTTCTTCAATTTATTATATATATATATATATATATATATATAATATATATATATATATATTATTTTTTTCATTGTCCTTTCATGTATGCCTAGAGACTAAATTCCTCCCTCTATCCTAAATCAACCCCTCTTCCCCGTTTTTAGGGGGCTTTAAAAAAATTCAATTAAAATATCATTTTTCTTATAGAAAAAAAAAAAAGAAAAAGTAAACTATCTTTTATTATTTCATCATAACTTGTAAGTTTAAAAATTGAGGAAAAACTACCAACACACCTTATTAGTTAATGAAAGTTAAAGTAGTATACTTGGGATAAAAAATATATTATGTCATCATAGTTAAGTATATGCAATAATTTTTGTATCAAACGATCCATATACATATGACATATTTAAATGATATAAATATTGATAACGAAGGCAATTCCTTTTTTTAAAAAAATTAAGAATATGTCCCTTTTTTTTTCTTTGAATCAATCAGAAGGAAGCTAATAACTTCTCCTACATACGACTATAGAGATTCTAAACTAACGTATGATTCTATTTTTTTTGACGATAAAGATGGTTATAATAGCTTATTCCATTTGAACATTTGAAAATGTAAGCAAGTATGTGAGTCAATTGGTTAAACGTAGTTATTTTTTTCTTTTATATAAAAAAAATCATTTATTTTTAAATATTAGTCATAGACCACTCAAGTCGAAAATGGATATATTCTGCAATTTTTAGACCAAAAGTAAAAAATATTAAATTCAATTCATTTTAGTTGTTTTATATACACTAATTTTTTTCAGTATTTAATATTTGTTAGCTACTTTAAATAATTAAGTTAATCCAATACCAACTTTGAATACAAAGATTTATGTAAGTTATATATACCATTTAAATTGACAACTTTGGTCACAAAAGAAAAATGAATCACGTTTGTGGCCATTTGTAGATGTTAGCCTAACAATTTATTTCCACAAATTGTAGAAGTGATTTTCTATTTTTCCACCTAATATTCGAATTTCGTATCAGAGTTCGTTTAAATTCAAACCTCATATTTTAAGATTCATTTTGAAAACATCACTTTCAACGCAATATATTTAGAGATCAAATTTTAAATACCTAATTAAGTGAAGTATTTTCCGATTATGAATCATCCTATCATGGTTCATAACGATAAATTACTAAAGTAAATGGCGATTTTTTTTAATGTAAAATATATATAGTACTATAATGTTTTGGAAGTCATATAATTGATTCCATATATACAATTTGCAAATGTGACCACTAAAGTATCGATTGTGACTGATACTATATGAATTTATTCTACAATTGATTTTTAGGTACTTTCGTGGCAGGTAAAATATATCCAATATTTACTTTAATTATATACCAAGTGAAAATTAAACGTATAAATTAAAATGATGACGTAATATTTATTTAAACTTGGTATTAGTTGAATTCAATTTTTTGAAATTAAAATTCCACCCATCATTCATGCACCAAATGGTTGCTTTATTTTTATTTTTATTTTATTAGGTTTTATTTATTTGATAATAATCTTTAATTTTATTGACGTAGAATCAAACTATTAGCAGAAAAGCATACTTAAAACAGATTTACAATAATTCTAAAAATTTTTTATCATAAAATAGATACGTCAATAAAAAATTCAAAATTTTAAAAGTACTTTCAACATAAAATAGGCACATAAATAAAAGTATACCTGCTTCGAGGCTCTCATTAGTATTGATGATTCATATACATCAACTAACCGTATTATTAAAATTATTAATGAAATTTATTTGTCAAAATGAAAAAGCACCTTTTTTACTTTATCAGATTATCATAAAATAGACACATAAATTAAAGTATACCTACTTCGAGCCTCTCATTAGTATTGATAATTCAATATACATCAACTAACAATTTAATTAAAATTATTAATGAAATTTATTTGTCAAAATGTAATAGCACCTTTTTTACTTTATCAGATTATCAGTGACTACGTTTAATTTATCATCCTATAAATACACATATAATTACCTTATAATTAATTGGTCCAAATAATTGATTTCTTTGTGACTATTTTAGGTATAGTTGCTAATGTACATTCACATGCATGATGTATTCATTATATTTGGCCAAAAGTGAAAAATAAATTAATTAATGTAAAAATGGAATATATAAATTACAAAATCATAGTTTTTAATTAAAATATTTTTTGTATTTGTGCCTTTTCTCACATCACAATATAACTATGCATTTGTTCAACATTAGGTAAAGACTATCTAAAAAGCAGACTTGATTATTTAAATAAAAATATTGAAAGATATCTATTCAACATTTTATACAATCTCACCCCTCTTAAACTCTCTAGATTTTAATAAAATAACTAAGAGTATACAAAGTTATACGTTAAAATTAATTCTTCGATTTTGATTATAAGATATCAAGTTATGAATATATTATAAGATATCAAGTTATGACATATATCGCCACTCTCCAATGATTAATAAATACGAGGTTAGGTTGGTGGTGAATCATAGAGTGTCATTTAAATA
This sequence comes from Solanum peruvianum, assembly GCA_027705065.1. Lineage (NCBI taxonomy): Eukaryota > Viridiplantae > Streptophyta > Magnoliopsida > Solanales > Solanaceae > Solanum > Solanum peruvianum. Next base: position 1,116,587 of record JAKWJD010001765.1, on the reverse strand, counting down.
AGGGCTTTCGTATTTTTCATAGATTCAATCACTATTATTTTAAATCTATAAATTTTTTTGCTATTTTAATTTTTGTTAAATATAATGATAGTTGTTTTTTCGTATTAATAATATTAACTATCTAACAATACAATAAGAACTAAAAAGCAATTTATGAATAAATTGAGAACTAATATAATCAAAAGTATTATTTAATGAATAACAATAAAACATGATATAATTTTATATTTAACAAGGATAGTTACTATTGAGAACTAAAATAATCGAAAGTATTATTTAATGAATAACAATAAAACATTATATAATTTTAGATTCAACAACATAGATACTACTCTTTAGTTGAGTAGAAAATCTAAAATCAAATTGAATATGACTACATTGAAGTATGTTTTATCTATATTTACTTTATTGGAGAAAAATCTTATCGTTATTATAAATTTCTATGGTATTTATATTTTTTTTTTCCAATTATTCTCATAATTGGAAGATATAATGATAGCCTTACTTTTATTTATTTTATTTCCCTATTATGAGTATGAATATGATGCTTGCAAAATAATTTTGTCCAAGTCAAGGAACATTGGACAGATTAAATTAAAGCTTCACGAAATATACATATCATAGCTTTGCTCCATTAGTATTTATCCTCGACTTCTTGTAGCACAATACCTTAATTTTAATTTATTTGGCAGCTGATTTGATTTGATAGGAAATTTTAGAAAAATATATAAATTTTGTAATATTAAATTAAAGTTAAGCGGATTGTAGAATATTCTAAAGTATACTTTCATCTTGTGGTATTTATATATTGTGTGAAAAAATGACTAAAAATTTATTTTAAAAAAATCATTTTTCAAAAAAGCTAAAAAGAACAAAGGCGAGTAATCATGCTTTTTTTAAGGAAGAGAATCTGAAAAATACTTTAATTTGGTCGAAATTATTGTTATGATATCATTTTATGGAGGATTTTACATTATTCAATAGTATATTTTAAAGGTATATATTTAATCAAAATAATTATGACGATACTAAACTTAATAAATTATATTTTTTAAAAATTTAAAATACAAACTTCGCCTCTATTATTTTTATCTAATTAAATTTCAGGGCACAATACTGGATTTTATCATACTTCATGGTATTTTTAAATAATGAATAAAAGAAAAGAAAAAAACAAAAGTTAATGACAAAATAAAAACAATATTTCTGAGACAATGTGAAATTGACTTTTGCCTAAATGAGAAAATGGTGGTAATACTGATTAGGATTGATATAACAAATAATATTTCATAAAAAATGTTTAAAATTTTTATATGATTTGTGAGCTAATATAGAAGTGAATTTATTCAACGCAAATATATAATTATATATGGTAGTCTTTTAATGTAACTTTTTTTATTCATTTGTGCCTTTTGTACATAAATGTCTATACTCTACTCTATATGTATAAATTATAAATTTAACAATTATAATATATTAAAACTTTAAATTCATAAATTTTAAATGTGATTGTTAATAAACCTCATTATCAATCTACACATAAAAAAAGATGAATTTAAATAAAGATGGGGTGGGGGGACAAATCATATTATGTGTTACAAAAAATAATTTTGTCTAAAGTCAAAGAAGCATATGATAAAACAAAACATGGATTATTTTGTTTGCTTCTCAACACACCCAAATTAAGAGAAGATCAATAAAATCTATCATTGTGTTTTATTTTTTCCTGGCAAATTCAAATAACAAATTATGACATATTTCATGCCAAAATTTACATCATTCTTGTATTATTATATTTTTTTTTAAAAAAAAAAATCAAAATGTTGACCATTCTTTTTGGTGAAGACCTAGGTATTATACTATATATTATTAAAAGAAGTTTTGGAGACAAATTAATTCAATTAAGTTAATAATATAAGGTGGAATTTTGATTCGAATGATTGAGTTGGCGTTACAAGTGATATTTCGCAAGGGAGGTCATGTGATTGATTCTTCATGTTAATGACTTCTCAATTCAGACCTCATTACATCAAACTTATATAGTGCGTTTTATATTTTTTATGTGATTTATAAGCTATTGTATATAAACAGACTCACTTAATACGCATTTAAAGAATAGCAACGACAGACTTTTCCATAGATTGAAAAAAAAAGGGTAGAATTTTGAATCATCAATAAGACTATAGAATTGAACTTTTGTCAAATTTTTTGCCTTCATGATAGAAACTTAGAAAGTGTTGGAAGGGTTTTGAATAATCAAACCACTATAAAATTGAATTTTTAAAATTTAGTTCATAAATAAAACAATTAATAATAATGTATAAATTTATGAATGGAGTGTGAAAAGAAACAATCAATAATAATGTATAAATTGTGAAAAGAGTGATATCATCGATTTTATTCTTATTTTGTAAAGATAAAAATATCCTTTTTAAAAGACTTTCGCTTTATAATAATATTAAAATAGTCCTCTTTTAAACTCGAGTCTCACCCGTTATCACTTATTAGCAAAGATATTTTCACATATTTGGCCTAATTAATTTACATTTCACTGTTCAAAATATCAATTTCAATGTTCTAGCCTCTAATACAAGTACTCTTTATTGTTTTCTTTTTATTTCAACCACCCTATACATTTTTAGGTCCCAAAAAGAGATATAAAGAAAAAAAAATTAAACTACCACAAGCAAAGTAAAACATTTGATTATTCTCACTTGATATTACCCTACTTAAAAACAAAGAACGTTGTTCTTAGCGACAGAACAATTTTATAGTTAAACAGTAAAAAATTCATAGATAATTTATTTCACAACAGATTATCAAAAATAAAAAATTAGCTACGAATAATCTAACGTCATATTAACAACGAAATTCATACCTAATTTCAGTTTTTATTTTTATTATTGTAGTTTTACACTATAGTTTTTTCATGACTACAAAATGGTAGAGTAAGCCCACTTTAATATTTTTTTTTTCTTTAATTAGCTGTCCGAAATCTCTAATGGTCCTAAAAATATAAAAACAAATATCTAAGCCAAAGAAAGTTAAACTACACATTTATGATAGTTTGATTTTAATAAACCATACGCTTTATCGAGGGGTAGTGATGAAATGAATAAAATCCCTTCATTCTTAAGTAGATATATCGCGTTTAAGTCTTGAGGATAAAAGAAATTTCCGATGAAAGAGTTTCTCTTTTAAATGAACCGTATGCAACATGAATATGAATCAGTCGATTCGACCAATCAACTACGTATTATTTATTAAAACACATGCAAAGTAAAACACACACATATCTTACACTATCTTTTCATGTTTAAAATCCCTTCCATTCCAAGTCCTTGACCTAAAAGCTCGGACAAATTTATTGTTTACTTTTTTATTTGATACGTATGTTATACATTGGTTATATACGATCATATACATGTTGCGTACGATTGTTTGTTAATGTTTTGACCTAAAAAAGCCACTTAGATCTCTTTAATTTCATGACACATAATGTTAAAAGAGTTAGTCAAAACACCTAAAAAGGCCACTTGAAATTTCATGACACAAAATGTTAAGAGTTTGTCAAAAACCACATCACATAGAGAGGTCCCATTTGATAAATCAAATCATACACCACTAAGGAACTAACTAGTATAGCTTGTGAGAGACACACAACAATTGACAAATTCATATTACAACACCTATCCTTCTTGCAATAACTTCTTTTTCATCACACCACTATGTTGGGTTGACATCATGATAATAACTTTTTAATAACATTTTCTTCTTTTGTGGTGGTGATGGGGGTGGGGGGTGGGGGGTGAGAAAAAATGAATTGAAAAGTGGAATTCAAGAAATGGAACATTTGATGGCCCATTGCTTTGTTGTATTGAAAATTTTGTCCTCCCACTTAGAAATTATTTGGTTGACTTCACACCTAACACTCATTACTACATGAAGTTGAAAAGAATGGCATATTCTAAACATAAAGATTGAATCACCTCTTATATGTTCAAATATCAATTTTTTTTACAAATTTTTAAAATAAAATCTATGTATTTAATAACTAAATAGAAAAAAACTATAAGCTATATAGAAAGAACTTGCTAACTTTTCATAATTGATGAAGGAACTTTAGTCAATGAAAAAATTATTTGAAATCTTTTTTCCCTTCAACAACTGAACTTATGTCTAGTAGGCCATCGGAAATTGAAATCATACGATACATAACTTAAGGGATATTATGATACAAAAATATATACTTACACCCCGCGATACAATTTTTTTTTGTTTCGAGGGGCGTAAGTAGAAAACCAACATAAAATAAGAGCACAAGTGTCAATGGCCCTATTGCTTACAAGTTTACAGTATGATGATTGCTGGCTTATCCATAGGCCCAAGTTTAGAAATAAAATGGAGCCAATCCAGTAATCAAAGCCCTTTACTGATCCATGTAGAGCCCTTGACAAAGTAGAGGGCTCTAATGTTTTCTTTTCACTTACGTATCGAACAGAAGAAAATAAAGAGAAAACACAGTTATGTTCCATGGAAAACATTTTCCTTCCTATTGAACACTTACCGCGTAGAAATGATATAGGTAAACCCTATTTCATTTATTACAATAACAAGAAAAACAGATACCTCAATATCATGTCATTGATCAAACTGTAAAGTGAGGTGTACTTCACCTCAAAAAGAAAAAACAAAATCCATGAATTGAAAAGTAGAAAGGACAGCTTGGATAAAACAAGGAAATATGACATTGTTCTCTTAAAACATTAGAAGGATCCTTATGTCTCAATGATATTTCGCGATCAAGACAATTGTAAGTTGTTACAACTCACAAGCAAACTATACATTCACTGAGACCTAGCAGGCACATTCATTCCGTTTAACCTGAAGTTTTTTTACTTTCAGGTAAGTCTCCGACTCTTGAGTACACTCTTAACAATTTATAGAAGTCTAGCATTCTCTAAGGTACACAAACCACTTTAAAGAACCTTGTATGAAAGCTTAGGCATGAGAAGCTCCTTGTTTTCTGTCATTAACGAGCGAACCAATTGTTTTAAACCAACGCATAAGATTCCGATGGTCCTTCACATAGAGCCAAGCTTGTAGAAATGGAAAGAGGCTTTCGTTAATTCCTCGCTCTTCAATGAAACTGTGTAGAGCATCTCTCATTTTCTCATCAATATCTCTGCATTTGCAAAAAAGACAAATCAGATGTCATTCTACTTTAAAAAGTTTATAAGTCTCGGTCGACACATAAAATCCTCCATTCACAATAAAAGGCCTTCATCCATTGATCGTTTTTATAAATGAATAAAGACATGCAGAAACAAATACATCACAGAATAGAGTCAGCTGGTCTAAGAACAAAGAAACAATATGCAAACAGAAACTAACCCTCGTCGGAACTGGAACAATAGTATCTTTTGATAAATCAGAAACTAGAATAATATCAGACATTAAGAACTGGAGATAAGCATTAGAACAGTAAGATTATTTAATTCCCATTCCGGTTCACCTGAGCATCTAATTGTTCACTTAAAGAGGGAAGGAAAAACAGGTATCCTTTGTTGACGACATAAAAATGCGCAGACTGAAGAGAATGGCTTTCCGCAAACCAGATTTTCAGCTGATAGACTACCAAAACCTCTCAATGGAAGCAGCTTCAGCAGGTGTCTGTAAGATTCTTGTTCACAAACTATTGATTCCATTGCTCAACAAAGAACCTCAAAAGAAGTAAATAGTTAATTTAACATAATTTTGTGTACCCACCCCAAAAACAAATGAAATAAATTCCAATCCTAGGTTGATAGATATATCACTCTTCCTACAGAAGTCAAAGTGGTTACCGTCTTACACAGTTAACTCTTTACTCCAACTTATTCTCTCCCTAACTCAATTAGAACTTGATCAAGATATCAGCATCATGCACGGCTTATAACTTTGATCTTTCAAATCATCATAGCCAATTAAAACAAAGGGTAACTTGGTGCACAAAGCATCCCACACTCACACAGCCAGTAAACAAGTTTAAAAAAAGGACCTTGAATGTGAAATTATCTACATTTGAACATGTCTCCCGTGAATGGCACATTCACCAGAAAAACCCCAGAACAGCCAGAAGGAAGAGATACCAAAAACAACATAAGAGTGTTTGTTTCATCACTAGCCAAAAAATTTTTGCTTTCTTCCTGTTCATCTAGTTAACTTTTGCAAACTGAGTATCCAACAGTAGCTCATAAGCAGCTCGAACTTCATATCTATCAAAATGGTTCACTATTTGCTCAGGTCATAGTCCTAAGTGGATTCATTACAGGGTTGCTAAAATCCAATCAAGTTAAGACTAACTCTGTGCCAGGACTAAGACAGATACGGCTTGGTGAAGAATAGTTTTTTTTTATGGATACGGTACTTTGCCAGGATAGTCTTTTTGCCTATCTTCTTTTTGGGTCACACGTATATTAAGGAGCCTCCGGTGCTCAGGTTTCTGCTTTGGAGATATTTTCAAGGCGAAGAAACCCTTGAGTTACTATTTCCATTATTTATTTCCACCCAAAAGAACTTTTGAGAAATAAACAAGCAAAGATGATGGTTCATCCAAATTATCAATCCAACAAAACATTAGTCTAGATAAGGAAAAATAAGTAATTTAGGCGATTAAACTCTCCCCCATGCCCAGATGAAAAGATTTTTGAATTACACTTTCATGATCTAAATGCTACGAATAGATGGTGTATAGTTCCATCACATATCTCTACATGCTACTTGTCCATACTTTTCTCATTATACTGATGGAAAAATATGGGCTCATAAGGTTACAAATTTCGTTTGCAAACTTGATATGTCATTGTTATACTAGAGACAAATGGTAGAAGAGACCATTTTTTGTTTCATATTCGAAAAAGTTTGAGGAATATTTAACAGCCCTAATTTCAGAATATGGATGTTCTTCATAACCTGTAGGTCAATTCAGGCAGTTTAAAAGGAAAGGGAAACTACTTACCTAAATAAATGAATACATGGGTGAGGCAAGATGGTTTATCCGCGGAATAATGACAACATAAATCAATAGTTATCTATTGTAAAGGTTCCTCCAGATGCATAGCAAGTCAATCTCTGTGCCTACCAAATAAATGTGCCATTAATATTTCTTTTATACTATCAAATATTGAACTCAAATAAAATGCTACTAACTTTTGTATCAAGTGATGTCTCATTAAACCAAGAAGCTTAACTGACTACCATCCAAATCCAATCATAATTTATACAGAAGTAAAAAATAAACAACTAGGTCATGCTATTAGAATAGGTAGAAACACGGCATAATTCCAAACATCTTTCATACAGAAGAACATGATGTCTCAAGGGTCGAAATATAGCAGACAGTCAAACAAGTTGGCACATCAGAGAAGGACTTACTGAAAAACTGGCCCACCGTAATTGGTTGGAACAGCAAGAAACCCACTAGACTCAGTCTTTGATCTCAATGAGACTGAGTGTATTCCCAAAGCATCTGGATATAGCCCACAAAGAAAATGCAGCGATTCCTTCTGCCCTGGCTTTGAAATGTCAACGTGTAGAAAAAGCTGATTAATACCATCCTCCTCTTCATCTGCAATACCTCCAGCAATAATGTTGGCCAACCGCATGACGGAGATATTGATTTCCTCATTTCCATGTGTTCGTCTTAGCACAGGACCGCCATGATCAAGTGCCCCCTTGAGGACAGTGAATGGAGAAGGAGGGCTAACTTTCTACCGAACACCCAAAGAGATGCAAAAATAAAATAAAAAATCACATAAACAGGAGTCGTCAAAACTAACAACAATTCATTTCTAGGCATTGAAGCTTAAACAAATATTAATTTTCATTTTGAAAATTCCATATTAAATGACAAGATACTGCTTCAGATTCAAGTATCAGACTTCCATTATAGGATGGGTGTCATCATCTGCAGAAGCTATCACTTTGAACAGTCACAAAATCGATATTCTCAAGTTTAATCGATTGTTCCTTTTCGTTCTTCTGTTTTGGGTATTTTGCAGAACTAGACACATACAAGTTTTTCTTAGAGAAGCACTCAAACATATAGAAACCAGCATAAAAGTCTCAAAATGAACAATTTACATACCGTGCTTCCTAAACCTATCGGGACTTCCATGTCTCTTATTTCAATGCCATCAAAACCAATATTAACTATGACATGAAACAAAGTTTGAACAAAACTCATGTAGGACAATTTTCAAACAATCCAATATCATTTGTTTTCCGAAAACATGTAGGCTTGTGTAACCATCACGCTTTAGTAGCTTGAGGCTAGATGGTAAATGTTCTTTATTATAGATCTCTCTTCAGCCGCTTAGTTTGATATTCACTGCACCGAGTGACTATTCCACCTCAAGCTCTTACAATTCAAAACAATTAATTATATTACCCACAGATATTTCACCTGGGTGTATACAACCTAGTTGTCAGAAGGAGAAAGCTACTGCCAAAGTGCATTCACTCAGCATGCTAGCCCACAAGGGCAATTTTACACACTTCCATTGTGTGAAATGTCATTTCTCATAATTCCGCGTGTCCTTAACGGCTTAACCCTTGCTGCACCATTGTGCTTTTTACTTTCTCCATTCCCTCAAGGATTACTAAAACATCTAGAGACCTCATCCGCAAAAAGAACAAAAAATACAAAGACACTAAACCCTCCTTTGAGCTATCATCCTCAACTCTCTCTATCTCTCTTAACCACCACTTTAACTTTATACCATACAGTCAACTGCTCCTACAACGCAAGAAATCAGTTTCTTGTATCACGAACATACCAAACTAACTCAAATCTCTCAATAGATATCCCCATAGGGAAAGGATATCCAAATGGTAAAAGGACCCTCCACCTTAAAATCCTAACGTTGAGTATTCGAGTTACTCAATGTAGCTAAATAGAAAGAGACACTATTTGGGCTTCTGGTAGGTTCAGCAGAAAATTACACTATCTATACACAGCTAAAAATCATTTTTTTTTTTATGAAACTACGTACTAAACCCTCAACAAATACAAAAAAAAGATTCAGACTTTAATCGAATTTCAGCTAAATAAGCACACCCCATATGAACCTAGTAAGGGTAAAAGAAGATAAAAGGGGGTTACCGGAGGAGGAGTCATTTTGGAGACTTCAAGATAGTGATCTTTAAGTGACCGAAGGATTATACTGTTCACGGCTGATGAAACACCCGACGACCGACGGCAGGCTATCGTCCGCCATGGCTGATGTTGTTGCTGCAGTGCGCTTCCGGCCAATGCTAGAGCCTTCCGTAGCATTTTCCCCACACTCTCAATAAACAGTTCTTTGTTACTCTGTTTTAGTAATTTTTTTAAAGTTAGGGATGGCAATTGGGGGCAACAGTGGGGCGGGTTAAGGATTTAACGGGTCAAAGTTTCGAAAAATATTAAAAAGAGGTGATTATCGAAAAATACTAAAAAGAGGCGATTAAATAAGATACGATATAAATTTATCATCTTCCCGTCTAATTAAATAGTTTAGATCGCTAACGTGTGGTATAGAAAAAAACCTAATGGATTCTCGAAAAAGCAAAAGTTGGTGTGTATCGTAAAGATGTGCAATAATAATTTAATAATATAACTTTATATTATCAAAATATTTACTCTAGATAGAGAAGAGTGGATAGAGACAAAGTATAGTCATGCCTTGTAAGAGTTTAGACTTGTTAGTGTTTGTTGTAGCACTGATGTACACTTGTAATTAATTATTTCTTTTGTCGTATGTTATTTATACTTTTTAACTTGAATTTTGATGCACTTAAGTCAAGATTTTTAAAAAACCTATTTTAACTCCTCCGAAATAGTAATAAGATCGTATGTAAGTACCTTCCCCTAAACTCGACTTATTGAGTCATATTATTAAAAAGCTTGCTCTAGCCTAATCCACCCTATTGGAATTCCTATTCAAGTTTGGTTAGGTCAATTAGTTTTAAAAACAATAATTTATGGAAAAATAGAAATGAAAATTTAGAGGGGGTTGATTTTTTTTAAAATATTAATTGGTAATGTATTAGCACATGATATACATATTGATCAATTTACTTGTAGATTCATCAAAAGATATATTTAGAGAGAACATTTTCCTACCTATTATACATGTAGAAGTAGTACAGAAAGTGAAGTTGACTAAACAATATGGTGAACCAAGACACCCTTCATCTCCCCTACAAATACAATACAAAATCATTCATGTCTTGTAAAAACTGTAGACAAAATTGTGACCTTTGATTGCTGTGCTAATCATTCATTCTCTTGCCACTTGATATCTATCAACAAATCGAAGATCTTTGTTTAGATTTCTCATTTCCTTCTGTGTTTGCTTCTATTAACTTTCACAATCTTCCGACCTGATTTGTCAGGACCACTGCTACCCAAAGAGAAGCTCCCTCCACCGCCAAATTCTTGACTGTTTGATGCTGCAAACAGAGAAGAGTTTTGAGGTGCTGCCTGCACTAGATTGCTTGATGCTGCAAATGGAGATGGATTCTGGGGAGCAGCGTGACTCTGCTGGCCGCCAAACTGGAATGGATTTGGTGCTGAACCAAATGCAAAACCACCTGGAGAAGGCGAGACAGAAGGTTGCCCAAAAGAAACTGCAGGTGCAGGAGCCTGCACAAGATCCTCGGCCATGCTGTCTTCCATGTTATCATTGTTTCCAGGGGATGCAGCAAACGCAGAATTACCAAACATGGGCTGTGAAGGTGAATTTGTGGAGGAAACTGCACCAAATGAAAAAGGAGAACCGCTTGCAGCGCTGGGTGTTGACCCAAAGACTACTGGTGACGTGCTTGGAGTAGCAAAAGAAGATGAAGATGCTCCAAATGTAAACCCAGAGGGAGTAGAAGAACTAAATGAGGAAGTAAAGCCAGTAGACTTGGGGAGCTGCCAACTAGACCCAAAAGTTCCAACAGTGCTAGAGGCTTGCGAAGAGGCCGAACTAGCACCAAAGTTGAATGGACTAGGATTAACTGTGCTACCAGCATTTGTCAAAGAAGCTGAAGAACTGGCACCAAAACTGAAGATGCCAGGTGTAGCAATAGTGGAGGTGTTGCCGGCATTTGCAGGGGAAGTCGAAGAACTACCACCAACATTAAATATGCCAGGAGTAGCTGAAGTATTGACAGCACTCGAAGAGGAAGATGACGAATTACCACCAAAATTAAATATACTGGGGGTAGTGCTGCTGGAAATTGTAATAGAATTTGTTGAGGAAGCTGAAGAACTACCACTAAAGGTGAACATCCCAGGAGCAGCGCTGCTGGAGATAGGAGATCCACTGGTTTTTGAAGGAGGAGCTGCAGCACTGGCACCAAAAGTAAATGTGGCTGTCCCATTTGTAGGTACACTTGAACTGCCTGCTGCACTGGAAGCTGATGCACTAGCACCAAAAGTAAATATTCCGGAAGCAGCACTGCTGGAGCCAACTATGTCACTTTTTGAAGGTGAGGCAGAAACTTGACCAGAAGTACCAGGCGCAGAACCAAACACCGGAAAGTTTGCTGTGGATGGCAATGAAGCTGACGAACTGAAAAGAGCAGGCATACTCCCTGAGAAAGCAGAAATGCCAGATCCACCAACAGAAGTCTCTGCACTAGCAAGTGATTCACCTCCTGTACTAGAAACAGAACCCTGAGACTGTGTACTACCTGTAGTAGCTGTGGACATTACTGATGAACTAAAGCCAAAAATACTATTTCCTGAGCCTGGAGCTGAAAAAGATGCACCCCCAAAAGGTGAATTCTTCAAGTTGCCAAAAGTAGGTCCAGTCTCAGATTTGGCTTTCACATCTGTAGTTTCTGCAGCAGAAGTTGTTGCTGGTGCTGAAACTTCTTTTGGTGGAATCGTGGGGAAACCAAATTTGGTAGGAGGTTCCTTCGGAATTAAGGATGTTGCACTGGAACCAAAGAGACTGATAGCAGAGGCATTACTGCTACCTGCTGTAGCAGTAGCACCAATCGTACTAGAAGCGCTTGTCAAAGAGACAGCAATATTTGAGCTGCTAGTCGAAACACCATTTGTAAAATTACCCAATGTCAAGGCAGAGGTGGCTGAGAATGCAGGACTGGTAGCAAACAGTCCATTACTTGAAGTGCTAGGTGGAGCACCAAATGAGAAAATACCACTTGTTGATACTGCTTCTAATTTGCCATTGCTGTCCACAGCCTTCTGTGAGCTATTCCACTGAAAAGGATTAGGCCGACCATCAGTTGGGCTGGACGCTAGACTGGACAGGCTGCACACATTTGAACAAATATCAGATGCACTTTCAGGTAATCTTTAAAAGGGTGCATAAAACACACAAGAACTCTACTCATTTCTTTATTCATCATGCATATTTCCCAACTACCTTCTATAGATAGTAAACTTTCTGAAGTCTTTCATCATCTTCTCTCCCTATTAACTCTTGGAGTGCAAAAGTCCTCATTTTTTTGCTAATCACAAGAAAGATTTGCTCTTAGGTTTCCTTTACTCGCAATTACATCGGAAAACAAAACTGCTACACTTAGATGAATTGAGAGTGGCTGAGTTATAATTAAAAAAATATCATATATTTAGATCGTGTAAGATACCTGGGATGTTATTTTTCAATTAAATTTCACAGACGTAAAGATACCAGGCATGGCAAGGAACAAATTGTAAATGTCACAATGATACTCGGTAATAGTTTTCTTCGTCTTTCGGCACAGCAAATTTAGGGTCCCAGAAGCTTGAAATAATCCCAAAATCACAACACAAACTCAAAAAACTGAGCATGTTTCATCGCTTAGAGTAAATTTGAACATATACAAGCTCAGATCTACCTTGGAATTCTTCAAATGCTTACAAATCTGTAGATCATTTGATTGCTCATCGTTTTGGTTGACTACTAACTTTTTAGTCAGCCATGGCATTTTCACAGTTCTATTGAGAAATTAATCAACATACCAATCTCTATTTCGAATTTTTAGTTAGTAGATTTAAATTAATTAAGAGAAGGGGAAAAGAGCCACCACTAGTGTCCCAAACCCATACATATTGAGAAGTACAACTAGCATTTCACTAAGAATAAGGTAGTTGAAGCAAGATATTTGCAACAAAAAGGACACAGATAGCCACGAACATCATCATCAGAACAAAGAACCATTCAGATGAAAAAATAATAAGAGTCAATTAATCATACAGGAGTATACTATAGTAGGATCTAACCTGCTTACTGGCTTTGACCCTGTGACGGGGGTTGACGGTGAAAATAGGAATGGTGGAACCTTGTCAACATTTGTCTCCTTTGATTTGTTAGATGCAGTTGCTAGTAGGTTAGAGTTTAGTGATTGGGAACCTGCACTTGACAGGAATATGGTGTTGTTGACAGCTGCTGCGCCAGTATCAGGAGTCTCCACATCAGAATTGTTGACAGGAAGTGGTTTGCTTGTGGGTTCAGCACATAGGGGCTTCTGGTCAGCAGCAGAAAGTTCCAGCTTCCCTCTCCCGTCAGCTAATTGAGCTGAAGGCCCATTCTCTTCTAGCTCAAAAGAATCCTATAAACACACCACAACAAAAACACGTCAAAAAGAATGACTATCATCTTAATTTGTAATGACCAGAGACAATATCAACCTCAAAAGAACTGTAAAGAATGTGACTTAGAACAAAATAGCAAAGTACTCTGCAAATTGAATTCATATTGGCCAGTGAAGCAGCACAAGTCACACAAAATATGCTAATACCAAAATAACCGGAGGAAACAAGTATAGAGCAGAATTAAGCACCTAACTAAATGGTCACATGGATCTCTACAATGGGAAGGTACTCTATCAACAGAAAAATAACAATTCATAAACAAAGGCCTCTCTTTTTTTCAAAAAATACCGAAAGAAAGCTGTTAAACATTATGCACAAAAAAGGCACTACCAATGTCAATTCAAAACTTGTTATTGCAAATCAAAGAATCCAATGCACTTGAGACAGAGGATGCGCACCTCATATGCACTCATCTTAAAAGCTCGTTTCTTGTAAGGATGTTGAGCTGCAGACTTATTCTTTTCCAGAGAATTGATTTCAACATTAGGTTGAGTATCTTTAAATGAAAAGATTGTATCCTTGTTTGCTATAGCAGTTGACTCGCTCGCATGTCCATTTTGTTTAATTTCACTTTGCTTTGATTCTCTGGGATTCGGAGAGAGAACTTTAGACCAATTCTCCAGCTTATAGCTATCCTGTCCACTCTGCAGCAGTTTGGGTGAATCCAAATCCTCCAAACTTCTAAGAGCTCGCCCATGAAGCATGTTCTGTGTCAATTTATTCTCTTTCCCTGCAGCTAGTTTGGATTCTGATGATTTTCCCTTTGGAGTTAGCTTTTCAAGTTGCTCCAATATCTTTGCAGCAGTCTCACTGGACTTAGGAGGGATGGCTACATGCCTTGCAGGCGTGATTTTGGCATCTTCAACATCTCCAACAACTTTTGATACCTCTTGACGCAGGTTAACTGCAGAAGCAACTCTTGAGCTGCCACGTGAAGTTCCAAACGATAGGGCATTTGGTCTCTGCCTAATCCTACGCATGGGACCAACAGATCCAAGATCATCATCCAGGACATAACTCCTTCTTTTGAGGGCCTAAAAGAGTTAAAAATTAAATAAAGAAATAAGGAAAAGAAAGAAGTGAAAAGGATAAGCTTATTTGACAATCACACAGGTTCGCAATGCAAATGAGCTCAGAACAACAAAATAGTAATCTGTAATGAACACCTGTTTAGAACCAAAAAGTACATCGTGCTCCGACACTGCCTTAGATGATGAAGACCCACCGTAGACATAATTTCCTGAGCTGGTAGCCTGGAAAGTAGATCAATTTTAGGACAAAAAAGTTCAGTCACACATAAAGGATTTCCAACATCAAAGTAAACAGAACACAAATAGACCTTCTGAACATCAGTTTGACGAATTCTAGAGTATGGCGTACGAGCCATGCTATATATAGCAGATCTTCCATGAGATTTTGGAGTGGCAAACCCATTTTCTCGAATCCCGGGAAAACCAGCAGTCCTGGTCGTCACTGATGGAATGGGTGATCTTTGGACATGTACATTTGTTAGCAGTGGTGTATCTTCTCTCACAACTAGACTTCGCGTGCTCAGCATTGATGGAGACACCTTTGATGGCCTACTCCCCATGTAGGCTTTTGCAAGCTCTGCGGGAGATGCAATATCATCTTCAAGAATCTGTAAGAAAGAACCATAAATATGTCAGGCTACCAAGAATTTATTAGACTCTTGCAAGGTCAACAGAATTGAGTATCCATAAAAAAATAGTCAGAAAGGAACACTGGGGAATATGATCTAACCCTGGAATTCATGACAGGAGTTGGGACATATCCACCGGTGTAACCTTCAGAGACCTATTTACTTCCAGCAAGCTGCTGGAAGAATCCAACGCAGGTCTTGATTGAATCGCCTCAGCTCTTTTCTCCTCTTCGCCCATAGGGATGTCAACAGCTTTCGAGTGCAAAAGTTCCGTCAAGCGATCAATCTCAGTTCTGCACAGAGAACATTTCATATGTGTGAATCATATCTTCCTTAAAATCAAGCAATAAAAGATTTCAATAAAGAGTATTTTCCAAGTGCTTGAACCTATAACTTTCACTTCTACCACTAACAAGCGTGAATACCTATTACTACTTCCAAAAAAAAAAAAAACTCAGTAAGATCAAGTACAAAAGAAAGCTCAAGCAGATAGTTCCGATATAGAATTGCTCGAAATGCCAAAAGCTAAAAGAGCAGACACTTGAGAAAATGCCCCATCAATAATTAATTCAGTTGATTCCCCATTCTCTATTTGCAAGTAATATTATGAAACTACACATAAATGGTGTCACATCAAGAATAAGATTATGTGGCATTCCCCTGTTTAATTGTTACACTGTGAAGTTGTACATAGAGACAACAAGAGAGAGAGCAGAAGAAACTGGAGAAGGAAAATTACAACAGAAGAAGGTAGTTGTAACACTATGTTCTTCTTGAATACACATCAGTGATACTGACACCAACACAATGTGAAATAAATGCTTCCTCAAGTACTATGCAAGCTAAATGTAGAGGAAGTGTATGATCATGTCATTTAGGAGTTTTGATTAACTTAATCAGAAACATGGATTTGAGACAGTATGGAGCATTTGGACTGGAAACTGCATATCAGTTGTGAAGCTTTCAGAGCTGCGCATGGTGAGAATCAGTGGATTTCTTTTCCTCCAGTAGGGGCTTGAGCCAAGGTGATCCATTATCTCTCTTCTAATATATATTGGTTATAGTCTTGAGCAAAATGTTAAAAAGTTGATGTTGAAAGAAACTGGCTTAAAGGCTTCACTACAGGAGCTAGAGCGCAAGAGGAATTGTTATACATTTACAATGACGACAGGAGCTAGAGGGCAAGAGGAATTGTTATACATTTCTGACAATGACGACACTCGTCTTAGAGAGCAAGAAGAGCAGATAAGATTTTTGGGTAAAGAGGGTGTTTGGGTTGGCTTGTTTTAAGTAGCTTTTGGTTTTTGAGGGTTTTTTTGGAGGTGTTTGGGGAAGACCCCAATAATGCTTTTAAGCACTTCATTAGTATAAAAAGTACAAAAATAAGCTAAAAGCCATAAGTCCTTTACCCCCAAAGTTATGGCTTTTAGCTTTTAGATATAACTACTTCCGAAAATAACCCCTAATTCTGCTGGTTTTAAAGGGATAACTATTCTTTATCAGAAAGAAAAGATTGTTGAAGACGAAAGGGAGAATAGAATAGGGATATTTGAGGTGGGGGCAGTTAGTTTTTGACAGAAACTAAATAGAAGGATGATTGTTGCAACTTTTGAATTAGTTTAGGGATGTTTTTTGTATACTACAATATAACACGAGGATGTACTTTACGTTTGAATCATAGTTCAGGAATGTGTTAAACCACATCCCAATTATTCAGATATAGACGTCTTAACGTTAATGAGAACAAATGATGTCTAACACAGCGTAATTTACTGAGAAGAATGATTAGATGTGACAATTGTGTGCTTTGTGAAGAGCATGAGGATACATGTTGTGTACTTATAAACTGGAATGACAAAGCAATTATGTGACACAATGCTGAACTTGCTGGAACTTCAGGAGTGCATGCAAAGACCTACCAAAGATTTGTTACAATGGAGGTAAAAGATAAAAAAAAAATAAAAAAAAATAGGAAAACGTGAAACATCATCCTTGTAAATTTTAACAATTTTTTTGGGGAGGGGAAGGGGAGAGCCGAGGACCATTGAGGTGATGTGGGAAGAGGACTATAGAAGTTATGATAGAAAGAGGGCATTTTCTCCATTCCAGTGTTATCAAAAGCGAAAACCGCAAAAAGGCTCTATGGTCTGTGGGAGCTTTAAGTGCCGCTTTGATGAAAAAGGCGCAAAGGGAGAAAAAAATAGAAATATATATGTTTAGGCCAAGACTAATAATTATAAACATGAATGACAAATATATGACCAAAGAAATTGAAAAAAAAATTATGATTAGTGAAATATCAATTGTTTAGCAACATTTCTTGCTAAGAGGCTCATTGGCAAGGAAAAGTATGCCTTAGAACCCTGATGACCACACTAAAGCGCAAATAAATTGAGGCGAAGCGCTCAACACGTTTTGAGCCTTGCTTCAGGGCTTAAGCGCTCTTAAAACGCGCCTTTGATAACACTGCTCGATTCAGAATATTTTCTTTTAGTTTTTTGGAATGGGGAGGTAGATGTACATGACGCAGATGGAATGATAGAATCTCTAAATTCAATGAACGTGCAGTAGCAAACTGGTTTTTTGTTACTTTGTAATGCACAGGCCTGCTTCTACAGCAACCAGTTATCACATTTTTCCAGTAAGGAATTATCATAAAGTTTCTTTTTTAGGCACCCAATCAATTACCACAAATCTTACTTAGTAAATGTCTTCTGCTTCAAGAGCTGCTCAAGCTCTGAGAATGCGCCATCCCCAGAACTGCATGCATCATTATCACCTCCTTGTCCTGCCACCACCAGCGCTCCAGCATCCTCCTTCATAGAGAGGAAGAATTATTCCACATGGGGGCCACTTTTTATCAGCATTAACCATATATATACATTTAAGGTAGATAATATTTTCTTAATAGCAGTGCTCTTAGAACTAAAAAGTGCAAGGTGTGACAAGATTCATGGGGCTAGAGGTGAAAAGTGAAACGCATAATTTACAAAAAAATACTAATTAACATGTATGAGTTTAGAACTACAGTAATCAACTTGTAACTAAAATAACTAATTTCATGGTTCCACACACAGTAATACCAATATTACTAAATTTTGATTATGTGGAAGACAGGTTATCCACATAATCAAAATTTAGTAAATCAGCACATTCCTCCTACAAGATTTGCATGGTGTGTTATCAGCTTTCACCAGGAATTTGAAGTGAAACATACAATTCTTCAAAAGATTATGATTCTAGCAGCAAAAAACAATACACAAGATGCAATGTCTTGGAAGACATATAATCACATAATCAACTAAGATTTGGTTATAAAGGCATCATACCATTGCGAACACAGTTCAAGTATAATAAACTTACATTGGGACGTGACTCCTGAAGCAGATTCTGTGATTCTTGGCTTGGTCCTGTTTATAACAAGAAAAAAAAACATGCCTCAACAAAACCATTGCTAAAAGCAGAATAGAAAGAGAATGCTACTAGTACACCATTGGCAGATCAATTCCTTATCAATAATACCAATCAATCAGCTGCTCTGCGCCTTAATTCCAATCTAATTGGTGAGTTGGTGTCAAACAAAGGGTAGCATTCTAACAGAAATTATTGCTACTTACAACCAAAATAACTAAATAGCCAGTGGGTTTCTCGGCTGATAACAATGAGCAGAAGGATGGTGATAATGGAAATTAACCAAGATAGTATGTCTATCATATCAACAAAGTCAAAAATCAGATAATTTTAAGAAAACAGTTCAATGCATTCTCAGTGACTATATAAGTTCAGGTAAAAGCATGTCAGACTGTTCATTAAATTCGAGCCCCTGGGATATTCCAAAAAAGGAAAAAGAAGAACTTCACCCTCCTAACTATATAAGCTCAAGAAGCAAGTAGAACAATATAGCATATTAACATGTCAAACCTCATAACAATATCAAACATGGTAAACACTCCATCTTGTTAGCTGTAAAAGCTCAAGTAGCGGCCCAAATCAGTAAGCAAATGCTCTGCTATAAACCTAAATGAACACAACTACTGGTTTCTCAAGTTTCAGGATCAGACAAAGCAGAATTACCAACTTATAACTCCAGCTATATACCCAAAGAACCCAAATTTACAGTACCAAACTTCAGCAATGAAAGAACAAAAACTCTTTTTCCTCCTGCACATTAATATATTTATCATTGAACAACCTACATGCACTCAGATCCAATCGTCAAGATAAAGTTCATCCTTTGTTCCTCCAACAAAAGCAAAACGAACACTTTCCTCCAAAATACATCTAATTTTTCACACTACACAAGTTCAAAAATCGCATAACTACGTCTCACATCGAAAACAACATAAAAATTACACCATTTCCTTTAGCAAAATGATAAATCTCACAACTTTATCAATAAATAGACGTTACAGAAGTGTAAACAAACCTGGAGGTGGAGGTGGAGGTAATGGCGTGGGAGGAGGAGGAGGAGGAAGGCGTTTACTGAATATGGAGGAAAAGAAGCGGTGAGCACCGGAAGTAATGAGCTTTGACGCCGGATCAACCACAAGCTTTGTCAGCCAACTAGGGTTTCGGAGGGCCGTCGGTGGACGATCATACGGAGTCGTCTGGTTCCGTCGTAACGGTCTCTTCCTAAACTTCCCTCCGGCTCCTCCTCCTCCTTCATATGCTCCCGCCGACGCTGACGCCGCCGTCCCATCACCCGCCGTCGACATTTTACTGAAAGCTTCGAGAAAAACAGAGAAGAGAGAGAACACCGCACCAAACTCCAAAGTACCAAAATTGAAGAGAGAGAAAGAGAAATGAAGTGAGGGAAATTAGGGTTTTATTTTGTTGGACAAACACAAAATGCTATGCCCCATTATTGTTTCGATAAAATAGTACCAAAAATATTATTCCTCTCATTTTCTAAAAATAGTTATATTAAATTATATTTATTCAAAATTCAAAACAAAATTAATTATTTTCATATAAAAAGACTTTATTTTAAAACAAATGCAAAAATAAAATAGTAATAAAAACTTCCAATAAATATTTCTATACTTTATGATTGATTAATGTTTTAAACTAAATTATATCAAATGCATATAATATCTCATATTAATTTGAATCTCTTAAAATAAAAACGAAAAAAAAAAAGTCATACAAATCTTTATATGTCAAAATACAACAACAATATACTTAATGTAATCGCATAAGAGATTTGAAAAGAAGATGAATATTTTCAATCTTATTCACACTTCGTAAAGACAAAAAAAAAAAATATTTTCGATCTACTCCTCTTAAAATAAAAATATGATGAGGAGCGTGAGTATAATTAATTATTATTATTATTGCTCCGATTTGTTGTGTTTTTTTTTTTTTCGATTATTTGAACGTTGTTAAAGTTGGCGGGCCAGTTTGGGGGACCAAATTATTGGCGCCTGTGACTGTGACTTTAGTATTATTGTGATTAGTTTTTTAGATTAGTACAGTACTTAGCCTCAAAAGTACACTACACTTAGCAAATTATTTGTACGATTTTTCAGTCTTCAAAATTGTTGACCGTTATACAACAACAACTACGTAGCAATCGAAATCACATGTCGTGTAAAGTGATTGCTTTAACATGTTTTGAACCTCGCTTCAGTTAAACTGGGGACTTGACAAGTGACAACAATGTGTTCTAAGAAATAGAAAGCCCTTTTGGTCTGATTCAAACTCAAAAACACTACAAATCTCAGCTAAACCAGAGAGTAGAGTTCATAGGCAGAAACTTGACTGAAAGAAGATCATTGATGAGAAATCTCATTCCAAAGAAATGAATACTGTCAGAGAACCCCTACACAGTTGGCTAAAACAGAAACCTAACATTAGCAAACATCAAAATGTAGTTGTGTGAGAATGGAATGGACTCCAATGAAAGAGGGGAAAGTGAAAGGATTTGTATAGTGATTTCGACGTTAGGATGTCCTAGAAGAATGAAAGGATTGATCATACCACAATCAACAATGAAAATAGAGTAACAAAACCCAGACATAGTCCATAGAAGTCTAAAGAAACATACACAATACGTAAACAAAAGCAAAACAGTGGAGACTAACCAAAGCGGAGATAGGAAGAGAAGTGATGAACCACAGAAAGCAACAATTTAACCTTATTCGAGTACCCAAAAAGGAAAAGAGAAGAAGATATTGGGAAAGTTAACTGAAAAGGGAACACGCGTCCAACACATTGGAAGCAAGAATAGAAACAGGGAGAAAGCATGTAAGAAAGGTGAAAAAACACTCAGTGAAAGAAGAAAGAAAGTAAGGGAAAAGTTAATCTACCTTTAGCGATATCTAATTTACACAAACAGGTCTGCAAAAACAATTGAAAGAAACCAAACTAACCAGACTAAAAAGAAATGAATAACAAGTGTAAAAGGACTTTCATATGCCAAATGAAGGTTCTGAATCGATGATCTCTAAAAAGAAATAAGAGTCAGATATTTAGATGTTCATCAAGAACAGTAGGAAACTAAGTAGTAAGTCAGAAATTCACATACAAATGGAAAAGAAGTGTAGATAAGTTACCTATTTCAAAAAAAAATGGAAAAAACGTATAGATATTAGCGAACAAATTGTAGTAATCTGCGAAAAACTCAAACAGTACATTTCTTCCAAAAAGAAAAGGAGCTTTCAGTAGGAAACCAAAATCCATTAAACGTCAAATTCAACTCTCCAGAAACACCAGAATTGAGTTGTTTAGGGCATTCTGTCAAGCACCTCGGGCAGCAACAGAGCTCTTGTCTGTTTATTCACTATTTTTGATCTAGATGGAATCCTATATGTGCCCAGAGCGTGTTTACACTGATACAGGAAATTTTCAACCATGCATGTGCTAATCAGATATGAACAATCCAAGAAACCATTCAAAAGAGTAGTAAACTAAAAAATCTCAATTGCAACAACATGCTGAAAACTCACATCTCTGAGATTCAGTTTGTGAAAGCTCAAGGCATGTCAATTACTTTATAAATGATCTCACTCCACAGAAACAGCATCCAGCAATCTTTTACCTTCATCAGTCAGCTCTATGTTTTCCATTTTTATACGCCGACGCATGATAGGACTTGTTTTTTCAGAAGCTATATAAGTTCGTAATAAAGATTCAAATATGTCAACCCCCAACTCATCCTTAGCCTTCTTCAAAATTTCCACAAAGTGTTCTGCACCAGCGACATCTTTATTTTGTTTAAAATGACTCATGAATTTTGTTACAATGGCAGATGATGGAAACCACTTGCTCCCATCACCCCTTCCAATTGAAACTGCTTTGTCCACACAATCAATTGCTGATTTGATATCCCCGCTTTGCAGATAATAGTCCATGAAGATCTCCCATGTCTTAGCATTGGGCTTAGCTCCACTCCTTCGTGCCCGTTCCTTGAGCTGTTCAGCTTTCTCCAGGGAACTTTGTTTAGTGTAAGCTCCTATAAGAACATTTGCTATACGTATGTCATAAGTTGGGCATCCAGACTCCCATTCCTTGAAACATTTCTCAGCACCTGGTAAGTCATTCAAGTTTACTAAAACTTGGATCATGTTAAGATAGCTTATGTTTGCTGTTCTGGGAAAAGCAAGCCTCAAAGAACGCCATACACGATATACTTCAAGCAAAGTTCCAACACGACCATACAATGTGATCAGAAACTGGTATGCAGTAATATTGCGGCATGCATTTTTCTTCTCCAATTCCTTGAGTGCCTTCACTGCTTTATCAGTTAAGCCAGCATCTGCATAGATCGATGCCAAATTACTATATGTAGTCCAATCTTCAGCAACACGGCCATCCCTCTTCATTTCATCAATAACCCTCTCAACCCCAGAAATATCATTCATAGAAGAAAGAGCCCTCATCCAGACGTTGTAGGTATAAGAATCTGGCATAACATCATTGGCCTTCATTTCTTGAATAATGGCTGGGATTTTTTCTGGGTGCCCAGTTTTTGTGTAAAGAGTCATCAAGCTGTTGTAAGGCATGGAGCTTAAACTTAAGTTAAGTTCTTTCACTTTCTCCATCAAAGCCTCAGCTTTTTCAGTCATTAATTCTTTGCAGTAGCAGTTCAAAAGGGCACAATAAGTAAGAAGATCTTTCGACGTCTCTGGGAGATTCAAAAAATAGCTCTCTGCTGCTTCAATCCCTTTACTCTTGGCAACAATATCTATATGTATAGCTTGATCACTTATGGTCCTGTTCATGCCCCTTTTTTCCATTGTTTCTGATAACTGCACATAGCAAATAGCTAATCAAAACATTTCATTTCGCTAAAAGAAAACCAAGGAACCATAAAATTAATTGTTTACAAGTCACACCTTATTGTGCTAAGTACATAACAGTTCTACTTCAAACTCTACGTTGGCGTACAGAGATCTAAGAGATAAAATGAACCCACTTTTGGGTTTCATAGATAGTGGTTTACAGGCACTGCATTAATTTAGCATCCCTTAAGCAGCTATTCACTTTTTTTTGTACAAAGCTTCCACCAAAAACTAACATAAGAATTAAGTAAAAATCCAGCAGTCCTTCCCTTGCTGATTCAAAATTTTCTTTAAATTAAATAAGGAAAATAAGCCGGTCAAAATCATAGCAAGGAGAAATCTTTTGTCATAAAAGTTATTCAACATGTCTGGAAGCATGCAGGAGAACGGCCAAAGATTAATCTAATCAAAAGGGAATATCGCTAAATGGCAAGAACCACCCTTTGAATTTCTAACATCAAGCTAAGCTAGAATATGCATGAGACCAACAGCATCAAGGTAAGCCTGAGGCGGATTTAGGATTCCTATTACATCGGTGCACCATGAAGAGATGCAAAGAAGTATCAAGTCGGAATTGATTCTACTCGTTTAGGTAAATAACTTAGTTGTCAAACCAAGTGCACCATTCAGCCTTTTGGAGTATTGGTGCTGGCACAGATAACATTAAATCAATTCTAGACAATATGTATATAAAACATCCAATTTGGCGGATAGACCATGACAAGCAAATCAGTGGATAAGATCTCCTTCCTTGAGAAGCAAATTCGAAACCCAAATTTATTTTCAGGTCAAAGATCAATATACAACAAGGTTTAACAGACACAATCCCAAAATGACAAAATCCCAAGCTTATTCTGAGGCCAAATCATGCAAATCTACTTAAAAGCAAGAACATTATACAGAAATGTTTAGTATTTTCAAGTCGAATCATCGAAAACATACAGAAATGCAAAGTTCTAACAGTTAAATCCATACAATTTCAAAAAAAAATAACTAAGAAAATGAGAGACCTTGAGTGCTGGAGCGTAAAGCTTGCGTTGGCGTAACACTTTGATGGATTTTCCAACTTCCCATTTGAAAGCACTTTTGTGTGATTTCAAAAATTGATTCAGATTTTTCCTAACATGATTCTCTTCGCCTCCTTCTTTGAACAGATTTTTGTAAAGTGCTTCTTCCAAATACTTTTTTTTAGACCTTTTCCCAATGTTCTTCGTTCTCGCGAGTTTCTGCATAAACGACGCCATTGTAATGGTTTCCTTCTTACACTGAGATTTGGGGGTTTTAGTTTCAGGTAAAAAAAAACCCTAGCCAAGCTGAGGAAGAAGACTGTGAAAATGGGTAATGGGCTTATGAAAGTGTAATCGGTTTAGACTTGGCCCATATAGAAGCCCAACATCGTATTGTGTTGTTACTTTAGATACAATGAAAAAGGACAAATATACCCCCGAACTATCGTAAATGGTATGCAGGTACCCTCCGTCATATTTTTGGAACATTGGTCCCCCTGCCGTCCATAAATTAGAGAATATATGCTCTTTCACTCTAACACAAGACTAAATAGGGACACATCGCGCTATCTTATTCGTCGATAAATGTCGGATCGATGGATAAGATTATGACACGTGTATGTCTGTTAGTGTAAAGGATATATATACTATAGTTTTTGAACGACAGGGACACCAACATCCCAAAGATATGATGGAGGGTATTGCATATCATTTACGATAGTTTGGAATATATTTATACTTTTTCCCTAAATACAATGTTCGTTTTAATAGTTCTTTACATTTGACATAATACATAAACATATTTTTAAGCTCGGTGTCACGTGCCATCTCTAACCTCTAACTTTTGTTATGCACAAATAGATGTTGAAACTTATATAAAGTTGAATAACTAGACGCATGTGTCCTTCATGGCAATTCATACTTTAATTGAAATTACATTTATTATGCCACGTATACATATACTTGTTCAGTTTCAAACAAGTTTAAGTATCTATTGTAGACATCTAGAATTGAAGAACATAGAACACAATGATAAATACATTTTTCGTAGATTTATCATTTCAATTATTGATAAATGACACTACATAACGAGGGATTTGATACAATCTATCTAAATATTGTATTCATCAAAACAATACTCTACGATACAATATAAATACGATAACCTTATGAAATAATACCAGTAAAATAAGATTTCAATTAACAGCATGATTAAAAACTGCAATATAATGTTGTTACATCCCATGTTATACAATTACTTAACAGGATCACTGAAAACTAAAGAGAAAAATTGTGCAAAATTTGGAATGAACTGAAAATTGAACTGGAAAATAGCAATGCTGTTTAGCAAAACTAGTTTAAATACTATACACTCTTTAAAAACACAAATATTCAAATGAAGAAACTAATAGACAAACAGTATCTCGCGTACGAAACGACTCTAAAGGAACAAAAAATACTCTTCAAAGACCTATAGTTTTAGTGCTTCTCTGAATCCAATGCTGAAACTTTGCTCTAGACCTTTCTTGCCACCACCAAGCACTGGATTTCCCTTTTGCATCATAGCAACAAACTCATTGTAATCAATACGTCCGTCCTGAGAAAGTACGAAAATTTTCCATGACTGAGACCATAATACAAGCAACACATGTTGGACATCTTCCATGTTCGAGTGAAATACGTCTTTAGTTCTTTGACAAATGTTAACTACTACAAGGATCAAGACGTCAAAGCTAAGAGAAAAGAACTTACATTGTCCTGGTCAGCTTCTCTGATCATTTCTTCCATTTGAACATCTCCAATGCCAAATTCTTCACAAGCATGTTGAAGCTCATCTGCAGTGATGTAGCCACTTCCATCTTTATCAAAGTAAGAGAATGCAGCAAAAAGATGATCGTCTCGTTCAATTTTGTTAAGGTGTAATGTCGCAGCTATAAATTCACCATAATCAATTGTTCCACTGTTATCAACATCAGCCTGCGATTTCGGAGAATGTAAGGAGTTACTCGAGTGCACCATCATCATTGATGTTGGTTGAATGAAAGATCTAACAATGGCATGAAGCTAAACCAATCTACGCTTTTGATCACAAGCTGATGATAGAGTTAAAAATACAAATAATTACAGCAATGAGAAGGATAAAATAAGTGATTCTTCTCTTAATTATTTCCCGTCTTCACCGAACAATGAATAGATCATACGTACTCCTACTGGAAGAGGGAGGTTAATAAGAAAGAAAAGAAGTCTAGAGAATTATCCTATATATCAGTTGGATTAATACAACATTAACATAAAAGGAAAAAGAGAGATCATTTTACGGTAAGTTTACGTATCTTCAATAAAAAATTTCAGTACTTTTAATAACGAACACTAGTGTGAAAGAGTGAAATAAGTGTCTACATTCATCCATCTCAGACATACTGCTCGAAATCATCGATTTTTCAAAAAATGGATCAAGGACTAATATGATACTTACTGCTTGCATAAGATCATAGATCTCAGACTCCTTCAGATTAGAGCCAAATCTTTTTAATCCATCTTTGAGCTCCTCAAAAGTTATTTGACCGCTATTATCCGTGTCTATCATCCTGAACATTTCTTTAAGACCAGCAATTTCTTCTTCAGATAGGCTTTCAGCAATGACCTGTAGCACGTACAACGTAATATTTAGCAGACTAGTTTCAACCTAAATAGATTTTTTTGGTCAATCGTTATCTTGCAGATTGATAGACTCACTCTCAAAGCCATTTTCTTGAGCTTGTTCATTGCAGAAAATTGCTTCATTCTACTCAGAACTGCTGAATCCAGAGGCTTATCAGGCGCCACACCATCAACTTGAACCCAAGGATGGCCTACAAAAGTTATAATATCACCCTCAGTGACTATCAAAGTTTCTCATCTCAAAAGAAAAGTATGGTTTCATTAACAGGATATGAAATAATCAGAACCAACAACAAACTCAGTGTAATCCCACAAGTGGTGTCTGGGGAGGTAGCGTGTACGCAGACCTTTCCCCTGCATTGAGAAGATGATAATCTTTCAAAGAACCAAATATTGTTGAATTCACCCCATTACCTCAGTTGTTATTTACAAGTTAGAATCCAGAAATCGGAAGAAGACGCTACTTACATAAAACTTCATGTGCAGTTAAACGTTTCCTTGGATCTCGAATAAGCATTCTCCTCATCAAGTCTTTTGCATCTTCTGAAATACTTGGCCATGGGTCTGTCGTGAAGTCAAGATCACCGTGCAGGACTTGTTCAAATATTCCTTGTTCATTTTCTGTATGATGGAAAAAATTAGTTCCGGAAAACGATACAAAAAGACGATATGTGGTTAGAAGGGCAGTATTTGATTCCAGAAAACCTTTCCATGTTCCTGTCCATGAACATAATTATGACTCGATTTTCCCTTATGTTCAGTAGTTGACCGACTTTCTTTGAATATAGAGAGAACAGGCAAACATGTAAGGAATCTGCCGGAATCATCCATAGTAATATACCAAGTTTGACCAACTATTTATACAGTACAACACGGTATTTTCTCCTTACAAACATAAATCAAGTAAAATGAAAGGGCCTTTTTCATGTTTTCTTGTTTAAACCAATCATTACATCAGCCATCTTTCTATTACCATCCACTTATCTACCAATGGATTAACCAAAAGACCATTTCCACCTCCATCGGCCATCACACCATTCATCTTAGCCTTGTAAAATTTTCCAATGCCCCTTTCCATACATGCACTATTATTTCAACAAACTGAAAATCTCAATCATTTCTTTATATGTTCTCGCACCTTAAATCTTGACATTAACTAAGTAACTTTAAGTACCAGAACACAATCAGAACCTACGTTGCACGAACTCAGGTGCTGATCTAGAGGCCAATTCATCATCACATAATTTTAGCATTTGGAGAGTATGGATGCAGGTAGTGAGACCCTCCACTAAATGTATAGTATGGCATGTATAAGTATGAATTTCGAGTAATTAGAGTTATTGAATAAAATTTCATAACATTTTATTCTTTATAAACGCCAAAATTCTGTTCATAAGATATTTCGTGTATTAGCAAAGTGTATATATATCAAACCAAATACCCAATTAATCAATATTTCTTGTTCATAGATGTAGTCAAAGCAACCCAAGACCAAACTAAGCATGGACACCAAAACCACATCCAAATCTTGTCGGATAAATCCGGGTGCAACGGGGATTTTGAAGCGTCCGAACAACACAGATTCGAATCCGATTCCAAAACAATTCAGAAGGAGATCTTAAGTGAAGTAATAACATTGCCTATTTAAGAATCTAATGAATTAATTACTGAAGAAAGAATATTCTAATTGGATTTACATTGATTTCGTCATCCTTGAGAAGAAGAAAACCACTGACCTCCTATAAGAAAAAAAGGATAACTTTAGAAATTTCTGGTCTAAAACAAATATGGGACATTTGTGCGGCTATAGGTCATTTCAGTAAGGGTAAAAGAGAACTTTTTTTGAAGTTAAATTCTTTCTTATTATAGAAAGGTGACATTTATTAGAGACATAATTAAAAGAAAGTGTGCCAAAATATTTGGGACAGAGGGAGTAATAGTGAAAGAAATGTCTGATAGAGGTGCTGCAATGTCTATATACCAAAATAAGTCAATCTCGGCAAACATGAACAACAAGACATCAATTCTTCCGATAACAAATGCACATTTTAGATTTCTCAAAATGTAAGTAGAACTTAGAAGTGGAAAAGTAGATAACTTTTAGTGAACTAAATGTAGAAAAGCCAAATACAGGAGCGAAAGCCTAAAAGTATCCAATAAATGCCAATTCTGATGACTTGGGAATGCTTACCAGCCCAGAAAGGAGGTACTCCACTTAATAAGATGTAGATAATTACACCAGCACTCCAGACATCAGCTTCAGGACCATAACGTTTTCGGAGAACTTCTGGTGCAACATAATACGGACTGCCAACAACATCAGTAAATTTGTCACCTGAAAAGAGAAAAATATCAATTAATAAGCAGTTTGGAAAAGAATAATTAGGACAACATAGAATAAAGAAGAAAGAAAATGTTAAAATAGATCAAATAGTTGTCCAGTAAGTTTTTTGAAGAAGCCAAAGAATTCACACAATCTGAATCACAGTGACTAAAAAGATAAGTAGTTTATGCATATAACTCAAGTTGATAGACTGCTTGTATAATTAGGTGTAGAACCTGATTAAAATCCCAATATCATTATGAGTCAGCATTAGTGACACAACATGTTGAAGGCACCCAAACCGAAACACTTGATAACTTCAAATTGTTCATAGTGCAGAAAAATCATTGTACACAAAGAGGCATTTAACAGAAAAGACGATGTCAATCTATTCTATCAATGCGTCCTATGAAGGAAAAGGGTTAAATATCCAAAAGGGGGGTCTCAGGTCCGAAACACACTGCAAGTTTTCTTGGTTGAGCTGGTCGCATGAGGCTTGCCTATTGTTGTTTACTTCTCTTGGGTGGTTTGTGCGCTATTACACTGGAGTTGGGTTTACTTGTATATGCACCTGAAAGGTAGTAACCGCGGGTTCTCTTGTCAACAAAAAGAATAAAGGGAAAGGACTGGAGTAGAGGATGGTGGGCCATTGGAGGATTCTTTCTCTAAAACCATTGTTATTGGATATGCTTTTTGTATTTCACTAAAAGAAACAACGGTAGCAAATACAACTTCTTATACTACTTGTACGCCTCATTCTCAAGCAAGTTGGAGTTGACTACATGAATCCTCACTCCTCATGTTACTCTATTTAAACTCATCTTTCGCTATTTCACCGAAAGAAACAGAATTTATATCTTGTTTTTAGCAACAATATCACGGGAACTCATTTAATTGTCATGCTTACTCTTTCTACTAGATTCCAAGCTAATTGTGTACCCATTAATTGACAAAGTGTCTCAAAGCAGTTTAAAAGAAGGGAAGTACATATCATACAAAACTACCTGGTTTGAAGAATATTGATAACCCAAAGTCAATTGTTTTGAGAAGTGACTCCTCCTTCTGATCAACAAAAAGAAAATTCTCAGGCTTAAGATCACGATGCATGACACCAAGAGAATGACAAGCTTCTACAACTCCAACAATAGTCCGGGTGAGCTCAGCTGCTTTTCTTTCTGTATAGTGTCCTCGTTGAATAATCCTATCGAAAAGCTCACCCCCGGCACAATACTCCATAACAAGGTGAACAGCTACAGCATCCTCATAAGCCCCTTTTATCGATATAACATGAGGATGTCCTGCCAAGTGATGCATTATCTGAACTTCCCTTCTAACATCTTCCACATCATCATCAGTTAACAACTTCCTCTTAGCAATCGATTTGCAAGCATATCGTTTGCCCGTTGCTTTTTCAGTACAAAGAAATGTAGTTCCAAATTGCCCTTGTCCTAATTTCTTTCCTATACTAAAAAACTCCTTTAAATTCCCAGTTTTCTTCTGTAACACAGAATCAGTCCTAAGTCCAGCACTAGACACCCTCTTCATTTCAGCCGGCTTTTTGGGCTTCTTCGGTTTTTCCTCCTCTTTCTCTTCTAACTTAGGCATTGTCATTTGTTCTGGTGGCTTATCTTGAACTGGCAATGGTGATTCAGTTTCTTTAGCAGAAGTTGGTGTTTCAACCCTAACACTTTCACCATTAGTGACAGTGGAAGCAGTATCATCCGGTGACCGGGATCGCCACATTGCTGCTGAAACTGATTGAAAGATTCCATTTTTAGATATACTTGGTCCTACACAAGTGTTCCCCATTTTGTTTCCTCTATTAAACCCCCTAAATCCTTCCTTCCAACATCAAAAACTTTCTTTTCACAAATAAAAATGAGATCTTGATACTTCAATCAAACAATCAACTACCAAAAACAAGTCAACAAGCATTCAAATCCAACCCCACCAAATCAAGATTCAACAAAAACAATATCACAAGTATATAGGCTATGCTAACACAACAGAATCAAAGAATCAGAAACATACATAAACATAGCAAGTGATTATAAATCACAAGCAAACAATGAAAAAGCTAATAAACCCAAGAAGGGAAACTACTGCTAAGACATGGGAAGGTCAAAGAAGAACAAAAAAGGGAAAAAAGTTGAGATCTTGATTAGAAAAACAAAGTGACAACTACCAAAACTTCAACAAAGTGAGAAATGGTCTCTAAAATTTGATAGATTACTATATTTTACATGCATTTTGGCCGTAAATTTTGGTGAGAAATTGCTATATATATGTGAGAATGCACATGTAAACTATAATATTCAGACAATATAGCCAAGAAAAACGCGTCTTGGTCGGATTAGTCCAAATAAGCCTAAGGTTTTTACAATAGACTCGTTTGGCGGGAGAGATAAAAATAAATAGTCGTGAGAAAAAAAATAATTTTTCGATTAAATTTTGATTTTTTGTTTGGTCTTACACTTGGGATAAGTTATTTTATCATTTATATTATAGTGATGGATAAGTTATCTCATATACCTGTTGGTTAACTTGTTTCCAATCAAACGACCCCAAAAGGTATAAGAACTATTTTCGTTATTGAACTATTTATCGTCTTAAAACTACTTTTAATTTAATAAATTGAATTTCAATACATTTTTTATCTTGTGACATGAATGAAATACATCTCTCAATTCTCGACAATTTTAGATGTATTTTCAACACTTTTTCAACTTTTTATTAAGAGTCTTATGTTTCTACTGGAGTTTGAGACAATTTGCTAGGTCATATGGTAGATCGATCAAACATGTATCTAAATTTAGTTAGTCAAATATATCTGTTTTTAAGATTGGCAATAATTTTCAATAGTTCGAAAATGAAATTAATTATTTATGTCAAATTTAAAGTTATTTTCATATTTCTCTCAAGAATGAAATTTATTATTTTATCATTTTAATTTATTTTAAATTAGACCGTAAGTTATTTACACTATTAACTTTCGCATAATGCATTTTGATTATTTCGATCTCAATTATATATATATATATATATATATATATATATATATATATATATATTATGGAAGGTAAGTTATTAGATATTTTTTATTTAATATAATAAATGGAAATGAATCCTATGTTTAGTTGAAGAAAAAAGACTTATTCAGTGAAGGTTTATATAGAATCATTAAATACTCTACCCATAGATATGTTAATTTATTATTTTGATCAAATTCTAATTAAATTTTTTTTTAGCTAAAATGACTTTTTTGAAGATATTTTTGTTGAATCAAACTTGTAATAATTAAAAGACGTATTAGTGTATTTTGTTAGGTTTGATTCAATTTAATGAGATTCATTGTATTGATTCAATATTTTCTAATCAGAGAACCAAGTGTTTGATTAATTTATCAAATATCATGATTTACTACAAAAAGAAAAATTTAAAATTATACCTAATTAAACTTTGATCATTTTTTTAATAGATGAACTAATTTCCTCTATTATAATTTATCATACAGAAATGAGGTGTATTGCAGTATAGGGACAAAATACTACAAATTGCAAATATGGAATACAGGAAGACAGTGGGTATAATACATGAATATGTCATTTAATTTTTTTTAATTAATATTTATATTTTTTAATTTCATATATACATAAGCACACACTTAAATTTATATAAATTTAAACAAAACACATGTCATACGTGACATAATATACACGTGATGTCACATAGAACATAAAATTAAAATGTAAGACGTCACGTAAGACGAATATGTCTATTTATTCAATTTTGTACAAGTTTAAGTGTTTATTTATGCAGACTCAAAATTGAAATATTATATATTATTTACTTGTACTTGTGTATATTTGTACTAATTTAAGTTTTAAAATATTTAAAATTATTTATCAGCAATTCTAATTTTACTGTTAATTATGACATTCTTTTTATAATATCGATTTTATAATAAATAATTATAATTTTTTTATTTAAAAGATGTATTAAAATTGAAAAAAGAGAAACTTTCACATATAGACACTAAAAAATAACCTATTTATTCTCCATAGTTATAGTTTGATAATTACAATTTGTAGCTACATGTTATTGAGATGAGAGAGGTGAGCGAGAATGGGAGAGAGAGGATAGAAGACGAGCGAGACTAGGAGAGAGAGGAGAGAGGCGAGCGAGAGAGGAAAAGAGTGGGAGAGAGGTAAATTGTATATTTATATTGGTTAAGATAATTGTAATTTATACATATGTATTTGTATGTATGACAAGCGAGATTGGGAGATGGAGGAGAGAGCCGAGCGAGATTGGAAGAGGAAGGAGAGAGGCGAGCGAGTTTGGGAGAGGGAGGAGAGAGGCAAGCGAGAGAATGGGAGAAAGGTGAATTGTAAATGTATATTGATTAGATAATTGTATATTATACATATGAATCTGTACATATGACAAGCAAGATCGGGAGAGGGAGGAGAGAGGCGGGACGGGAAACCAATGTCGCCAACAACACTAGCAGTCTCAGATCTTCGAATTTTGGAAGAGGGAGGAGAAAGACGAGCGAGAGAGTGCAGAGAGTGAGAGGAGTGAATTGTATATATATATCGGTTGGATAATAATATATTATACATATGTATTTGTATATTATAACAAATTATTCACATACAAACGTGACAAATTATACAATCTCAAACTCAATTCATATAATTAATGTATAATATTATTTTTGAATGATAATTATAATAGATTATAACTATAATTAAATAATATAAATTTATTTAACTGTATAATTTTTCCTTATGGTAAGAATTTTATGCATCACAAACACAACGAATAAAATTGATTGTACTCCTCGATCTTGTCAATTTGTATATTATTGTACTCACTCTCTCACTTCTATCCTTATCTTTATTTATCTTTATCCTTAACAATAATAATCGAAAATAATTTAAGGCATTTAAACATAAAATCATAAAAAAGTTTTGAAAAATCAAGTAAAAATAGTACTTTTAGAAATAAAACTGTGTTGAAATATGAATATAAATTGAAATTATTTTGGTATGAAAATGACTTTGAATTTCTTAAATTTTAAGAAATTTTAGTTTTTCAATTCCAATGATAAAACAATTTTATCTTTAAACAATTTTTAAAAATAAAATTACACATTTAGAAAGAGCTACTTTTGTTAGAAAAGCTGCTTATAATATTATTCAGAATGGCCAAAGATGAATCTGATGAATACGTCGAAACTAATAAACATATCGTTTTGAATTTATATATAAAAATAATTTGTTTAACAAAAAGGATAATATAATAACATCTTACAAGAATATGTAATATGATAAAACATAATAGGATATGATGCAATTTGAAGATGTAATATGATAAAACGAAAAATTTATAATCTTTAATACTAACATTTTGAATATCTAACCTTTTTTTCCTAAAACGTCAAATTAATATAATTTAATTTAATTTTATAAATTAATCAAATTAACTTTTAGAAAATGAACTTGACAAATAAAAATCGATGAAGAAAGTATCTTATTGAAACCAAGTTAAATTCAAAGACGTGCCATAACAAATAAAAATGAACAAAAAAGTACCTTATTGAAATTCAGTTAAATTCAAATTGGGTCATAAAATTGTACATTAAAACCCAATTGAATTCAAAATCGTGCTAGATAATTTCACGTTAAGAGTAAAACGCTCCCTAATAAAGACCACCGAACCCGAACCCAAAAGGTGACAACAAACAAGTGATCAACTCCTACTCTTATACGTCTCATCATAATCCTATCTTCTTCTTCCTCCATAATTGCATCCGCCATTGTTTCTCAACCAAGCAAAAAAAATAAAAAATGCCATCATCACTGAGTTCTCTTTCTCCTACTAATCTCCATTCCCTTTTAGAATCATGCCGTCCTTTTCTACGCGGAGAATTCGAATCAATCGACAAAGATCTCCCTAACCTTATCGCCGTTTTACGTTCCGTCGGCGCCGGCGAATGTTGGCATAAACACGGCAGTTTTCTCGATCACTTAATCGATATTTACAAAATTCTCAAAATCTGGAAAGCCCCAAATTCCGTTTGTCTTTGTGGTCTTTTCCATTCAGCTTATTCAAATTCATATGTGAATCTAGCTATATTCGATCCGTCCACCGGACGGGAAACTGTACGTCGTCACGTCGGTGAAGCTGCTGAGAGTTTGATTCATCTGTTCTGTATTGTGCCTCGTCAGTCGTTAATTCACGACGATTTGTTGTTTCGGTATACTGATTCAGAGCTTGTTGAGCATCTCGAGTTTTCCATGGCGTCGTTGAGTAATGCGAAGGAGAAGGGTTTGTTTAATGAAAACGAAGCGTGGAGGAAGAAACTGGGGTCGATTTTGCCTGTTGATGGTGTAATTGTGAAGCATATTAAGACGGGTGAAGATGTTTTGGTTTCGAGGAGATTAGTAGCTGTGTTTCTACTAATGACAATGGCGGATTTCAGTGATCAGTTGTTTAATTTTCAGGATTTGTTGTTTGAGAATTCTAACGGGAGATTGGAATTCACTGGAAACACTTCGCAAACAACTCTATGGCCCGGTGATGGAAAGCCCGGGCTATGGATGAATTCAGCTTCAAGAATGGGTGCAATTTATACTCTGATATTAAGAGAAGAAGAGATAATTATTGAACAAAGAAAGCGTAATGGCGAAAGGGTTGTTGTATCCGGGAGGGACGAAGAGATTGAGCTTGTTATTCCACCGGTTTTCGACAATTGCACAAGAGTTTTGGATGCAGAAGAGCAAAAAATGGCAAGAGAATTGTATTGGGAAGGTGTTTGTGAAGGGTCTAAGAGAGGTTTAGATTGGGCTAAAGAGAAGTTAGTGATGAGTATTGACAAGAACCCTTTTGTAGGTGAGCCTCATGTGGTTTTGGGGCAAATTTGTTTGAGCAAAGGGGAGTTTGAAGAGGCTGAAAAAGAGGCTGAAAAGGGCTAAGATTGATCTTGGAATGGGGGAGTCCATGGGACAAAAGAATGTCTTGGGAAGGTTGGGTTGCTTGGACAAGAGTTTTGTTGATGAAGGCAAAAGAGAAAACTTGGCCACAAAATTCATGGGGCATTCTTAATTTGGGTCTAGTTAGGTAAAAAAATAAATGTCTTATGATTTAGTTTAAGTTGGTTTGATCTCGTACTCGTGTCGGATTTTCTAAATAAAGGATACTATAGGGTACTTATCCGTATCTTATCTTTTATTTATTTTTCGTTTAAATTAAATGTCTAGAATTTGGTTAAGTTGGATGTTTAGTATTCGTAATGAATTATAATAGGATTGTGTATTGGTTTGTTCAGTTTGATTTTGGATTTTATCTGTTTAATTTTGAGGTTTATTGATTTGTAGATATGTTAATCTGTTGTAGAATCATTGTTATATTGATTATTTATTGTTATGATTTCGGTTATCGCTTAATTGTTAAGATTTTACACAAAACAAATCATTGAAATAAAGTGACAAATCTAATGAAACATGCATATGAGCTAATGTATTATATACTCCTTCTGTCCTATTTACTTGTTTATATTTTCTTTTATATCTGTCGTTATTTACTTGTCCATTTTAACAA
This sequence comes from Solanum peruvianum, assembly GCA_027705065.1. Classification (NCBI taxonomy): domain Eukaryota; kingdom Viridiplantae; phylum Streptophyta; class Magnoliopsida; order Solanales; family Solanaceae; genus Solanum; species Solanum peruvianum. Next base: position 1,079,431 of record JAKWJD010001765.1, on the reverse strand, counting down.
ATAAAAAAAGGACAATAATTTTTTTCTAATATGCCCTTATTTAATTCTAGAAAATTTTTAGTACTACCAAGTTGTAATGCATGCTTTTTTGGAACCAAAAAATACATTTATTATACTTGGGGAGTTGTACTATAAGGGTAAAATTGTAACTAACCTATGATAATCATTGGTGCCTTAATATGTGTATCATTTTTAAAATGAACAACTAAATAGGGATAAAGGGAGTATCTTGCTCAAAATAAATACTATCATCTCATAGAATAGCCAAAAGATGGTTGCGTGAATGGTAAGAACTCTCTCATTTTCAATGTTAAGATCGTAAGTTATATTCCGTAATAAATAGTGTAATCTACATGATCATTATTTTGTGAAGTTACATATATGTCATCCGTGTAATAAATTAGAATCACGTAGTTTTTTTTGAAGTGATTTATGAGTAGAAGTTATAAGTTGGAAATTTCTCAACTTTTGACTTTTCGCCTTTCTATATTGAAAATATCTCTAAATTAGATGTGAATTATTAATTTTAGCTCAAATTATTGACAACTTGGAAAACATCTTTTTACTTGACTAACTAAACTTAAATACATAGATTTTGCAAGTTGCAACACGAGTGAGATATCGTCTAGTTTAGGGGTGTGCTCAAAACTTCTCTCGACTTTTTATTAAGAGTTAAATGACCCTACAATAGTTTGAGACCACTTGTTATGTATGTGATAGATTGACGTTATATCTAAGTTTAGTTAGGCAAGTACATGAGTGTCTTTGAGATTGTCAATAGTTCACGAATGAAATTGATAATTTACACCAAGTTCAAGGGTGTTTTCAATACTTTTTTCTACTCCCTCCATTTGAAAAAGAAGGAAAAATTACGCAACAAAGCAAACTTATACTATTTAATAACTCATCATAGCTATAGTTCTTATAATTATCACTCGTGACTAATATTATATATTAATTACGTGGGCTGACTTCAAATTTGTATAATTATTTATTTTTTTATATGTATAATTCGCCAGGATATACAAATACATATATATAATATACAATCATTTAACCTATATACATATACAATTCACCTCTCGCCCACTCTCTGCCCTCTCGTGCTCGCCTCTCTAATAAATATTTTGTAAATATAATTTTATTTGTGAATTTGATTAAAGTAGTAACATTAACATAATGTAATATTGTTTTGTCGATATTTATGATAATATTTTTAAATTATAATTTATAATTTAAATTAATAACTAAAAAAATATATTTTTAAAAAGTAGGTTGATTCGGCCAGCCTGTAGCCCATAGGTTGAGCCCATCATTTTTCAACTCATACAAAAAATGAGCTAGCCCAACCTAACTCGTAAAATATCAAAGCCTATATAAATTAACACTAATGGATGGATTGGTCTATATTAACAGCTCGAATAAAATCAAAGATACCCTGTACCAAAAACCCTAAAACCCTTGTTTACCTCTTCACAGCCAGTGGTGCCTCCTCTCCTCGAGCAGCTCCAATCTCCGGCAGAACCAAACGTTCATCGGAGAACTCTTGAAGATCTCCGCCGCACTGCCGCCGTTCTTCCTCTCTCCGGTGAGTGATTTCAATATGACTATTTCTACAACACTTTCTTCCCATGGAAAAATGCTCATGTCACCACTTAGAAAGAGTGAATGGGCAAATCAACCTGTGCTCTGTAAATCTGTTGAATTGTTTAAAAATGGACGAAACGAATACCGTATGTCAACAAATAGCAACAAATTCCAATGCCGAGCATTGGAGATCGAAAATAAATCTTCAACAAAGTTTCACCTTGATGATGTAATTGAATCTCAACAATTTGATAGAGAAACTCTTAGTGCGATATTTGAAGTAGCACAGGAGATGGAGAAAATCGAGAAGAATTCGATTGGAGGAAGAAGTGAGATTCTTAAGGGTTATCTTATGGCTACACTGTTTTATGAACCTTCAACTAGAACTAGGCTTTCATTTGAATCTGCTATGAAGCGTTTAGGAGGAGAAGTACTAACAACTGAAAATGCTCGTGAATTTTCGTCTGCGGCGAAAGGTGAAACACTAGAAGATTCAATTAGAACTGTTGAAGGTTACTCTGATATCATTGTTATGAGGCATTTCGAAAGTGGTGCTGCTCGACGAGCTGCATCGACTGCATCTATTCCGATTATAAATGCAGGAGATGGTCCGGGACAACACCCGACTCAGGCTCTTCTAGATGTGTATACGATTGAACGAGAAATAGGGAAACTCGATGGTATAAACATTGCTCTTGTTGGTGATTTAGCATACGGGAGGACAGTTCGTTCACTTGCTCATTTGCTTGCGCTGTATAAAGATGTGAAGATTTACTTTGTATCCCCTGATGTTGTTAAAATGAAGGATGACATAAAGGATTACTTGACATCAATGGGGGTTCGATGGGAGGAAAATGCTGATTTGATCGACGTGGCTTCTAAATGTGACGTGGTGTATCAAACTCGGATTCAACGAGAGAGATTTGGAGAGAGGGTTGATTTGTATGAAGAAGCTCGAGGGAAGTATATCGTTGATATGAGTGTCGTAAATGCTATGCAGAAACATGCTGTAGTGATGCATCCTTTGCCAAGACTTGATGAGATAACGGTTGATGTCGATGGTGATCCGAGGGCTGCTTATTTCAGACAAGCTAAGAATGGTCTATACATTCGGATGGCGCTTTTGAAGCTTCTACTCCTTGGTTGGTGAAAGACGCGAACTTTTTATGTAGCGAAATCGTGCTGCTTGTTGTCTGGATTCTGCTGTTGTTGAATTCTAGATTTAGTTAACTTGTTTTAGCATAAAAGAAAATTGAATCACTTTCTTTGTTCACAAAATAGTACATTCTATATATGCATTTTGAAAACTTTGAAAAAGAGTTGGAGTACTCTGACTAATTCAGATTCGTGTCGTGTACGACCCATTCGGGTGAAGTACCCCCTACGTCCCTACCTTGGATTTTAGTAGCCCCATCTACTGCATCACACCCTTTGGTGGTGAAAAATTGGGTAAGTGGGGTAGCCTTAATTGGATTTGTCTAATAAAAGGTCTCTATCGAGCGAGATGCTAACCACCTCTCGTTTCTACGAATACAAAAGGAGGGATGTAACACGATGGCCTTCTACTATTCCAAAAGGTCTACATTTGCCCATAGCTATACTATCTAAACAAAAACATCCTAGTCATTATCTAATGGTTCAAAAATATCCTTCTTCACTTACGACGTCCCGATGATTTTTCCACATCAGACACCTCTTAGTATAACGAAGGATACACTTGAACCTTTTTCAAATAGTAGAAGGGCAAACTTGATCCTTTTTACATTAATAAAATTTGATGCAAATAATGGGCATACAAGATTTTTAAGAACATAGATAAATAAAGTTCGATGCCAATAAAATATGTTTGCCTAAAAGGGCTGGTGGTCTTAATGTGTCATTAAACTTTGACATTTGGAACCAAGTTGCTTTTGGGCCTCAAGTCACGAGAAGTTAAAAAAGGAGAAATTATGTATCATTTGCTATGTATCGAGTAAAGGAGCAATATATTCGTGAGTTTTGAAAAATTTAAAATTATTGTAATTTGAAATTTTTTTTTGGGATAAGAGGTAATTAGCGCCCAAATTTTTGGGGGCTTTCTGTACTTCATATTATATACATATATATATAAACACACACAGAGGCAAAAGTAACAATATATGGAGAAGTGGCAAGGCCACAATTTTCGTTAAGGGAGTCAAATTACGAAGAAGTAAATATACGAACTAATCAAGGGGGACAAGATCTACTATGTATACATTAAAAAAATAAATTTTAACCATATATAAATAATGTAAATTTGTCAAAGGGGAGATCAACATTCACTATATACCATGTATAAAGAAAGTAATTTTCTGCCAATAGAGACAGAGAATGGTTAAGTGTTGATAGAGATAGCAATACGATACATGCATCAAGATATGATCTTTGCTTTTCTATCCCTGGGACTCGGATTGTTAAAAATTAACTTGAAGGAAGCATGTAAGAAAACAGCAAAAATACAATATTCTTAAATCTCATATATATCAGAAATGGTAATTTGTCATACTTTCAAATTTGAAAGCAGATTAAAATGGTCTGTAGAACAGGGCAGTAGTTTAATTTTGAACAATTAGTCTCAAGACCCCCTCTGAAGTCCACAAACTAAAAAGTGAACAACAAATCTTTAACTAAATTCCATGTAGAAAGCTTGTTCACAGTAATCTTGTTTCAATGGTATTTCCTTTCATCTGCCTCGCGATAAATTTGCTCCCGAAACAGCGCCAATATAACTTGCTGTTAACCTGTGCTTGAGCAGCTCATGCTATCTAATATATTTGACTATTGTACAATGCAGGTGACACTGTGCTACTACACTTTACTGAATGTTAGAAACAGCTGGTGCTGAAATGGTTTTTAAGAGTTGAGATACTCTTCATAGCCAACTTGTTCTAGTCTTTCCCCTTTTACCAAAACCTCATCTCTTCTGTCCTCTTGATACTGGGCCATCCTACAAGATGATCATTATGTTCCAAGTCATTCTCATAATCGTGACGGGCAAAAACAAAAAAGTCATTTTTTTGAGGTGTTGTGTGTGAGAAAATGAGGTAATAGCATTAGAACATAGTAATGTTATTACTTCCATCGGAAAAAGTATCTTGAAGTTTTTCATTTTTTGCCGTTTACTGACATCTCGTTGCTCTTCTCAAGAAAAAAATATATACTTTCTTCGAGTTTACTTCTGATGACTTTAAGTATGTGGTGAGAAAAGGGGAAGGGAAGAAGTTTCTAAAGAGAAAGATGAGAGGAAAGTTTTATACCTAGCTTGCAAGTTAACGTCGCTGATTCCTAACAATCTTACTGCCAGCAGACCAGCATTTGTGGCGTTGTTGATTGCAACGGTTGCAACTGGGACTCCTCTTGGCATCTACATAAATGAGAAACCATGATCTTTCAACTGCTATAGTGAATTTTTTTAATTATCTCTTCCAGCTAGCACACTCACAAAGATCGTTGAACTTAAAAAAGATATCAAACCTCCTCATAACTACTGACTTGACATAACTGAATAATCTAAAGTAACAGAAGTACCTGAACAATGGATAATAGGGAATCAAGTCCATCTAATGTGGAAGCCCGTACGGGAACACCAATAACAGGTAGTGGAGTCAATGCAGCAACCATTCCTGCTCAACCAAAAAGCCACATTTAATGTATGCTAGAAGACCTACAACAGAATAAGTTATTTTGTAGGGTAAGACAACCGACCAGGTAAGTGGGCGGCACCACCAGCCCCGGCAATTATTACTTGGATACCACGTTCTCGCGCAGACAATGCATAAGAAAACATCATCTCAGGTGTACGGTGGGCTGAAACAATTTTTACCTGCATCATTACAAGGTTCTTGGGTAAATATTTTATGGTAAACACAATTGGCAAGCTGCCAAATGAAACGGATAGTCAATGGTGAATACTTCAGCATGCACATCAAACTCTTTTAAAATCTTAGCAGCATCCTTCATAACAGGAAGATCTGAATCAGACCCCATTATGATTCCAACACGTGGTGCAACTGCATTTTGGATGAAAACAAAAATCAAGGTTGTAACAACTCCTGAATATCCTACCAGAGTGCAATATCTACACACACAGAACTTCAATATGTTTATGAAGCATTTTGACAACTAACCTGCAGGCTGGTCATTAACACTGTCTTCATTTAGCATCACTTTTAGCTGCGCTTCCACAACACCCATAGAAGAGCCAACTATTGTGATGTGTCCCATCTTCCGTTGCCTTCGCATCTCTACAAGTCATTGAAGCATACAGTTTCACTATTGGGTGGCATACTTACATTCTTTTGTTTTTTAATGGGAAAGAGAGCGTATAAGGTTATGTCCAAAACTGTATATGAGGACGTAAAGAGACAAAGACCACCAATAAGAAGTTAAATCCACCAACCTGGCTTGTCATACCAATGAATAGATGCCCCTGGAATTCCCAATGCCCTTCCAATAAGTTGATTAGCTAAAAGAAATCCAGGTTCCCCCTAGGAGCAAAAATAAAATACAATGTTAGACAAGCATATGATAGCTGCTGCTTATGCAACTAGTATAAATGCAAACAACAAATACAAACTTCAAAAATGCAATGGAAACAATTTTTTAAAGATGCAGCATATTAAACACCAATCGTGATGTGTTGAATTAGGGAGACAGATGGTAAAAGCAATTTTCCTTTAACACATTCATGTGAAAATGCATATTGAAAAAGACAGAATGCCTCATGTGTACAAAATTTCCTTAAGCACTCCAACAGTGACTCAATAATTAGCATTTACTGAACTCATCAAAATTGTGGGAAGAAAAATTACTAAGGAAGCTTACATCGTCTTCCCCCAATATGTTATACATGACTGCAGCAGGAGTTTTCATTGATGGATCACCAAGTGGAAGGCCAACGACAGCCCGCAAATGCTGCTCATATTGTGAAGTGAAGCAAGCCTCAATGGTGTGATGCCCACTATTGTGAGGTCTCGGAGCTACTTCATTTAGTAAAATCTGCAAGAAGTTAACAATTACAAACATGTTAAGTTTTAAAAACCATGAATGCTTTTGAAGAGATCTATAAATACACAAACTGATATAGTTCCTTCTATAAAACAAAAATATATCAAATACGTGGAAAATGCCAGACGACCTGACCATCCTCTGTCAGAAACAACTCAACAGCAAAGACTCCTGCACCTTCTAATGAACTAACAGCTCTGTGTGCAACATCTGTTGCAAGCTTCATAATCTTCCAAGATACATTAGCAGGTGACTTTACGATATGACAAATGTTATCCCTGTCAAAACAAAAAATCCAGTAATCAGGAAATGATAGCACAGTCAAACTACGTCCATGCTAACACAAAGGATACAAGAAATAGTGAATATGAAGGAAAAATAAGGACAATCAAACCTGTGAATAGTTTCTACAGCAGGATAACATGCGATCGAATTATCCCTTCCCCTAGCCACAATCACTGAGAGCTCCTGAAATACAAAGAAATGAGGTTGTTAGAAAAGACAGGCCAATCCCTGCCTAAGAAGTAGCGGAAGGTGTTGATTTCTTCACATGAATATAAAATTTGAAATGACCTCCGAGGTATAACGAGAACTTCTGGTTTAAATACTAATAAGTCCAAAGATTGCTAAAACAGGAGTAAATAAGTTTGAACTTTGAGCTGATGTTCACTATACTGTCACCTTCCTCAAAAAAAGATTGCTAAAACAGGAGCATTTGCAAACTTATATTCTTTAACTCCTTATTAATCTCAAAGCTTTCCAGCATTAGATTAATGACAAATACTCCATCAAAATGGATAACTTTCAAATTCACTTTGAAGATATATCTAAAGATTGAAGGGCCCCTTTTAAACATGTATTAATCCTCAATGACAAACCGAAAAATAATTCCCCAGATGACTTTTTGTATGAATATACCAAACAAAATCAAATCAAGCTACAAGTCGATGTCTTTTTGTTGATTTTATGTGAACTTTTGGTTTCGCTTGGACACTGCTCATTTCAAGAAGGTAGGTTTCCATCCAGAATTACAAGTTAGGCAAAACCTGCTTCAAATCTATGTAAAGCTAATGATGCCTTCTGAAATAAAGAAGAGAGAGTGGTTGTCTCGTTGACTTTGAGCTTCAAAATAATCGTGTTGGAGATCTGACTAACATAATATCTTGGTATAAATATCAGTGGATGAATATGATTCCTTGTATAATTGCATAAAGCAAAGACAAATTTAGTTTTATTATGTTTTGTAGAAAATGATCCGTAAATGCATAAATAAAAACCCGCTTAAAAATGAAGCAAATTCTAACCTTCACAAATGGAGCCCATTGTTCAACATATAAACCACGATCATATCCTCCAAGTGCTGAAATATAATTGAACCACAGATTATTACAGCTTGATTAAGCTTCGATCGAGGACAAACAAATTAACGAAGTGCCATACATCCCTAAAGAGAGAAAAAGTGGAAATTTTGATTCTTAACCAAAGAAGCTTTACAACTACTGTTAGCAGATAGTGTTCCCCTGAGATGGTATCATTCAATATAAAGCCCATAAATGTGTTAACGAATTTCCATTGACTTCTTCACTATTTTGAACATGGATTAAATTAGAAACTCATGGAAACTACTTATCTAGTCATTTCTTCTCCCAGAGCATTATTTTCGCACTTGGATAAAAATTTAAGAAGCAAAGGAAGTACATAGCAAATTTGTTCAGATTAGCATATTACCATTAACAGCAGAGGAGAGCTGTTCCTCACTTTTAGCAACAGCATTGCCACGCCCATCATATGCCAACCTCCTGCTCTTTATCATAAGAGGATAACCAAACATGTCCCCTGCTCGTCTAGCACTTTCAAGGTTATCAATCTGTTTGTGTTGTATTTCCCAGATGAGTAAAAATTATCAAATTTATATCACAGGGGGAGGATAAATAAAAATGGCAATTCTTGCCACCACATGCAAACCTGCATAAACTTAGGAAGTGGGATATCGCGACGGGAAAAGTGGACCTTCTGAAGATATTTATCCTGTTACAAGAAGCATAAATGAACGAAGCAAAGAATTGGTGTTTATATGAGTAACCAACGAAATAATCTTAGCATTGCAGAGCAATTAACAATCTTTCATCCAAACTAAGGCATATTAAAAGACTAACCTGTATTATGCGAATAGTCGACGCCTTGGGTTGACAATCCACACCTTGTTGCTCAAGCTTCTCAAGTGTGGCAACGTCAACATGCTCAATCTCAACCGTTAGTACTCCACACCTGCTATGACATCCAAATTAGCTAATTTCAAAAACCAAAATCCATAAACATATGATTAGTAAATACCAAACCTTTTCCCAAATTCTTCAACTGTGGTACTGTCATCATAGCTTCCCACCACATGTTGATGTGCTAGTGCACTAGCAGGACAATTCTCCATTGGATCCAAGATAATCATTTTAATTGCCATTTGGGATGCTGCTTCACACAGCATACGACCCAGCTGCCCTCCTCCCAAAACACCCACAACCGTTTCCGATAGTCCATGGACTGCTGAACCACTGCATCAAATTTGACAGTTAGACACACTCCAAGGCACCATCAACAATAACCATATAAAAGTACTCCCTATGTTTCAATTTGTTTGTTTAATTAACTTGCGAAGTTAAAAAGAGCACGACTTTTCAATTTTATAGTCCTAAACTAAACATACGTAGACATAACCAAAATGTGTCTTAAACATGTTAGGTGGAAAATTGGAACTAAAGAGTTGTATAAAGTTCTTCCGCAGACCAAAATGGGAAGTAAAACACATAAATTGAAACGGCTTTTTCTTAGCAACGTTCATGAAGAGCACAGTAACATATGAACTACAAACTGCAAGAAGTGGCCAGAATATGAATAAAATCTCAAAAGCAAAAAAGGAACACATCAAAATTTCAATAAACCCCAAGAAAAAACTAGCAAATAAAAGCATCAAATTCAAATTAGCTCCACCACACCAAAAAAAAAAAAACACAAGAATCAATTAGCAAAAAGGATTATCTCCATTTTTCACCAAGAACTAATCACTAACATATTAAAAATACAAACTTTAAAGATACTTGAGCAACCCCATATCAAAAAATTAACTACCTGGGTGAGTCATGTACAACTTCCAATGAAGCTTTACAAGACAATACCGAAGAGCTATTCTCAGTTTGCTGCGATGATGAGTACAAAACACGCTGATTTTTGTCCATTGTACGAAAAATAACCCTCTTTTGAGCAAAAATTGTAGAAACGAAAGAGATTCTCTGATGAACAGAAATAGTTGGGAGAGTGTTGTTTAAGCTCAACATTGTCCTTTCTCTTCTTTTTTCTCCACCAACTGAGAAGCTGCGGAAGAGCCTACCGGTATACCGGCGGCCGGAGAAGTTGGAGATGAGGAAACCGGTGGTGTACGGCGGTCGGAAAAGTTTACGGGAGAGCCGACCGGTTATATTACGGCGGTCGAAGAAGTTGGGCTAAGAGCAGAGCGTATTTACCAGTAGGTTTTCCCGGTTTAAAACATTTTTTTTTTATAATTTTTTTATATAAAAAATAAAACAAAAAATTAATTATTGAAAAAAAAAAATGTAGTATCATATTCCTATTCTTTTTTTCTAAATTACGAAAAATTCTAAAATTTGGTTGAATTCAGGTACATTTCAAAACATCCTCATACATCACGTCTTAATTTTAGATACAACCATCAATATTTCAATACATCGCATTTCGTTTTGATTACATTATTGATATATCGCGTAAAATGATATATACGAGAATAGAAGTAAGTAAGAATTTTTATAATTTTTTCATGTGGTAGGAAATTTGCTACTTGATCAATATCACAAAAAATTGGATCAACTCACAATATACTAAACAAAAAAGATAAGTGTTTTATGATTTACTGTTAATATCATAGTGTTCTATTCTAAGTTGCGCAGACTCTTCAATTTTGATATCGTACCTATGTCGGATTCTTCAAAAATACAATACTTCTATTAACATCTCCAGTATGATGATTCCATAGCTGTATATGTCACCATAAGTTGATACTTCACTTACCATTCCATATTTTGCAGAAAAAATGCATTAGTAGGTATCAAAATCACTTCGTTTTATGTTTGTCTGGTTTAGAGTACTTGTCACGAAGTTTAAGAAAGTATGTAAGACTTTTGAATATTACGGTCTTAGACTAAAGATAAAGTAGACGTCCTTTAATCTTGTGATTTTAAACATGTCAAGGTGAAAGTTAGAGAGTTGCTAAACGCGGGCAGTCATGCTCTTGTCTAGAAGGACATTGTTTGGCTTCAAATCACAATGAAAAACTGGTGTTTAGGTTCCGTGATGAAGATAATCTAGCGCGAAAGCAATGTCTGATGCAATGTTTACTCTCTGATAAAGATCTAGATATCGAAAGTGCAGAAATGTAGCCAATCGTCTAGGCTACCGTTAACCATGAACTCGTAAATGAGGGCCTTAAAATCATTGCCTTGACAGTTAGTACCTGAGCATGCAGTTACTAACTTGACAAGATTTCTATGCCTGAGGTTCTTTAAGACTTCACATTCTGCAATGAAGCTTTTCAAAGCTCCTTTATGCTGCAAATCGAGTACTTTGATTGTGACAGTTTCAAGAACGAATCATCTGCTTAATCGAGTGAAGGTCTACGTTTCCTCTTTAAGAAACACAAAATCAGGAGCACCAGAACAAGTGTTACTCCAAATAATGCACTATAGCAACAGATATAGTTAGTTATCTTAAAGGTTGATGACAATCCTCTCTTTTTTCGGCGTTGAAAACTTACATTGTGGTAGCTTTAGCATTTGAGAACCGCCACAGAGAATTATGTTTCCGTTGAGTATTGCTGCACTTGCATTACTGAAAACTCCTACTCGAGGTACTTCATCCTCAAAATTGTCAAATGACAGGTTTAAGCTTTTCAATGATATGAAAGTTTCAAAGTACTTTGGAATAAGACCAGAGAACTTATTACGCGACAAGTCCAAATACTCCGTCCCTCTCAAAGAACTGAAAGATGATGGGATCACACCCTGAACATAGAGGTTTTCCAACCTGATGCAACTTTCTTAAAGTACTCGGAAGCTTTCCAGATAACTTGTTCTCGGAGATATCAAGTATCCGAGATTGACTAAACTTCCTACTTCAAGGGGAAGTGATCCACTTAACCGGAATTCACCAGTAAATGAGTTGTCCTAAATTCTTCAACCTGAATAGCCTTTCGATTTCGTGTGGTACCTCACTGTTAAAGGTGTTATTTTGAAGAAATAGTTCTCTAAGAAAACTCATAAATCCTATCTGAGGAACTTTTGTTCCAATAACCTGCTTAGAGCTTAAATCCAGCACTGTCAACCTTAGATGTCGAGCACTACATGTAACGCCTTACTAACTACAATGATGAATCATTCCATGAATTCGTAACACCAGAAGGATCATATGTTATCTGTGTTTTGATGCTGAGGAGGGCTAAGCGATCCGTTTCATTTCCAGAAAGTCTGAAAGATGCATCTACAGAAAGAACGCGTAATAAGTAAGAAAACATAACACAAAGGCAAACATTAAAGGAGTTCATGCCTGCAGCAATATGTAGAGTAGAAAAATTCAGGAGCAGTTCAGAATTTAACGCAAAAAAGAGACAACAGCCGGTAATGAGTATAATTATCATAGAAACAACAACGCGGAATCTGTTATGTTCTAGTTAACTATCATCTTAATTTAGCTATCATATAAAGAACACAACACTTCCTAGAAAGATCGATATGATCTAACGTTTACTCTGCAGTATCTGATGGTGATTGCTGATTATTGAGTGTCAATATTACTATGTCTTTTGAAAGAAAGAAAAAAAATGCAACAACTATATGCTTTAACACAGAGAAGGCAATAGACATAAAAGTCCTAAAGAGTAACAACATACGCAGTGTAATCTCATAAGTAGGTATGGGAAGGCAGAGTGCAGGCAAATGTTACCCCTAACTTGGTAGGTATTGTTTCGATAAATCATAAATTCAAAGAAAAACATATCAAAGCAGATCGGAAAAAGTCCTAAAGAGCATGTTGATGAAAAATGCAAAGGGATAAAAGATCACTTTGATCGTTAACCCTTTATTTCAAATTTAAAGTCTTACTCTATACCCGTTGCTCAAATGTATATAATGAAAAAGAGGACGTCACAAGTGTCACATAAGATGTATGAGTTAGACGTACGTCACAACTAAGGTGATAACATAAATAGAAGGATAAGAAACTACGAGAATAGTGCTAATATTACTTGTAAGAAGGTTATAACGAATATGGTTCTCCAACTTGGTGGTAGTTTGGATGCTTCATGTATTGTCTAATTATTGTCACCCCTCAATACGTTTTTGGCCTACCTCTATCAATCCTAACACCCACCGTTGTAAACGTCTTATACTTTCTCACTATGATATCTACACATCTCTGCCCAAACCATCTCAGTTTTACTTTTCTCTTTTTCACCACAGATGTCACTCTCGTCTTGTTCCAAATATCTTCATTCATAATAGTATGTCCACATATTTATTTCAACATCGTTATTCCCACAACTTTAATCTTTTGAACATGTGAGTTTTTAACTAACCAACACTCTACCCTATATATAATACAGACTTTCTAACCACCACTATGTATATTTATCTTCAAGTTTTGGTGGTGCCTTCTTATCACACAAGACTCCAAATGCGAACTTTCATTTTTGTCCATCCCGCACCAATATGACATGTGACATCACCATCGATCTCCCATTATTTTGGATTATCTCTCTGAGAGATGACATGAGTATCAAACCTCACTTTCACACCAACCTCATGCGTCGTATCAATATTGAACTAATTATGCTCAAAGTATTCTACTTTGGTCATGCTTAATCTGAACTTTTTAGATTTCAGAGTCTCTCGATCTAAATCACCAGTGCGAATCTTGTCAATCAATATTATATCATGTGTGAATAATATATTTCATGACAGACCGTCTTAAATATATCGCATCAATTATCTATTACCAAGGTAAATAAACAATTTATAATAAAAAGCATTTTTAAAAATAAAGAATTTTAAATCTTTGCCAAAGAAGTTAACCAAATTAACTTTTGGGAGAATATGACATGACTTGTCCTGGAAACAAAATGCATTCAATTACTCTTAACATAGACAACAATTATTCCTTAAAAATAGTACAAATTCCCAAAAGTAAAAAAGTGAAAAAGAGAATAAAATCTGAAAAAATAATACCCACAGTAATATTGATTTCTTCTTAAAGTACTACTTTATACATTCTTTTTTTACTTTTTTCAATTTCACTTTTATTATTAATAAATTATTTTCTAAATGTACTAAAGTACGAGAATCAAATCCACATATTAAAATAATATTTTAATTGATTTTTGAGGGGGCACAAAATACAAATTATTTTAATTGATTTTTGAGGGGGCACAAAATACAAATCAACAAATAAAAGAGAACAAAATGAATATCTTCAACAAAATTAACCTAAACATTTTTGTTATCATATAACTTTTTTAGTAATTACTCGATTTATTGTAAATGCATTTTTATGTTTTAAAATCACATATAAATATCTCATTTATAATGAAAAAATGCTACCATTATATCCTTAATTTTCGAAATTAAACGCTTTAAATCTTTAATTTATACGTAGAAATCATGCACGCACAAATATTCATTTGATAAAGTAAATTTATTTGAGCGAGAAAATGAAAGATCACTCTAAATAAAAATATATAAAATTCATATATATAATTATTTAATTATAATAATACTAAACTTTCGAAAGAAGAGTGATGAGATTAAACTTTTGAAATTGATAATCTAAAGAAAATTTTTCATTCATTAGAGTGTAATTTCTTTAATTAAAAATTGATGTCTATTTCGAACAATATTTATTAAATCACAAAATATGACCAAAAAATAAACATTATCTGTAAAGTTGAATTATAAATGTTGTGTATTTATAATTTAATATAGAAAATTACACTAGAAATGTTATTATTATTTGTAATTATTCTATTTTATTGCTAATAGTTGAGTGAAAAAACAATTATATCTCTTACATATATATAAGCTTTAATGTTGAAGAACTTGAGATGTTTATTGAAATTAAATTTTTGTGTGAGTTTATTTATGTCCTTTAATTTTTTTTTAAAGCTATTGATTATTGTATTAGCTGTTTGAGAAAGCATGTGTTTCTTTTATTAGACTATACTATCATAATTAAATAAGTTATTTTTATTTATATTCTTTGTTGAAAGATAATTTATCGTAAGAATGATTGAGAAGATAATTTATCGTAAAAATTATTGAGTGATTTGATTTATGATTAACAATATATATAATTGTCTAAACAAGAATTTTATAGTAGTTTTTCCACATATACTATTTTCCAAAATCAAATACTTAAATGCATAATAAACGATATTTTTCTCAAATAATATATTTATAGAAGATTATTATCGTGTAAAATGAGAGGTTAAGCATCAGTATAAAGGTTGAATTTTGCCTAAAATAAAGGGGCTAATTAAGCCATTTTACAAATATATTTTATATATAATTTGTCTCATCTTTATTTAAAAAACAAACAAACTAAATGACATAGGGTAGCAAATGAAAATGCAATGAAGTTAATAATTTGTCAATATTGTAAGTAAAGTAAATGATTAATCATGATAAGATAAAATGCATGTAACAACATAGAATATATTACAAATATTTATAAGGTAAAAAATACATCGAATTAGAAAAAATTGATTTTGTAGGTCCGTTACAATATTTTTTGATTCAATGATTAAATTAAAATGCAGATAACAAAATAAATCTCATTGCACATGTTTAGAAGGTAAGTAATTCCCTAAACACACATAAGTTAATTAAATCGAATCTAGTTTTGTAGGTAGTTTGCTTCCTATGTTTTTTAATGAGAACTTTTACATATAGCCACTTAAAAATAGCTTAATTATTTTTCATAGCTATAGTTTGATAATTACAATTCGTAGCTATATGTTATATGGATGAGAGAGGAGAGTGAGACTGGGAGAGAGAGGTGAGAGAGGGGGAAAAAGAGTGAGAAAAAGGTGAATTATATATGTATATCAGTTAGATAATTGTATATTATACATATGTATTTGTATATATGGCAAGCGAGATTGGGAGAAGGAGGAGAGACGCGAGCGAGATTGAATAGGGAGGAGAGAGACAAGCGATTTTGGGAGAGGGAGGAGAGAGGTGAGCGAGAGAGGGCAAAGAGTGGGAGAACAAAAAACACGTAAGAACAAAAAAATATTTCGTAAGTTATTAACATTTTTTCTATAATTTCATATTTTTTTTTTATAAAATTCTTTAATTTCAAGTTTTTAACACACAAAATATTTATAAAGACTATTTTTTTATATATATTCAAGTTGCAAGTCATTACTATCAAATTGAAGAAAATTGATTTCCTAAGTCATTAATTTTACGGTAAAATTAAAATACAGTCAACAAACTAATTAATCACATTGCAAATATTACAAGGTAAGTATCAAAAAACACTTAAGAACAAAAAAATATTTCGTAAGTTATTTACATTTTTTTCTATAATTCCATATTTTTCTTTATAATTTTTTTTAATTTTAAACATAAAATATTAAAAAAGACTATTTTTTTATATATATTCAAGTTGCTAGTGATTACTATCAAATTGGAAAAAATTTACTTCCTAAGTCATTAATTTCACGGTGAAATTAAAATATAGTCAACGAACTAATTAATCACATTGCAAATAATACAGGTAAGTAAATTTCAAAAAACACGTAAGTCAAAAAAATATTTCGTAAGTTATTTGCATTTTTCTTTAATTTCATATTTTTCTTTATAAAAATTCTTTAATTTAACACATCAAATATTTATAAAGACTATTTTTTTATATATATATTCATGTTGCAAGTGATTACGATCATATTGGAGAAAATTGATTTTCTAAGTCATTAACTTTACGTCAAATTAAAATATAGTCAACGAACTAATTAATCACATTGCAAATATTACAAGGTAAGTAAATTTCAAAAAACACGTAAGTCAAAAAAAGTATCTCGTAAGTTATTTACATTTTTTCTTTGATTTCATAATTTTCTTTATAAAAAATCTTTAATTCTAACACATAAAATTTTTATAGAGACTATTTTATATATTCAAGTTGCAAAATTACTATCAAATTGGAGAAAATTGATTTCGCAAGTCATTAATTTCACGGTTAAATTAAAATATAGTCAACGTACTAAATCACATTACAAGGTAAGTAAATTTCAAAATACACGTAAGTCAAACAAAATATTTCGTAAGTTATCCACTTTTTCCCTTTAATTTCATAATTTCCTTTTAAAAAAATCTTTAATTTTAACTTGTAAAATATTTCAAAAGACCATTTCTTTTAATATATTCAAGTTGCAAGTGATTACTATCAAATGGAAGAGAATTTATTTCGTAGGACACTAATTTAATAATAAAATTAAAATATATTCAACTAGCTAAATCATATTGCAAATATTACAAGGTAAACGCAAATTTCAAAATACGCATAAATCAAGAAAATATAATTTCATAAGTTATTTATATCTTTTTTTTTTTCAAATTTCATAATTATCTTTGTGAAAAATCTTTAATTTTAACACAAAAAATATTTATAAAAATATTTTTTTTAATATTCAAATTACGAACGATCTCTATCTTTCGAAACTTAAATAAATAAGAAATTCATTATATTAAAAATAAAGCTAATGATCTATGACAAGATAAAATACATGCAACAAATTGCAAATATTTATAAGGCAAGTATATCTCCAAATATGTATAGATTATTTATAATTTTATGACTCTTTTTTCATAGGAAAATAATAATTATTTTTTTACATATAAAAATCTAAAAAAATTATTTCTTTTATTAAGTGACCAAAAAAAAAAAAAAGAGAAGATAAAAATAATAAATTTCCAATAAATTCCTAAACTACCCTTTGGCAATTTAAATCCCTCTTTTTAATCTCTTTATTTTTCCTTGTTTCACTATACTAAAAAATTTCTTTTGTTCGTCGCCTAGCCCAAGGACTCGAACTGAAGAGAAAGTCCTTGGATCGATTCGATCGTTTCTACGTTGCATTCTTCATCGCCGATTTGCTGATTTTCCGGTCAACCGTTTTCCGGCAATGACTCTCATGACTCCTCCTCCAGTTGAAGTACGTAATCTCTCATACCTGTTCTACACTTCTCTTACACCGCAACTTGTCGAGTTTTATTTTTTTAGTTTTATTTTTTTGTTGAAAGTAAGGTTCGTATAGTTATAGGATTGAAGAAGTGGTGAATTTTTATCAAAAAGAGATGTCGGAGTGAAGTTTCATGTAAAAGTTTTGATTTGAATGCGGCAATGGTGAAATTCTAGGGATTAGGTTAATCGGAAGTGTGGAGTAACTTGAGATCGAATATTTTGGTTTGTTTTTGTTATTTTAGCAGCCTGAAGACGAGGAGATGCTTGTTCCTAATTCAGATTTTCCTGTAGAAGGTCCGCAGCCTATGGAAGGTAAATCTTTTACTTTCTTCTGTAGTAGTTATATATATATTTATATACACACACTGATAAGTTATTGCTGTTTTGCTGGATTGTAGTTATAGGTGTTAACTTTTTGCTTTTGTTTTCTGCTACTTGAATGTTTATTTTGTTGCTTTGTGGATTTATAGATTTTTTTTAAAAAAATTAAAGTTGGTTTTTTTAATTGTTGTTAGTTGCGACTGCGGATACGGCTAGTACGGTGGAGGGTCCACAAGTGGATGATCCGCCATCTGGTAGGTTTGCGTGGACGATAGAGAAATTTTCGAGGTTGAATGTGAAGAAGCTATACTCGGAAGTTTTCAATGTGGGAGGATATAAATGGTAATATTTTGTGTTTTTTTTTTGGGTGGATTGTTTTATTGTTTTTTATATGTAAGTGATTTGACGTCGTTAGTGGTCCGTTATGTATGGCAGGAGGATCTTGATATTCCCTAAAGGTAACAATGCGGACCAATTGTCATTGTATTTGGATGTTGCCGATTCACCGTCATTGCCTTATGGATGGAGTAGATATGCTCATTTTAGCTTAGGTGTGCTCAACCAAGCTCATACCAAGTTTACAGTGAGGAAAGGTCAGAATTTTTGTTTATTGAATAAGAGACATGAAGTTGTGTATATTTAACTGCTGATAGAAGATTGACTGTTGGTTGAGTACATTATGTGTTTGTGCCTTTTGAGACATTGCTCGTTTGTTGCAGAGAGATTGTGAAATTATAGGTTCTCCAGGTTTTACTTATTTAAGGCGGTGTCACTTGCATAATTGTTAGATTTTTTATCATAAAGAACCGAGTGTTATGAATGTTCATTCAGCATATAGTTCTTTGTTTTGTTGATTAAGTAAGAGGAGATTTATTGAAAGAATCAATAAGACGCAACAAAATTACAAAGGGGAATAACAAGGGAGTTTGCTCAATTACAAAAATTAGCTTAATCTACATCTGCAAGACTCAGGAGAAAACCCCATCAAAAATATGTTCACAACTAGTTACAGGAGCCTGCATTGCCCAGCTAAATACATTCAGTAAGCACTTAGCTTCAAGATCAATATTAGAAGTAGAAAATCTATCAAATCACCTACGGTTCCTTTCGTTCCAACATGTAGTTATCTTAATTAGAAGTTGATAAATCCCATAATCAGGTGAATTAGGACTTCTATTATCAACTAATTGTGCTAGCTGCTGGGACAAGAAAAGGTTGAGCGAAGAACAGAGAAGAATCTGGGACATTCTGCCAGCTTGTGTGTGGTGGACATTGTGGAAAGAGAGAAACCAATGTGTTTTGAGGGAAAAGTCTAACGTACCAGATCAAGCTTAACTTTATATTTTTTCTTAGTTTTTTGATGTAGAATAGAAAATGTATATGAGGCTGAAACTTTGACAGATGTCATGTTCCACTCAAGATTAATGGAACTCCTCTTTCAATTTGGATGTACATATTTCAGCATCTTCTGCTGCCCTTTGAAATGAATTTTTTTTGAGAAAGGTAACATATATATTATAAACAAAGGGATACACCCAAGATGATCCAATATTAATTACATCCAGAGACCACATTAGTACTAACAATGTCCTAGAAGTAATCTAAAATGCTAGGAGTATCCTCTTCTTCTTGAGTATACTCATGTTTACACCAAAAGTAGAAAACAACTGGACAATTCATCTTCAATTTTTGTAGGGAGCAACTTCTATACTCAAAACACCTCCGGTTCCTCTTTTCTGGATAGTCCACCATATATAAGATGGGACAATCTTCCATCTCTCCCTGTGACCTGACTGATTTCCATCCCTATTCCAGCAGGCTAAAAGCGTACTTTATGTTCTTGGCATGTAGACCAACTAATGCCCCTTAGGTTGATGAAAATCTGCCACAATTTCACAGTATCTCCACAAAATGTAGAAAGAGATGATCTATTGTTTATACCTCACTTTCACAAAAAAACATCTGGAGCAGAGTTGAATCCCCTTTTCATTAGGTTATCTTGAGTCAGAGCGGCGTGTTTGGGAAACAATCATGTGAATCATGCTATAATAGCATCCATTCTGTTCATTACATTGGCTGTAGGAAACACGGACATCATGTAAGTAGGTAAGACATCTAAGACATTATTGATGAGTGCGACTCTACCACCCAAGGACAAATATTGGCTTTTCCAATTGACAAGCTTCTTCTCACATTTTCCAGAACAGTATTCCAAATACCCTTTGATTTGCTCTTGGCTCCCAAAGGCATGCCAAGATATACAGCTGGGTAAATGGAACTCTTACCCTGTAGTTGATGTGGAGGCCTGAAATTTTTCTGGACTAATTAAAAAAATATATTTCGAAATGCACTTTCAACAATAATAAGTGAAGGGAAAGAGAGGCTGCATATGCTGTCGTGTTGGTATAGGCATGTGTGAATGCTAATTGTAAGCGTGCCACATCTTATTGGCGGAAGATGTAGTGGCAGGTTCACCTAGATCACCGAAATCTGCACTTCTGCTATTTCGTAGAAAGGCCTATTTAATATTGGACCATGGAACTTTGTAGGGATGCCGTTGATGAAACGTTGATTCATTAATTCTTACAATATATATTTATATTTATTAGTCCACCCAGTGTTAGTCATTTTAGGGTCTTGACTAAATTTTCTTAATCAGTCATTTAATAGAGTTTCCAAAGATATTTTTTCCGTGGTGCACAAGAAGATACTCCTTATTTACGTGCAATATTATTATTTTTTTCACTTGAGATTGTTCGTTCTGCAATTTCTTATTGGATGCTCTAAACAGTTCTCTGTATTAGCTCAAGGAATCATTGTTCCTTTGTATTAGGTTTAATGGTTTATAATTAGCAAGGATTATGCACGTGTCACTTTCTTGGTGCCAAGTACTGAAATTTATTTTTACTTACCCTAAAAACTAAAAGTAGAAAAGAGAACAAGAAAAGCAAGGATTTGAGTCTTCACTAGTTGAAAGAGATATGACTCTTTCTTCTTATGTTTAGAGGTAAGTCTTGCATTAAACAATCGTAGTATATAATTCATTATGTATTACTCCATATCTCGCAATTAAAATAACTAGGGCCCAAAACATTTCGGTCATCTATCTAGTCTACCAAAAAGGCCCACCTTCTTTATATGTACCAGTTTTAGCCCAATTAGTGTATATTTTGAAAGCACTTTTTCAGCCTAATTAAAACCCTATTTTTTAATCTTTCTCCGGCCCCCCTTCTGCTCATGTGTGCCTACTTCTTGATTCTCTTCTTCTATTATCCGCCTTTCTCACTCTATAGTCATAAGTGTTTAAATTTCAACCACGAGCTCCAAATAATATAAGGATCAAACCCCAAATATTGGTTTGTGCTAACATCAATAAAATAAAAGAGACCCATTTTGAATTTCTTCATGTATTTTCAAGGTCTCCAATGGTGTTTTTTATATGCTTCAACAAGTTACTTCGAAATAAATGAAGAAGCATGAATTTAACACTTCTATTGGTTTATAAATGGAAAAATGCTTCCGTAAGGTATGTAAATTGGAACGGATGGTGTTTATCCTAAAGTCATTTGCATTGGGGAGTGAAATTATGTTCTATAGGAATTGGAGTTGCTAGATCTTGGGCAAACATTCATGCATCAGGACATGGAAATATATATTCAACGCAATGCATGTTTCCTTTTGAGTTTACCGAAATGTGATATTTATACACGGTTATATACTCCCTCTATTTCAATTTGTTTGTCTTTCCTTTTATGTCCAATTAAAAAAAGAATGCTTCTTTCTGTTTTTGACATCTCTCTATAATTATCTTTCCACCTAACATTTAAGCTAAGTTGCTCGGACTTTCACTTTTAGTGCTGCACCGTGTCGACATGACGTGGTGTGGGATCCGTACTGTATTCGGTCAAATGATTTTGGGTATAGAGAAATCTAGGGCTGATACAATAATTGTAATCAAAACAAAGGCTAGGGTGAAGTTGAAGAAAATGAAATTCTATGTTGGTACTTCTCTTTATATCTCTTTACGTGGTTTTCCTCTTGATCAATATTTACTCCTCAGTGTACCTTGTAAGTTTTACGCATAATGTCTCATAATTTTGACACAGAACTCTATGTTTAGATATTTTAATTATATTTTTAAGTTGAATCCTTGCATCCTTATTCGTACTTGGATCCGTACCCTCGAATTTTAAAATTTAGATCATGAAGGGTCTGACCACAAGATTCAAAAGTCCGTTTTACTTTTACTTCGTACCTAGTCAAAATCAGTCAAACAAATTGAAACAGAGGGAGTAATAGTTATATATGGTTCTCCTACAATGTATATTTATGTTAATTTATGTTAACATTGTATATAAGGTGTTAAACAGAGTTGTGTGTATTACATGGGGAATAGGTGTGTGTATCCTCAGAAAGTGCAAAAGTAAAACTAAAAAAAGTTAAAAGGTACTAATACTGAAAGAGAGCACTTCTTTTCAACTATTTGGTTATTCCAGATGTAAAACTTTTTTCGGCTATGTTAACTGATAACTGTTTTTTTGTAAACTGACCTGTACATTTGCATAAACCTTCCGTAATCATCTATACAACACTTGTTGCTGAAATTAATACAGTACTACTTTAACCAGTAAAATATAAGCAAAATGATAATATTCTATGATTTACCTATTTTCTGTTTTTCTTTAAATAGTTTTCTGCAAGATGTACATGCTTGTGCAGAAATTTAGTTGATTATCTTAGTTTTCATTCATTTCAGGAAAGCAGATTAAATATCCCCTTAATTTCCTTTTTGATAAGGAGATATCCCCTTATGCTTGAAACTACCACTGTCGTTTGGATGACTGCAGGAATTATGTAGGTGGTCTATGTTTTTTTTTCTGGGGAAATATCTATAACCTGACTGGGAATATTCTTGACTTTATTTTAAGACTGTGATGTTTACTGAAGTTGAATAAATGCTATAAAGGTTTGTAGAGCTTCGTAATGAATCTTTAATGCTCTGATTAAGGATTTTGAAGCAGCTTATTAGAGAAACTTAGCTGATGCCAGGATTGACATATCTTTGCTTCGGAAAGATAGGATGAGCACTGGGGGATACATTGAAGGCTAATCTTAGTTCTATTGGCATCTTATCTTGAGAGTATCTTTAATCTCCTGTATTTTCATTTTCAGATAAGCTAGTGTGAGTCTGAGCATTCTCTGATTTATGGCTCTTAAGATTTTTATTCTTAATGGTTGTTTTTTTTTATGTTCTCTCCCTTTTGATGGTACTAATTTGTGCAAAATATTATTATGATTTGCTAAGTAGACTGCTGACAATTTAGTTAATGTTATGATCCATATGGCAAACATTTGCTGTAAATATTGACACCTTCTTGGGGCAATCTATGAAACTTACTTCAAAAAATGGTTCTCATGGCAGACACTCAGCACCAGTTTAATGCAAGGGAGAGTGACTGGGGTTTCACATCTTTCATGCCTTTAAGTGAATTATATGATCCCAGCAGAGGTTTTATTATGGATGATACTGTTATAGTTGAAGCTGATGTTTCTGTTCGTAAGGTTGCTGATTACTGGTCCCATGACTCTAAGAAGGAGACTGGTTGTGTTGGCCTTAAGAATCAGGGAGCCACTTGTTATATGAACTCTCTCCTCCAAACATTGTATCATATTTCTTACTTTAGAAAGGTTAGCCTTGAAAAGAATGAGTAATTTCGTTATTATTATTTTCCTGGAGGTGTGACTAATTCACACGTTTTTCAGGCTGTGTATCATATGCCAACAACTGAGAATGACAATCCATCTGGGAGCATCCCTTTGGCTTTGCAGAGTCTGTTCTATAAGCTACAGTACAGTGACACTAGTGTAGCAACAAAAGAGTTGACGAAGTCCTTTGGATGGGACTCAAATGATTCTTTCACGCAGCATGATGTACAAGAACTTAACAGGGTTCTTTGTGAAAAACTTGAAGATAAAATGAAGGTAATTTATAATTGTGTAACACGTGAACCTAAAATAAATTGTACCTTAGATGGTATGCTTATTTAGATTTGAGACAATTTTTTATGGATTAGTATATGGGTTTCTTTGGCTCAGGGAACCGTTGTAGAGGGAACAATACAACAACTGTTCGAGGGGCATCATATGAATTATATTGAATGTATCAATGTGGATTACAGATCAACAAGAAAAGAATCTTTTTATGGTATGTATGGAACCAATATTTATTTTTTCATGTTTTTTCTTGTTAAACACAGAATGCCTCATTGTGAGTTTTAACTTTCAATCATGTCTCATTTGACAGACTTGCAGCTTGACGTCAAAGGGTGTCGTGATATCTACGCTTCTTTTGACAAGTATGTTGAAGTAGAACGCCTTGAGGGTGACAATAAATACCATGCAGAAAAATATGGTTTACAGGTTAAATCCCTTCACTGATTTTTGAATGACGGTTTGCAGAGTTGGTTAGATATTAAATTTGTGCCATTATTTTGAGCCACCAAAGGAAGAATATAATTGGTATTTGAAGTGTAATGTATATGGAGAGGCAAAAAGATACTAATTAATGTTTCTCACAAAATAATAAAAAGGCATTTTACAGAAACATGCCCTTAACATGACCTCGTCTGGCATCTATGCCCTTCAACTTTATACAAATTTAAGTGCCTAGTGCACACCCAAAGTTAGAAGGCGTAAATGCCAATTGAGGTCAAGTTAAATGACATGTTCATGTATTATGCCTAATAAAAATCAAGTAGGTGAAATTTGGAAAGGCACCTGGTAAGTGTTTTGTGTTTCTTACTTTCTTTTCCCCCCGTATCAAATAAATGAATCTTGTTCTACATTTGGGGGAAGCATTAGCTTGATTGCTCTAAGTCGCCTTTATGAAGAATCTCTTCGCCAATGCAGATTCAAGTCCTGAAAGCAGCATTTCCTTACCTTCTTGTATTCATCCAAAAAAAATAAAAAATAAAAAAAAGAAACAGAATGAAACTGTAGTTGGTTGGTTATTAGTATTATGTTCTCTGTTTTTTTTGTTAAAAATAATTGTATGTGTTGACTGTTATCTTTGTTGCAACTTACCTGAACTTCCATTTTTCAGGATGCTCGGAAAGGTGTCCTTTTTGTTGATTTCCCCCCTGTTCTTCAGCTTCAGTTAAAACGTTTTGAATATGATTTTGCACGGGATACTATGGTCAAGGTATTTCATTTATTACTCTCATGTGGTTAATGTATAAAATAGATTCCTCATGCTTATGAATAAGGGAGTATAGAACTGACTCCTTACACGATTGTATAGGCATAACCAAGAGGATTAAATGCTTTATTTTATTATATGCTGGGTCTAGTGTTTTCCAAACCCATATGCAAGCCAGTTATGGTAGAAAACATATGATTTCTTTCTTGTGATAGTGGTCTTGTCTGGTCCAACGTGCACGAACCTTGACTAATTAATACCGGGTAACTCTGTTTAACAAGATAGAGACAGATGAGAATAAATTAGTTGGTTTTTTTTTCCTTCCTGCCTGTACTGAGATTTGACTACTGATCTCTCAGATTCTGCATCCCAGCTTCATTGACCTCTAGGAGACGCCCTTGGGTGCTTAGAGAATGTCTGAAATTTTCATGGGTTTTCAGTAATTCTACCTTATGTGGTTCTTCCCATTTCATTGCTTCCTTAATCATTACTCAGATCAGAATTCTCAGTCAATGACTAAAGAAGGGTGTGTGAGACTAAATTAATTAACTCTTAATGCCAATATCTCCGAATAGGCTTAAAAAGGAGATGGAAATGAATGTGGGAGTCTCCCTTGTCAGTCCTAAACTAAGTCTTAGCTCTTAACTTTTCAGCAAATTCTGTTAAGAAAGAAACTAGAGAGAAGACTTGAACTCATTAAAAAACTCTGATTGTAAATGAAGAAATAAAAAGTTGAAATGGGTGCTGAAAGTAGTGTTGGACAATATCTGGAGCCTTGTTTTTATTAGGCCGACAATTTCAGTTTATAACCGTCTTGTCTTTTACTTTATCTTTCCTTGATATTATTTTTGAGGGTAAGGAATCAACTTATCTCAGTATCACTCTTTTAGTTGCTTTTTGAGGATATGACTTGTATCTTTCTCCAGCTCTAATCAAAACAATATGTTTCAACATGATGGTAATTTCTGATTCTCTTTTTGAATTGATTGAATAGATAAATGACAGATATGAGTTTCCTTTACAACTCGACCTTGATAGAGAGAATGGAAAATATTTATCTCCAGATGCTGATCGAAGCGTTCGGAATCTCTATACTCTTCATAGGTATCAATCTCTTCCCTCCAATGAAGCATAAATGATTTTCTATTTTTTAATGCTTCTTTTCTTGCCATTTGGCGCTGTGATCTTACTTTGTCATGTGGTTGCGTTGAGAGAATTCCTTTATCATCTCACATTATTCATGTTGACAAATTTCTCTTTTGGTTAACTTTTACTAACTTTATGCTTGTGATTAGTTGAGTAGGTCAGTTCTACCCATTTTTACATACAGATTTGAATCATCTAATCATAAGAGCCACCTTATATCATTCTGTTTACTTCTTCATGGATAATTCTTTGCTGTTTTCCTTGTCTAGTTAACTTTTACTTGACAATGTGGCTCATTTAAACTAGATGTGCTACAGACTCTTTAACTTTCTTAGACATCGTTAGATTGCTTCTAAGTACTAACAACATGATTTCCCATGGTTTGGTGATGTAAAATCAGTCATCTGTCCAGAAGATGTAATCTCTTCTTGATTCCCTTTGTTAATTGGGATTATATTATTTCTTCTCTGTGTCCTATTTGATAACTCTCCACAATTCTGCTATGGTAGCAATAAGAAAGACTTTTACTGCTGAATTCCATCAGTTTGGATTTCTCTCAGAACATTTTACAGGATAGTATAGTTTCTTGGGTAAACATGTAAATTAGGAAATAGAATCCTTCCACTGTGAATCAATGTTTTTAACCCCTTGGCAAGTTTTGAGTTTCGGTTATGAGGTATGGCCTATTGTGCATCTTCTTTCAAGTTAATTTACTGCACAGTTATTGTTTTATTTTCAATGGTCATCATGCAAGGGATATGCTAATGTGGACATGAATTGCTTTTTCCTGAAAAATTGTAGGATTTAAAACTTGGCATTGAATTTATGATGTGTAATCTATCTAAATTTTTAACCTTGTTTTAATGCCGGAAAACTTTATGATAGAACTTCAAACACTTCTACCTCATGGTTTAGTTTTGATCAATTTGTTTATGTATTTCCTTGTACACCTTTTTTATTTTTAATGGTGCTTAATATTGAATGGCATCATGTTACTATATTATGCTACACACTGGAAACTTAGTAGCATGATTGCTCAGAGGTGAGTCCATTTTTTCCGTGTTCGTAATAGGAGATTACACAGCTGGAGTTCTTGGTGTCCTATCCATGTAAGGGCTGATTTTAAATATTATTTCACGATTTATGTTTTATTAGAGCAGTAGGGATTCATTCAATAATTGAATGATCCTGTCTAAATGGAAATTAGCACCCTTCTTTTCGCCTCCCTTTCCCCACTTCTTTTCTCCCTTTCCTCGGCCTCAATTACTGCTTTTGCAATTTCCTCTATTCTGCATTGTAGTTTGATATTTTCTGCTTCTGCTGTGAAAAAAAGATTACATGGGCTTATTTTTTCAGTCTAGACTATGCTATTTTTGATTTTATCTTTGTATACTTGGCACAGACTTCTGAATAGCAGGAAGACTAGGTAATGAGTTTTATTTGATCCTTCTATTTTTGTTTTCAGTGTTTTGGTTCACAGTGGTGGGGTCCATGGGGGACACTATTATGCTTATATCAGACCAACACTCTCTGATCAATGGTATGTATTGTATTGCAGTCAGTAGACACATTTCTTTATCCTTTAATTCTTTGGTTTTCTCTGCTATGTTATTTTTAGTGTTCTCTCACCTACTCTGGGCCATCAGAAGGATGATTTCATCATCTTTAAGGCGATATCATTTATTATATTGTCTTTTTTCTTTTCGAAATAAAAGATCTATAGTAAAATTTGGGCAGCAGTTGCCCTTCGATCATTGTTTATAGCTATTTCACTTCCTTGGCACAACGTTTCTGGTTTCTGCTGTCTGTCTGATTTTTAAGATTCACTATTTCCTATTACTTTTAGGTTTAAATTTGATGATGAGCGTGTGACAAAAGAAGATCCAAAGAGGGCTCTGGAAGAGCAGTATGGTGGTGAGGAGGAGGTCTGTTTCCAATTCTTGCTGTCCTTATATGCATGTGCATTATTTTTTTGTATTATATAGCCCTGTATTCATTTTCCTTCTCCATTTCTTGCAACAGTTGCCTCATACAAACCCTGCGTTCAACAATTCACCATTCAAATTCACAAAATATTCAAATGCATATATGCTTGTTTATATTCGTGAAAGTGACAAAGAAAAGATTATCTGCAATGTGGATGAAAAGGACATTGCGGAGCATCTCAGGGTGTGTGTGCTACATTACTCTGTCCATTTAATTGATGATAATATGGTTGAGTTGTGTCATCTTCTGTCTAACATTATATTGCAGGTAAGGCTAAAGAAAGAGCAAGATGAAAAGGAGCAAAAGAGAAAGGAAAAAGCAGAGGCTCACCTTTATACTATCATCAAGGTTTCCTTTAAGACCTAGTCTTATCCCTCCCCGCTGCATCTTTGTAGTTTGGAAATCTTACTGAAAATTACTCTTGTTATATACTTAGGTTGCTCGTGATGAAGACCTTGGTGAACAAATTGGGAAGGAGATTTATTTTGATCTTTTGGATCATGACAAAGTCCGTAGTTTCCGTATCCAGAAACAGATGGTATTTACGCAATTCAAGGTATGGTTTTGCAATTTATTTTTGTACATATTTATGTAGAAAAAAATTTTGTACTGAAAATTTACATCGTCGTTGCTGTTTAGGTTGCTCTTCTGAAGCATAATATGTAGATACTGCATATATATGCCTCAGAATTTCTAACATAAATAGAAATATCTCCTCTTGAACAGCTTCATTTTTTAGATTGGGTAGTTGCATGATTACATATGGTATCAAAGATGGCAAAGGTTCTGATTTTGAGTTTACACTTGAATAAAATATTCTCATGTGCTTGGCTCAAGAAAAAAGTTGGCTCTAAGAAAAGAATTAGGTCCACAGGTGAAGGGGCGTGTTGCATGCATAAAACAATAGGATAAAAGTTCTAAAACTATATAGGGATTTTAGATGATGTGATAACATAATTCAACAAGAACATATAGACTCTTAGAATGCAGTTACTAACAATGGAGGTTCATGTGCCACGTGTATGTCTTCTGAAATATGGGTAATGGAACGTAAATTTGATGTTGAGATTTTAATATCTAACTTTGCGTTAGAAAATAAACTTCAGATTCTGATTGCAAATTTAGGTGAATGATTCTTGAAAAATTGGAATCTGATGGTTCAGCTTTTCGTATGCTGTATGCTAATTGCCAAGTGAAACAGTTATAGCCAATATTTGTGTATTTTGTCAGCCCTTTTACCTCTTATGTTTGTATCATACTATCATTTAATGGTAAGTCTTTTTTCAGGAGGAGGTTGCTAAGGTATTGGGTATACCCGTGCAATTCCAGCGGTATTGGCTATGGGCAAAACGACAAAATCACACATATCGGCCTAATCGGCCATTGACACCTCAAGAGGAAGTTCAGTCGGTGAGTTGTCTGACTGTTTACTTTTCTGTTGTGTTTTGTGGAGCTGAATTAAGAGTGCACTGCAGTTGTATCCATATTCTAGAAAGTGTCCTCTGTTTTTAAGTATTGAGCAACTGGCGTATTTAAACCTTACTAGCTTTCCAATCACTTCTACTATTTTGCTTGCATCAACATACTGATCAAAACTGGGGCTAGTATTATATTTGCTCTTTATGCTATCTATCAGTACAATTTGATTGGCATTTAGTAGAAACAAAAATTTGGCTAAAAAAGGTTTTTTTTTCAATAGACTAACAGGGAAATAATGAATCAATACTTTCATAGATAGTTGCAGCAAATAATTCAAGGGAATGTCCAGTAATTACAGAAGCAAAGAACATCATGCTAAGATCAAGCATGCATTTCACGGGATTTGTCATCTGCATCTATTGCATTGTTGTAGGTGTAAATGGCTAGGAAAACAGGATAGTTGTTTGTGTCCATGCACCTTTCTTTTTTATATCATTTATACCTAACCATGCTTGTCTTTTTTTTTTGCTTCCGTTGTTTCTTTGTGAAAATACATCTTTCATGTGGGACATTTCTTATCTTCCTTCTGCATATTGATTTTTTGGTACACATATCTTGCACTGCTTTAATTTGTAACACAAAACATAGTATGCTTCCTCGAGTCTGTTAGTAACAGATGTATTTTTGTGGTGAATCTTAAATCTGTTATCCTAAAATTGATTATGAGCTTCTCCCCCAGATCTTGTCTTGCTCTGCAAAATAGATCGTCTTAACAGAATTTATTGCTGACTATTTGGATACTCTTTGCGGTTTGTTTTTGTCCACATCTGATTTCCCCCCTCTTCCCCTGTCCTTTCCCTCCTGGGAAAAAGAGACAAAAACATGCGTTTGTTGATATTCTGTGTTTGGAACTTCTCACTTTTTAGCTTCCCTTTTAGAGTATATTTGATTTGTGTGATGAGATGGGTTGAAGAGACATCATGATGAGTCATTTATCATCCGGTCTTTGGATGTGAACAAAATGAGTTATCTTTTCTCTTTTTTATAAATAAGATAACTCATCCTATTTGAATGTGGAAAGATTGCCTCGCTGTGTGTTAGTATTTCCCACATTGGTTGATGTTATGGGCCGTTGTCTTTTTATATGGTCAAGAACGATGAGCTGGCTTTTGGACATAAGTTAGATCCAATTTCCATTTTCTTTACATGCTATTAGACCCATCCTTATTTTTGGCTTACTCAATGTTGGGTTTGTTCAATGTTATGTTGTTCATGCTTGACTTCTCTAGCTCTGAGCAACGTGTTTTTGGGGGTGTCAAAGTGCCTACATTGGTTGAGGGTGTGGACACTTGTTTTTTGTATGTTCTTAGAACAATCCTCCTCTCATGAGCTAGTCTGTTGTTAAGTTAAGCCTAAAGTTCATTTCTTGACAATTAGCGTGATGTGAGTGTGGATGAGACATCAAGATGAGTCATCATCTCATCATGTCGTAGGTTGTGAGATGGGGATGCATTAAGCTGACCCATGCTTATTTTGTTTTCATTAATATTGAGACATCTTGTTTGATTTAGAGCTCTGCATGTCTGAATGTTAAGATGTGTATTATGATTTAGAGATCTGAATTCACATTAAGATGTGTAGTATGATTTAGAGATCTGAATTCACATTTGAATATTAAGATATGTTATTAAGAATCTGAATACTAAATAGTTAAGATTGTTTGTTTTCTCTATACCTGAATGTATACAATTTTTGTTTTAAGAATAATAAATGTAAAATTCAAATAAAATACTAAATTGACCTAATGGTGATCGTGTCTGTCGATTTGGGATGATGACTATTGAAGGTGGTCGTGGGTAGTATCTTATGATATAGTTGTTGCAGTAGTGATTAACTGTGGTTGTTTTTGTTGGTGGGAGCTGATAAATAGTAGTGGAATGACAATGACAACTGATGGCGGTTAGTGATATATAATGTTTGACTAATGATGATAATTATGAGTAGAAATTTGTGGATGTGATAACGGTTGGTGGTGATGATTGCAGATGACAACTTATGGCGATGACGATTGATTTTGGTGATTAGCAATAGTGGTGGTTGTGGCTGGGCTGAGGATGGTGGTTGTGGATGGTAGATGGTGGTAATTGTGGCTGAAATGGTGGTTGTGAGTGGTGGGTGAAAGTAGATGGAATAGCGATGAATTGTCATTGTAGCAATTCTTAATAGACATCTTAATGATATTAAGTCTTTGATACAGATCTTTATCTTTAGGCCTATTTAGACCCATTAAGCGGTGGTAAAATTAGAAAAATAAGCACACTTAGGGCCCGTTTGGCCATAAATATATTTGGGAAAAATTTGGCAAATAATGTTTGTCCATACAATTTGCCATTATTTGGCAAATATTTTTGGCAAATATCCCAAATTTCCAAATACTAGTTTTTTCTAGTATTTGGGCCAAATCTCATTATTTGGGATATTTTGAAAATTAAAATTTTACCCCAATCTTTTATCTTTTACAAAAACACCCTCTTTAGTTGTTGCTTGCGTTGTATTACATCATTTTTTACGTGAACACCAAAATAGTGATGAAATATTTAGTGAATATTAAATAATGATATGATTGTTGATGAAAATTATTAAAAATTGGCTTTAGGTAACAAAGTCATTTACTTTGTCTGCTTCACGATACATGGAATAATTCTTGTTGCACTCACTCTAAATTACCACATTGTTTTAGTGTCATGGACATTATTTGTTATTGTTGTAACGAACATCAATTGACTTGTAATACAAACTTTTAGTTAGTTTTGATAGTTTTTAAAACTTGTGCGTATAAATCATATTTTTCTAAAAAGGTGAAATATATTTCCCAAATTTTATGGCCAAACAGATGGTGAAATTTCACCCAAATTTCACTCAAATAATATTTGCCAAGAATATTTGGAAATCTATGGCCAAACGCTAGCTTAATGAGTGAGATTTGACTTGGACGGTGTTGAGAAAAAAAGAACACTTCTGAAATTTTTGGTCTGAAACAATCCTTAGACATTTTCGTGGATGTAAATCATTTCATCAAGGGTAAAAGGGAAATTTTAAGTCAAATGTTTCTAATTATAGGAAGGTGACAAGCTTTTTGGGATAGACTAAAAAGGAATGTGGTGCCACATAAAATAGGATAGAGGGAGTATTAATAAGGTGATTAGTCCTCCTTGGATGTTGGAAAATTGCCAGGATGAGCATCCTAAGACACTTTGGATGTTGAAAAATTGTCAGGATGAACATCGTCAGGATGAACATCCCAAGACTTTTTTTATTCCAGTGTAAGGGATATAGTATTGTGAAACAAGAGGTATTAATCATCCAGGATCATAGCTTCGTGCAGGAACCATCCCACCTTATGAAATCGATAATTGCTTAACAACTGCTGCAGTTATTTTAATCACTTAGTTCAGTGGTGTATTTTTTCCTATGAATGGTACTTTTCTGTTGTTTGTTCAGCCGAGGGTCTTTCGGAAACAACCTCTCTACCTTCTCAAAGGTAGTGGTAAGGTCTACTTGCACTCTACCGTCCCCAAACCCCACATGTGGGAACATACTGGGATGTTGTTGTTGTTGGTGTATTTGGTTTGTCGAATTACCAAGGTTGGTGCTTGATTGACTTGGTGCTAATGATCTTGCGCAATGTATTTCAGGTTGGACAATTGAGAGAGGTCTCTAATAAAACAAGTAACGCGGAGCTAAAGCTTTATTTGGAAGTTGAAGTTGGCCTGGTAATGGAATATTGCATACTCATTTTCCAGTTTAGGGTTCACACTTGGAATTTTTGTTGGGGCAGCTGCTGTACTTTTGGGTATATCAAGTTTTATGTTGTGCACTTTTTGCATTTGTGTTGTTGTAGGATTTGCAACCTTGTCCTCCACCTGAGAAGACCAAAGAAGATATTCTTCTATTTTTCAAACTGTATGACCCTCTAAAAGAGGAGATTAGGTATTTCTTCTTGCCTCTATAGGTTGAAATCCGTGCTTTATAAGAGGAATTGTTTCTATGCTTGTCTAGTTTGGGATCTCTAATATCATCTCTAATTGGTAAGTGCATCATTGGTTATTAAAAATAAAAAATGGAAAGTGCATCTTCTTCTCATTCTTAGAGCCTGCAGACATGGCTGGTATATGAAATGTGACAATGACAATTTGTCAAGTCCTATCAGGAAACCTGCGATCATATGCAGCAGATCCCGTTTGGCTAAGATCTTTGATGACTGGTTCATAAACCACTAATGCTTTAAGTCTCGTGTTAAGTGTGTTCACATAGTGACTAAGGTTCTAACAATTTGATGTTGGACTGTTCGACATGGTAGACATCTAGCTCCTGTAACACAGATGTTTTATTAACCTGAGATTATTGTAGGGAAAAACCTACTTCAGTTTCATTGCAGTCTATGCAATTTTTTGCACTTGATGTAGACATTAAATAGAGTTTGTCAGAGGTCTATAGTCGTGAAATATTAGTTAATTGCTGAAACCTCGATCTGTACATTCTGTTGTAGGGCACAATTCAAATTTTTAACGACGTATTTGATATCCTGAAACTTGTGATATCATTGTTCACGTACTTTGGTGTCTGTATATAAGTTGCCATGCAATAATGGGGCTTTGTCTATTGTTTACTTGGTTTTCCTTCTTGTTATCACTTATCAGGTATGTTGGGCGGCTCTTTGTAAAAGGAAGTGGCAAGCCACTGGACATATTGTCCAAGCTAAATGAGTTGGCTGGATTTTCACCTGATGAAGAGATTGAACTCTTTGAGTTAATTTTTTTTTTTCTTATCTCGCTACCAGTATGTTAACCCACAGCAGTTATATAGGTGGCTTCAGTTTGTGCTTAATATCATGTTCTATTGACAGGAAATAAAATTTGAACCCAATGTGATGTGTGAACCTATTGATTGCAATCTAACATTTTGTAGCAGTCAGGTACGAGCTATTACTTGCCATCTGTATACTGTTACACGTGCGCTGGGTGGCCAGTTGCTTTCAGTTGTTCTGATTTTCATTTCTTCTGGTGGATTTGTTGTATGATACTCCTTTGGTTTTCAGCTTGAAGATGGGGACATTATTTGCTTCCAGAAACCCGTTCGGAGTCAAACTAGTGAACAATGTCGATATTCTGATGTTCCTTCATTTTTAGAGTATGTGCACAATCGCCAGGTATGTGTTGCACCTTGTTTTTTCTTATTGCCTTTTGGCTCTTGGAGCTAGATTGGTGGTTACCTTTATGAAATAGAATTGTTCCCCTTTGATGAAGGCAGTACCTTTGGTTGTACTCCTACCTTGACTCCATCGCACGCAATTTTGTTTTCAGTTTATGTGACACTGTTTCATTTGTATTAAGTTTCAAAAGAGCTCTGAATATTTTGTGTGGCTTGATAGCTAAGATAAAAGTTTTCCATGTGATTGCTCCCAGGTTGTTCACTTCCGCTCATTGGAAAAACCCAAGGAGGAGGATTTTAGTCTCGAGTTGTATGTATCTGTTTCAGTAAGTTAATGAGAAGCTTTTTCCAGTCTTGTTTGATTCATTGATGTTTAACAAACTCTAGGTCAAAGCTGTACACCTATGATGAAGTAGTAGAGAGTTTGGCTCGCCATCTCCGCTTGGATGACCCATCTAAAATAAGGCTTACATCACATAACTGCTACTCACAGCAGCCAAAACCTCAGCCAATAAAGTATCGAGGAGTGGACCGTCTTACAGAAATGCTGGTTCACTATAATCAGGTAATGTAGGAACAGAGTCTACTTTGGTTAGGGCTAATTGAAACTTTTTTTAAATGTATATATAACCTTGTGGCTCTTAGTATTTACCAGCGACTACATTTTGCTTACTATCCCTCCTCTTTGGACAGACTTCAGACATTTTGTATTATGAAGTCCTTGATATTCCATTACCAGAGCTACAGTGCTTAAAAACTCTCAAAGTCGCCTTTTATAATGCTGCAAAATATGAAGTAAGTGCTACACATACTTATACATTTTGTGTAGAGTTTGATAAGGGTTTGTACAGTCTCCTACACTCATATCTAAAATCTTGGGATGTTCATTTTCAGGTGACAATCCATACTATTAGATTGCCAAAACAAAGTACTGTGGATGATGTCCTTAATCATCTTAAGACAAAGGTGCTTTTGAATTTTCTATTGCTATAAAGTGTGATGCCTCGATATAGAAGTAGTGATGCCTTCTTCATATTGTTTTTACCACCCTAAACTGTAAAACCTGATAGTAGAAATAGGAAGAAAGTAAGAATAACATTTCATGTCTTGCCCCAGCCATGCTATGTCTTAATTTAGAGAGAACAAGCTGGTGTCCACATTCAGATGTTATCTGATAACCTATTTTATTGGAAGGTTCTCTGATAACTGATTAGTACACTGCTATAAGTTCATTTTTCATTAAGATCTATTTCTGTCAGATGTTTTTGCTGATCTTGTCTCATGGAATTGAATAGGTTGAGTTGTCACATCCAGATGCTGAACTAAGGTTGCTGGAAGTTTTCTATCACAAGATATATAAGGTACCATTTATGTTGCATAACTTCCTTCTGCTGTAGATCAGTATCTTCGGAGAATTCTTCAATGCGCACAGATAGAGTTGCTGTGGGAGTGTTATATGATTACCCTTTCTTTGTTTTCTAAATGATCTTTCAATCGTAAGTGTTGAACAGTAGAGTGTGCATGTCCCTGTGCCCATGCCTGACATACATTACATATATACAGACGGACAATACACATTAACACACACAAACAGTTCGATGCACTTTGAAGTAGATAAGAACTCATGAAAGGACATGCAATATCATGCTTCTCAGCTTTGCTTCTTGGTAGCGTTTGTAACATATCCTCTTCATTTATTTTGCAGATTTTTCCGCCTACTGAAAGGATTGAGAACATAAATGATCAGTACTGGACCTTGCGTGCAGAAGAGGTACACTGAATGTTCTGTTGTTAGTTCCCTTAATTTTATGCAGAAGAGCAGGTCTAGGTTTTGCTGGGAATATTAGGGGTTATCGTGCATCTATTTGAATGTTTTGCTGTAATATTTGTGATTGTTTCAATGCTCCTGTAAAAAGATATTTCCTCTTTGAATGCTTCTGACACATTCCCCAGAAACACTCCCTGTCTTACTTCTTCGGAGAGAGTGTCATCTTTTCCGGTGACTGAGAGTTAGAATCCTCCACCCATTCCTTATGCTAGTATGCTAATGAAATAAACGAACTCTGTGATGGAAATTAATAGAAGCCAAGTGTGAGGAGAAGTTACAACTCCATATGCAGTCGATTTATGGAGGTCCATAAGAGCGCTGTGTAATGAGTTGAAAAGCTTTATAAAGACCAAAGTGAACAATGGGGTTAAACCTGTTTCTGGAAAGATGATTGACATGAGGAAGACAACCTAGAAAGGCTGCTCTCAGAGATACACTCCTTAGCATATTAGCAACATAGCACCATAGCAGAGGTATGGTCATCAGAAGAGTGGAGGTTCAACTTCAGATGGCAGTCCATTGACTGGGAAATTCAATGGATGGCTGAATTTATTAATCTAATTGAACATTTTAGTGGACAATATCAACCTGCAACCAAGCAAGGGTCCTTCTGATGCACTTATATTTGAGTTTACTGACACGAATGATGAGATTTTTGGTGTTAGTTGTTGCTGTCATATTTTGCAAATAAAGTGTGTAGTGGTGGATGACTGCACTTACCGTTACTGCTGTGGTGCTGCTGTGTGGGCAGCATTGAGTCTTTGCGGTCCAGCTGGTCCTTTGGGTTTTGCTTAGGCCATTAGTGTTTTACGGTCCAGCTGATCCTAAGAGTTTTGCTTAGGTCATTGGTGTTGTCCTGTTTATTTCTCCACGTATATACTTATGGCCTGGACCCATCAAATAAATCAGGGAAGAAAAAGGTCTTAAGTCTTCACCAACAAAGAGAAAAACAAGTCTAGAGATGAATCAACTCAAGTTTATAGCCTTCAGTTAGAGTTTAATATTGTTGACATTTCTTAGATGTTTATCTAATTAATGTCTTAACTTTTCTCCATTACAGATCCCTGAAGAGGAGAAAAACCTGGGTCCTCTTGATCGTTTGATTCATGTTTACCATTTTACGAAGGACACAACTCAAAACCAAGCAGTAAGTACATCTATCCAAATTGATAAGTGTCTGATATATATAGCTATAGTTACAATCAGTGTATATGGTGGATGTTCTATCCTCAGTTAATTGTTTTTGATTCCATCCCTTAGCAGCATGTACAAAACTTTGGCGAACCATTTTTTTTGGTTATTCATGAGGGTGAGACACTGGCTGAAGTTAAAGTGCGCATTCAGAGAAAATTGCAGGTTCCAGATGAGGAGTTTTCAAAGGTATTCAAGCTTCCTTCTTTGCATCGTTGTTTCTATACTGAGTAATCTTGGAAAATTTTTAGGTTCAGTATTAGTATAGAGGGTTCAAGGGTTCTATATATTCTAGTTATTTACACGTTCAGTATTAGTATTAGGGGTTCATGTGTTTTATCTATTCTAGTTATTTACACGTTCTACTTTCACTATGCAGTGGGCTTTTGCGTTTGTGTCCATGGGTCGTCCTGACTACCTCCGGGATTCAGATATTGTATCTATTCGTTTTCAGGTATTTGCTCCTTTTCCGTCCATATTCTCCCTTTATTGTCCTTGTATAATGTTTGATTATTCTGTTCTCTTATTGGTTTCCAGAGGAGAGATGTTTATGGTGCTTGGGAGCAGTATCTGGGATTAGAGCATGCTGACAATGGTCCTAAAAGGTCATATTCTTCCAACCAGGTATGCTACTTTTTCTGTTATGCTGGTGATGATTAGCGTATAAGGCAACCATCCAACTGGACCAACAAGTCTTTCATCATTGAAATGCAAAAACAGCTAATTTTCTTTTGAGGTCCTTTTTTCTGAGATATCTTTTGACGCTAGTTGAGCAACAATCAGCCCCATCTGTCAATTTAACGCAACCCTTGCTCTAGCTTTCAACATGCTAATGAACCTGAATACATTGTTATATATATTTACTTTATAAGACTACTTCATGGCTGGCGATTCTTGGTTGTCTGAAATTGGTTTGTCTTGATCTTTTACCTGTGCGCTCAGTGTCTCTTTTGTATTGAAATCCTACCACAGTGAGATTAACCTTTTTAGTATTCAGGAACGTATTGTTTGGCTTACCTTTCAAGTTAAAAATCAGAACATTTTATTAAATAAGCTAACCCAAAGCTAGTTTAATAATGCAGTACTGCTAATTCACAAGTGATAATACTTCATATTAGTTGGTGTATAATTGGCTCATATTGGTACTGCAGAATCGACCCACTTTTGACAAGCCTGTTCGGATCTACAACTAGTCTTCTAAATGACTGATCAATACCATGGATGGAGCATGTAAAATCCCGCGAAGAAGCAGGCACTAGGATCATCAGAAGATGGCAGCTAACAGTTAATGCAGTGATGTCTCGGTGGTAATATAACTTTTGCCCTCCAAACGCGGCAAGCAACACCATATTTTATTTAAGCAAGGTTTAGGTGGCTGAAAACGTTGATTCCATTGTAATTTTAGGCAACGCAAATGATTTTGGGTGGACGTATATAGAGGGTATAGATGTTTATTTTGACATTTCCTATTTCTCACTTTTGGCATTCTCAGTTGTCTCATAATTATATTTTCTGGAAAACTAATGATGTAGAAGAACACAAGGCTGGGATATCCCATAGTGACATTGTTGTAGAACAGTTGAAAGGGATATCTCACAGTTTTTAGTGTCTCTGTTTGCAAAATGTCCGTCTCGTAATAATTGGATTCATCATTTTCTATTTAAATTTGAATGAAATAGTCGTCACCTGTCTTAGTTCGGTGGAAAGAGCTGTCCAGTATTTGTTATGCTATAGTATTAGAGGTGTGTGTGCTAAGTGATTCAAATACTTTAATTATCAAAATAGAAAAAGGAACAAGGATGGAGGGAGAATTATTTAGATGAGTTATGTTATTTCTTGCTGTAAATGGTTATTTATAAGATGTTTAAAATGATATACTCTTTACTTATTTTGCTAGTTCACACCAAGAAAATTAAAAAAATGCCAGAAATTTTCTAATTCCAAACTATATTTAATACTCATATTTGATCAAATTATTCTTTAATAATGTACTCATATATGTATATTTTCCATTATTTCTTTCCTATGTTCTTTTTTCTTCCAAAAAAAATTAATTGAAAAAGAATATAGAAGACAATGTGTTTCCTACTATACATACACATATATATATATATGATAGTTGACATCTATTGACTATTATTATTTTATGTATTTTTTTAATCAAAATCTAACGAATGACATAATTACATAACATTTTAACTTTACATTTTCTGCTTTACCATTAATGAAATAATTTATATCCACACACATCATAAGGTTAGAAAAACTTTTAAAAACGGGTAAGAAAAGAAGAAGCACAATGGGTGAGTTCGGGATGAAGAACAATGTTTTTTTTTTGTGAAAAATAAGTGAATATCTACTGAAATTTCACAAGGTCTGAAAAATAATATCTTTATACAAATTTTACTATTAATTGTTTTCGAAAGTACATCTGTGAACGGTCCAACAAATACTATGAGAAGTGAGGTTTGTTGGGCTACGGGCATAGAGTTATACAAGATACAATCAGTTGGAGGATGGAAAGGACACGACGAATATACAATGCAACTTGTTTTTTTTCCCTATATTCACTAAGAAGAAAATTAATTATTTTTCTCATTGTTAACAAATTTGTTTGTTACAAAATTAACCAATCGAATATGAAAATATTGAGTTCGTTACTGATCACACTTACAAATAATTTTAAAAATATTTATGTTTTTTCTTTTCTTAAATTTTGGAAAAGAGGGAAATAAAAGGAACGGACACAACCGGTATTGAAAGGGCGCGAAATTCATAACCGTTTGTTCATCTATTTTATTTTATGATTAATATAAAACACACACACTTAATTACTTAATAA
The DNA here is from genome assembly GCA_027705065.1 of Solanum peruvianum. Classification (NCBI taxonomy): domain Eukaryota; kingdom Viridiplantae; phylum Streptophyta; class Magnoliopsida; order Solanales; family Solanaceae; genus Solanum; species Solanum peruvianum. The sequence continues at coordinate 1,038,373 of JAKWJD010001765.1, read as the reverse complement.
TTAATTAGATTCATCGTCTAAGGTACCCTTTTATAATTTTAAAATAATTCAATGATTTTCTTTTTTCTTCAATTTTTTATGGTTTTATTTCCTTTTTCTCCATCTTTACCAACTCTAGACAATTTTTTTTTTTTACTTTTGGAAATACTTTATTTTATTGTAACTTTTCAAAACATAAATTAATCTAAACATGGAAATTTCTTGTTTTTGACGTTATGTTAAAAAAAAAACATAACAATTCCAAATTGTTGTTTTCTCATTAAAATCAGAATCAGAATTTTTAGTTTATAAATATTTTTACTTAGTGAATTTTTATCAGAGTCGGAGTCAGAATTTGTGTCTCTTTCTTTTATACTTATCATAATTACTTCCAACGATACTTTCTCCCCAAGTTTGCCAAAAAAAACTGATTTTTTTTTAACTTTCTAGTGTATGTATTACTCAAAAATCCAATTTTTTTTAGTACAAGGTTTTTAATTTTTCGATTTTGAAATTGCAGAGTTCTTGTACAGATTAAGTACAAAAATGGGTCGATTTCATATACAAAAAATACTGATTATGTTGTTAGTTTTGTTGTTACAAAGTTCGTCATCATGGGGTTGGTTCTTTTCTACTAATAAGAACAATAACAATAATGATTATAAACAACAAGACCAACATAAATTTTCAAACAACAAAGTTGTTAAACTGATGTCTGATTTCTCCATGGATGGTTTTGAGAATTCACAAAAGGGAATTGAATTAATCGAAAACGCGGAGCAAAAGATGTTGATTACAGATTCATGTTGGCAAAGAAGTTATCAGAATTTGTTTAGTGTATGTAGAAAAGCTCTGCCTGATGAAGAATTGAAATCTAGACTTTCTTGGAATTTATGTGATTGTTTTCAACAACATACTGGAAGATCACCTTTGCCTTATTGTGATGCAAAATCATCAATGACTAAATGTTTACAAAAATTGGATAATGATGTTCATAAGATTTATCTGGCTTTCTATATTGAAACCCCTGCCATTTGCCAACAATTGCAGTAAGTTTTCCTTTTTTTTTTTTTGTTACGTATCGTTTCATAATGTAATTGTATTGAGGTAGTTTATTGGATGTTTTTGACACATGGTTAGTTTGAAGTATATTGTTTTGATCAATACAGTATTTGGATGGTCGTTATATAATGTCATACTAGAGTTCGTAAGTATTTCTTGATCTTCAATTCGTAACTTGTTTGAATGTTTTTGACATATGGTTAGTTTGAACTATATTGTTTTGATGAATACAGTATTTGGATGGTCGTTATATAGTGTCATACTAGAGTTCGTAAGTATTTCTTGATCTTCAATTCATAACTTGTTTGAATGTTTTTGACATATGGTTAGTTTGAACTATATTGTTTTGATGAATACAATATTTGGATGGTCGTTATATAATGTCATACTAGAGGTCGTAATAAGTAGTTTCTTGATCTTCGATTGATAACTTGTTTGGATGTTTTTGACATAGGGTTAGTTTGAACTATATTGTTTTGACGAATACAGTATTTGGATGTTCGTTATATAATGTCATACTAGAGGTCGTAATAAGTAGTTTTTCTTGATCTTCAATTGATAACTTGTTTGGATGTTTTTGACATATGGTTAGTTTGAACTATATTGTTTTGATGAATACAGTATTTGGATGGTCGTTATATAATGTCATACTAGAGGTCGTAACTTCAAATTTTGTCTTGCTCTTCGATTATAGTATTATTTTGTTGTAGTTACTGTTCTTTTTTTCAGATTGTTTTGTGAGTGGTTTCTTCACTTCTATATTTCTTTTCCGAACTGTTTTTCCATGTTTTTTCTTGAGCCGAGGGTGTATGAGAAATAACCTCTCTACCTTCTAAGATAGGGGTAAGGTCTGTGTACGCACTACCCTTTCCGAATCCACTTGTGAGATTATACGGGGTATGTTGTTGTTGTTGTTGTACATATTGCCACTCATCAAATGTATGAAATATAAGCTTACAATATTATATAGAAAAGTTGGATGTGTTGTAAGTTTACTAGAACACCTAAACAATCGTTACATAAAATGAGACTTTTGTTGTTACATGACGATGAATTTAACGATACTATAAACACTAGGTAACAACCATCCTGCATTGTAATTATTGCAGGAGAGAAGCATGGAAGCATGTAACAGAGAGGTTGGTGAATAGTTTGAAGGATTCTGCAGAATTTGCTGAGGAAAAATTAGATAACATACTAAATGTAGGGGATATGCTATTGCAAAACTCGAAAAATGTTCAAGAATCATTAGCCTCGATTGATGTTCGTACTCAACAAGTAGCAGAGACGTCAAAGAACGTTGAAGGCCGGGTGAACGCTGTGTTGAGTCAGTCAGAAGTAATTTTAGAGCAATCTAAAGGGATAGCATCTTCCCAACTAGAGTTGAACGAAGGCCAGGCGAAAATGAAGGAGAGTTTACACGAAAACATGGCGATAGTTCATGAATCGTATACTAATCTAGACCATGGGATCGATGGTTTAAGGACTAAAACGGAGGACATTGAAGACGAGATTGTGAAAGTTGGAGATGAAATGAGTTGTAGAATGGATAAATTGCAGAATAAAGCTAATGATATTGGGAATATTGCAGGACACACTTTGAGTAAACAGAAACAACTTTTAGATGAACAATCTAAAGCTCTTGGTAACCTTCAACTCCTTCATAATTTTCAGTCTCAAGCACTCGAAGAGAGCAGGTAAAAACATCGTCAACCATAACTTCTCGTGTGGTTCTTATACCTTGTTGTCGTAGGTCAACTTAACCTGATACTGTAAGTGCATTGCTAACTGTTTCCGCGTAATGCAATATGTTTAACACTTCTTCAGGGGAACTCTGAAACAATTGACTCAATTCGGACACGAGCAACAAGAGGAGCTTCTTAGAAGGCAAAAACAACTACAACAAACTCATGATCATCTAGTTGAGAAATCAAAATCAATATTAGCTGCTCAGGTTTGTTAAATTCTCAAATCTCTATCATATTCTATTAAATTTCTTCAATAATTTCATCAAATTGTGATTTGTGTCAACAGGAAAATTTTGAGTCTAAACAAGCAAGCATGTTTCTTGCTTTAGACAAACTATTCACCTTACACAATGCTATGCTTCTTGAATCAAGAGTGATCAAAGCTTTCTTGCTTTACTCGTTATCGATCTTTCTTCTCTACATGTTCACCAGCACGAAGCAGACGTATGACGTGAGACCTAGGTTATACATAGGTAAAGTATCATCACACCGAGGCACCCTTCCAACGCGAAAACAACTTTGTTATTTGACTGTTTTGATTCTTATCATTTTTGTATCATTTCTCTATTTGTTGTAGGATTAGTACTCACATTCTTGATTGAACTAGCTATCCTTCGATACGGATCATACGAAATGGTGAATCAAGCATGGTTTGTAAGCATAGTTAGGTCAATATTTGTGTTACTAGCCTCAAGCCAACTTCTATATTCCATATGGACATACAGGTAACAAACAGAACATAACATTAAAAGCTTCTCTTTTTTCTTCTTCTTTAGCATTATAACAACATGACATTTTGTTGCAGAGATTATGAAGTGTTGAACCATAAGATGTTACAAACACTGATGGAAAAAGTTAATGGAATTCAAAAACACAAGGAGTACTTGTTATGGGAAATGGAGAACGATGATTCGGACGATGAGGTAGATTGGTCTTCATGGATTGAAGAAGAATTACCAGAAGATGTTGATAAATTGAAGGATCCTGATTTTGTATATCCTGTAGAAATTGCAGAGAATTTAGTTGGAAACAAGTCAATTACAAGGAGATACAACTTAAGAAATCATCTTTTGACATATTGAAGTTGTTAACATGATCATGAACTAGTTTGATCGGTTTGTTGTCTAGAAATATGTTTTCGATCTATCTATCGATTGAACTAGGGTTCTTTTTCTAGATTTAATATTATATCTTATACTAATGTATATATTTAGTACTAGTTATGTGTAAAACTTTGGGACTTAGACTTCATATATGTGATCGTTACTGGTATGATCGGTTTGTTGTTTAAGAATATGTTTTCAATCTGTCTATCGATTGAATTAGGGTTCTTGATCTAGTTTTGATGTTATATCTTATACCAATGTATATATATAGTACTAGTTATGTGTAAAACTTTGGGACCTAGACTTCGTAAACACTCTTTTGATCGTTACATATGTAGCATAGCAGGAGTTTAATGCACCGAAGAATCGTAAAAGTAGACCCTTGTCACTTAGATCACCTATAAAATTAAGTGGCAAAATTTGTGACCACGTAGGTCTTTAATAAGACACTAACTTTTATTCCTAATATATATATATATATATATATCCCCATTCCTTCTATTTCTCCTAATTTGTTTCTTACTTAATTGTGTGGCTCTTAAAATTCTACTTTTTTCAACTTTTTTTATTTTATTTTAATTTTTTTATATATTCACATAATTTTTATTTTATTTTTTACATTTTTCAAGAATTGAAAAAAAATGGTGATGTCTACATTGTGGAATTTCTATATCCTCCACCACCATCTTTGTTTGTTACTACAATGTCTATTATAAGTGTTGTTTCATTAGCAAGTGGTGGATTTTCAGAAATTAAAGGAAAGCATATGCAATATTCCAAATTTTTTGGAACAATAAAAAATGAAAATGATGAGAAGAAGAAGAAGAAGAAAAAAAAGGCAAAAATTGAGAGTAAATTAGGGATGATTTTATTATATGGTCCTTCATTTCTTGCTGGTATTTCTTCATTTGCAATTTTTCCAAATGGTGATTTAAGGTTTGTTTTGGTCTGTTCCGCTTTATCCATACATTTCTTAAGAGACTGTTTGAGGTACTATACTAATTTTACTCTTCAATTAGTGTTTTTTAATACTAGTACGATTGTTTGATACAATATATAAAAATAGTATACTGATAATGTCAAAATTACTTTTTATTCATTGTTTGACTTGATTTATTTCAAGGCTAGTTATATCTTTTAGACATGTTTGTCTATGCATTAATAATACTGGTATTACTAATATCATGAATTATTATGTATCAGTTATACTTATACACTTTATAACACTGAATATGATGTATAATTAATGTATATTAGTTATACTAATTCAGATGATCCTTGTTCTATTTTCATACATTCAAATCTATACAAGATTAAATTTAACTTTAGAGAAATGGAATTAACACAGGCGGATCAGCCCGTATAGATGGTTGCATGTGCATCAGTTAACTTTGAAAAAAATCACGTGTATATAGATCTTGAGAAACTGATAAAATTTGTAATATAATTGACTGTGCATTCATGAGGAGCATAGGAATGTCGTTGTAGTACAAGTAAAACCTAGAAAAACTATTCGTGAGACTTGAATTCGAATCCAACTTAAACTGCACACGAAATCTTCAAATTCTAGTTTCGATCTCTCACTATTAAATCCTAACAATCAACCCTATCCTCTAGTGGACACAATTCAAACTAGGCCAATTTTGTGAATCATAACTGTGGTCCTAATTTCAGAATATTTTATGACTCAAAAACAATTTATGGTCCACCACTAAGTAGTTTGGTACATGTGAATAGATGTGTCCTTTTAAACACCATCAAAGATTGTAGTGGAAAGTAGGTATTTTTGAACTAATTCAAAATTTAAATTTTATATGTTTAATTTTTTAAATTTATTGTATTTTTTAAAATAAAATTATGAATTAATGTCTATAAATTGTTATAATTTTTGCGTAATTTACAAATAAATTAATTTTTTCTATTGAATTCAATATTGATACTCTACATTTTCTTATGTAAGTACCTCTTCATTGTTAGCCAGAAGCCTCAAGCTATATTGTTTTGACTCTTCTAAATTGCTTTTGAGTGTGTATGGATCAAATTCTTTAAAAGAGTAATGCATTTTAAAGATTCGACAATATTTTTGAATAGTTTGAGCAATATATATCTTGGATTCAGACTCTAAAAATGAAGTCAGCTTTGATGGTAAGACTCTATCCTCGAAGTGTACTTTTTAGTACAAATTCAAATTAGTCAGCCTCTAAAACAGATGTCAGACACCTGGATGAGATAGATTAGAAAAGTTAAACTAATTAGTCTCTATTAGTGCACTTGTTATGATAACACTTTCTTGAACAAATCCTAATTCTTTTGCTTTGTTGATACTAGGTCCTATTTGTTCACAAGTATAGTGGTTCAATGGATGTTGAAGATGCAATTGCAATATCATTAAGTTATTTTCTCTCCACAATCACCATGATTTATTGTCAACACCTTTCTCAAGATTTTCTAGAGCCATCCATTGATCTCAAGTATGGTGGATACATAATATTTTTGGTTGGTATAATTGGCAACTTTTACCATCATATTTTGCTATCTAAATTGAGAACAAAAGGTGAAAAAGAGTACAAAATTCCTCAAGGTGGCCTATTTGATTATGCAATATGCCCACATTATCTCTTTGAGATTCTTATATTTGTAGGAATTTCATGCACTTCTCAAACATTATATGCAATTTCATTCACTTTGGGAACTACTTTTTACTTGATGGGAAGGAGCATTGCTACAAGAAGATGGTACCAATCAAAGTTTGATGATTTTCCAAAGGATATTAAAGCACTTATTCCCTATATATTTTAGGTTACTTGCAAGGACCTTCATTTTTTGTTGAACAAGTATTGTAAGTTATGTGTTGTTTATGTAGATCCTTTAAAATATGTTTAATCTTAACGAAAAGTGAATCGGTTTTGTAAGGGTACATACTTATATTCGTCTTCAATATACTTGTTCTGAGCTTAACGTTCTGAAGATTCTGAATCGTAATAAAAATGAATCACTCTAAAGAGGCAACCTGAGGGGTGGGGGTGATATTATCGAGAGATTTAACCATTCAAAGGTGTGGTGAAGTTATAAATGAAGTGAAAAAGAATTACAAGTTTAATGTATGGATCTTAATAATTAAGATTTCGATCATACTTAATGAGTATGAATAGATTTGAATAATTATAATTTATAATAAAATCTTCATATCATTAAGGTATTTATTTAAAGATTTCTACAAAATTTATAGTTCATCAATCTCATTCATTCATTGTTACTGTCTTCATCCACCTTTATCAATTGTGTGCCGCCACTCACCACCACCACTACAATCACCATTCGATCACTCTAATCTTTTATCATAATCCCTAGCCATCACTTACAACCATTATCGCTAACTACAATTACCACAACTACCACCAACCATCATCATCAATCACCATATTATATATCGCTAGTCAGTGTTATTATTCATCACTATTATTAAATTTCACTATCATTCACCATAATTATTAATTATTATCATTACTGATTACTATCACCGTCAACCACAAACCACTAGCTACTACCAACATCTAACCATTAGTCAACATCATCCCTAATTAACAATATAACCATTACTGGTAGCCATCACTATCACTAATCACCGTAAAATTTCCAAATATTTTATTGATAAATATTACATATTAATTTAAATGATTGATAGATATGAATCGTGGCAAATAGATAACTACAATTTTGATTATTTTTTTCCATCCTCACCTTTTGTTTTGGCCCTTTCTCATCAAATATTATGTAAATAAAAAATTTGAAAAATATTTTTCATTATTATTATAGCCAGCCAGTTGAAAGATGCTATTGTTCTAAACACTTTGGTCCTCAAATATTTTTATTTTGTCCTTTTCTACCCCTAATCCAATAAAAATCAATCCACACACATCCTAAACAATAAACAAAGAAATCAATTATGGCACAAATATTTAGAGAAATATTATTTCAAGAACCAAATTCAATCTTTATCAAAGTTATGATAATGCTGAATTTAATATTTTCAGCAATATTGGGTTATTCAGAAGGCTCAGGCAAACAAAATCTTGAATATTCAAAGTTTTGGAATTTGAAATCTCAAGAAAAAATTAAAATCCCAAGCAAAATTGGGATGATTATTGCTTATACTCCTAGTTTAATTACATGTTTAAGCTTCTTTTGGATATTCCCAAATGGCGGAATCAGATTTTTCATGCTTAATTTTGCTATTACCATTCATTTCTTCAAAAGACTCCTTGAGGTAATTAATCATCTTACCCTTTTTTTTGCAGTTTAACTTATATGCATCGATAGATGAAAAAGAAAAAAAATTATAATTATGAAAATAAGATAGACTATATGTTATAGTCTAAAGTTTTGGATTATTTAGATTTATATGAAAAAGAGTTTAGTATAAAAGTTTTTTCTACTCCTTGCTAAAGAGGGTTTCAATTTTAGGTCTCGAATTCGATATATTTGGTTAAAGATGTAGAAATTGTAACCATAATATTTAATTGGTGATTAAACTTGTTAAATATGAATTGTGCAAGGACTAAAAATAAAATAGACTAAAATACAGTGACAAAATGTGCAAACCAATTCTTTCATTTATTTATTTGTTTGTTTATTTCAGAGTTAATAATGAAAAATACATAATTTCATATTTTAATAATTTGTTGTTTTATGTATGTATCTAAATTATTACTCTTTTTGTATCAAAATATAGTTCGATACTGAGTTGGTCAAATATTTATTCCAAATTGATGACTGACATGTATAGGCTAAGGTGTGTTTTAATACAAAAAGAGTGATAATTAAAATATGAAACTTGCGAAAAACGACTGTTTGAATAGGGAAATAGAAAAATTACTGTCTAAGACTAGCAATTAAGCATCAATTAACACACAATTTACACATTTTGCAGGTTTTGTTTGTGCACAAATATAGTGGTTCAATGGCTATGAAATCTGCAATTACTATTTCCTCAAGCTATTTTATAGCCTTTTCAAGCATAATATATATTCAACACTTGACTAAAGGATCCATAGAGCCAATAATTGACTTGAAATATTTTGGATTTATTGTATTTTTAGTGGGAATTATTGGCAATTTTTATCACCATTTTATCCTTTCTAAAATAAGAAAAAAAGGTGAAAGTGGATATAAAATTCCCAAAGGTGGCCTTTTTAACTTAGTTATATGTCCACATTACTTCTTTGAAATTGTCACATTTTTTGGTTTTTCTCTTATTAGCCAAACTTTGTTTTCATTTTCTTCTACCATAGGAACATTATTTTATTTGATGGGAAGGAGTTATGCTACTAGGAAATGGTACCTTTCCAAATTTGAAGATTTTCCTAGAAATGTTAAGGCTTTAATACCTTTTGTATTTTAAATAAATTTATGAGTATAATTAGAATTGTTATGAGCCTATTATTATTGTTTAAATACAGGTCGAGTTCACTGTTTACTTTTTTTTTTGTAGTTGATATATATAGATTATACACGATTATGCATATGTTATCTATTTTTAATCTAAGAGCCTGTTTGGCTCAGCTTAAAAGCTGGTCAGACTGATTTAAAAACTGGTTTTTGACTTATTTAACTGTTTGGCAATACTCAAAATAACTTATTTTAAGTTAAAAAAAAATTATTTTAAGCCAAAAGTTAAAAGTTGGGGTAGGGGTGCTTTTTTTTTTAGCTTATAAGTTGTTTTAAGTTGACCACATTTTTATTTTTTTGTCCTTAATATTTTTATACAATCTCCAAATTACCCACATAACCCTAACATCTCTTTCTTCCATTTTTCCCTTTTCACGTTTGGCATAGCAACTTCAGCACTTTTATCCAAACGCATAACTGTTTATTTTAAAAATAAGTTTTAGCACTTTCAAAAGTACTTTTTTAAAGCTCCTTTTATTAAGCCCATCCAAACGGGCCCTAAGTGGTTAGTGATTGAATATTTATATTGATATACAATATATAGATTTACACTTTAACGTGTTCTCGCAACTGATCGACAACTAAACAATTCAACTTTGAGAATGTATATCTAAACATCTTAACTTGTCTTTATTGTATCTCGTGGAAATTTGATGTCGACGCGATACATAAATTTTAGAGATACATAAATGATTATTTTGTAAGTAAAAATGTTCAACCAACATATAAAAAATGAGTTAAGGTATTTATATGCGTATCTATAAAATTAAATTGTTCAGTTGAGGACAAGTTAAAATATTTATTTGAGCTCAACTCTAATACATAATACATTAAATAATCTTAAATGACTATCCAGGTGAATATTAACTAATTATTTAATTTACTTATTAAAATTAGTTACTAATTTATATGATTGGAATGTTTCAAGTTTATATACATATGGAATACTTCATAAGGTTTTTAATTGTTTTGATTATACTTTTCTTCCTCTTCCTTTGGAATGATTCAAAATATATTTCTACATCAAGGAGAAAAGGAAATAAAGATATTTAATTTTGCAAGTGTTTGCAGATAAAAGTCAGAAATTTGTTTTATTTTCTTTCATAAATTCTGATTAATATAAGGTATTTGATTAATGAGGAATTTTCACAAATAGTCACTATAAAAAACTTAATTATGCTCCATAGATATAGTTTGCATATTTACGGGAGCTACTTTGTTTGTATAATTCGTCGATTTGTATAATTCACAGGTGCGGATTCATTTGTGTTACTCAACTATTTTTGTATAAGTTCGAATAACGGATTTATACTATCACAGACATCACAAGTGTAAATAGTTATACAAATTCTGTATTATACAAAAGTTATACAAATTTTAAATTATACAAACATGTGAATAATACAAAATTAAAAAGTCGCGCCACATAATTATAGATAAAATTAATCAAGTCGCGAATTTAATTAGGGCAAATTATAACTATGTTAATTAAATAACTAATATATATTTACTTATACGTGTAATTTTTCCTTAATTAAATTAAAATAGGACAAGTTATAGATTAAGTAATTCAATTAAAATTCAAGTAGCATAAAATAATAGTTTTATTAATTAAAATTAATAAATTGCTCCTATGTTGATGATGTACTATGAATTCGTACGAAAAAATTATTTTATGAGTTTAGCTCAATACCTAGAAAATTGGATGACGAGTCACTTAGCAAGCAGTTGACATTCTTTATTTTATTTCGTCCGTTTTAATTTATTTCTCTTATTCTTATTTAATCTATTTAAAAAATTATGTCTTTTTTTTACAACTCTTTAGTTTTGATTTTCTATACATATTTAAGACCACAAGATTAAAATTACGAAGATTATCTTTATTTTCTTAAATTTTATGTCAAATCGAAACAGAACAAATAAATTGAAACGAAGAGATTTAGGGGGGTGGGGGGAATAAAAGAAGGGTTCAGCCTAACTCATATATATATATATATATATATATATATATATCTATATATATATATATATATATATATATATATATATATATAGAATGAATTAGAGAGGTAATTTAAGGTGTATATAGACTATAGAATGGATGGCAAAATAATATATATTGTGTTATTACTCTTCTTTTATTGGTATCGATAGGAATATCGATTTGCTTCTATGTTAGGGACAAGCCAGATAACCAGAGCCTTTTTCCAAATTCTACTAACCAAGCCACTCATGGTGGTGCCATATTGGCACCACCAGCTAATGGTGGTGGTGTCCCATCGGCACCACCGTATGTGGCGGAAATATAACAGTGATCGATCGTACATGGATCGATCCGACGCCATAACAAGATGGTGTGGTGAGTAGTGTGCATATATTATTCCCTATTGAGTGATTGTCATACATTTGTTGTATTGTAAGTGTGTCTTTTAACTTGGTCTAAATTAGTATTTACACTCTTTAATTTAGATATGTATAAGTAGATACTTAAATTATCTAAAACGAGTAGACACACGTGTCATATGTGGCGTTCTACGTGGTAGTTTTGTGTCCTACATGACATTCTACATATATTATGCTACATATGACTTGTGTGTTTGGTTGTTTAACTTTTGGATAGTTTAAGTGTTTACTTGTATACAGCCAAAGTTGAAGGACGTAGATAATAATTGATCTAAGCTAAATGATACGTTTATATATTATACTCGTAGTATAATTGTTATTGTTTGTGATGAAGTGTTTGTACTACCAGTAATTAGATTAAAAAAATCAGAATGTAAAGTATTGAATGAACTCAAAAAGATTGTAATTTATCATGTATATATTATTCAATTACTTTTTGTATTAGTGAATTTTATTTATATATTTATATATATTGAAGAATGCAAAATTGAAGATTAAATATTGAGCAAAAAGGAAGATTGGACAACTCTCGAGTAAGTATCAATATTGTCATCACTATAACAAATAAAAAAAATTGTGATAACTATATATTTATCGTAATAAAATAAAATAGTCTTTATATTATATTTAACAACATTAATAAATATGATATTTATAATCATTATGAACATCCATATTAAATATTTTTTTCATATATTAAGATAAAAGAAAAATTATTAGTAAAATCGATCAATTGTTAAAATATTTATTACACATAAGCTTTTGAAGCTATTAAGATCGCTTGCCTTTTTACCATTTGATTAGAGCATGCGACTCAAATTGATTAGTCGTTTAAAGTCAAATTTAAATGTAGACGATAAATCTTAATAATATTTTTTATGAAATTTGTCATAGTTAATTCATTTAATTTTTTTAGGGACACAATATTCCTTTTAAGTCGATTATATGAATTTTTACTATTCATTTTGATCTATTTAAGCTTGACATGTGATGCATTATTTGCTACAAGAGTTACTTTCTATAATTCATGGGTTAATAAGACTCTAGAAACGCGTGAATGTGTAGTTGGAAATTCGACTATACATCAAAGGGGCTTTTGGTCATTTTTTTCATATATAATAATTGAGTGCTATGGGCTTATAGATCTACTAATTTAGTATACGTGTGTTACACGTGTGTATCACATCAATATAAAATTTGCATCCTATTAAATTTCTCCTCAAATTTTAAATCTTGAATTACTTACTTATGACTTGAATTTCAAATTTCACCATGAAGCACTCATCGGCTGAGATATATCTATGCTTACATGTTCGATAAAATTTAGTAATTTTTATTTAAATTTTATATTTATATAAAAAAAAAAGTTACTTACCATACAAAATTATTTACTTAGAACTCAACAAACTGTCTTTTCTAATCAAATTATAAATTTAAAATTTTAGCTCTGTTTTTAAACGCCTCATGAGTTTGTTTTATTGTCACGACCCAAATCGGGGACGCGACTGGCACCCACATTTACCCTCCGATGTATCGACCTCTACCATTACCACCTCTTCCTCTAGCCATTGGGGGTCTGTAACTCTGGTTTGGACAGTACCTCTTAATGTGTCCATCTCTCCACACCCATAACATTCTCTGGGTTCACGCGTCGGCCTCTCAGAGAAATGTTGACCGTTCTGAGGTGGACCCCCAACTACAGTCTGTAGTGAAGACTGTATTGGTCGATTTGAGTGACCTCCAGAGCTCTGTCCTCTAGAATAAGAACCATTTACTCACCTCCCCTTCGGAACCTCTTTGATGTCGATGTCGTGGTGAAGTCATCTGGTTTCACTCCTTCCACCTCTATTACAAAGTCTACCACCTCTTGGAATGAGTTTGCTGTTGCCGCTATCTGTAAGGCTGAAATCCGCAATTCTGACCTCAACCCCTTCACAAAACGGCGGATCCGTTCTTGTGGACTGAAACAAAGTTGCGTGGCATATCTTGATAGCGCGCGAAATTTAGCCTCATACGCGTTTACTGTCATCCTTCCCTGTTCAAGACTCAAGAACTCATCCCTCTTCCTATCCCTCAAAGTGCGGGGGATATACTTTTCCATGAACAACTAGAGAATGATTCCCAAGTCATAGGTGGTGCCTCTCTGTTGGTTGACACTCACATGTGAACGCCACCACATTTTGGCGTACCTTGGAACTGATAACTCACGAACTCGACACCAAACCTCTCTACTATCCCCATCTTGTGTAGTAGCTCATGACAATCAACCAGAAAATCATAAGCATCTTCAGATTCTGCCCACCCTTGAAGACTGGAGGTTTTTAGTTTCAAGAACTTGCTAAAAAGTTCATGTTGATCGTTGGTCATAATAGGCCCAGTAGTCAGACGTGGAATGTGCCTATTCCCAATGTTGCATCCATGCGGGGAGCCATAGTAGCCGCATGTCGTATCTCTGAAACCGGAGGTGTTGTGTGCAGAAACCACTGGAGGTGCTTGACCCTGATCAGAACACCCGCTAAGATAAGCAAGTACTTGGTTGATCATCTCTGGGGTAGGTTTGGGGTGGCATTTCCCTCATTCTGCCCCTGTTCGGTTTCCCCTTCCTCCCCTCTCTTACTACATCCTCAGTCGGTGGAGGAGTTACCGCCCTAGTATTAGATGGGCTAGGGGCTCGTCCTCTTCCTCTAGAGACGTCCTCCCACGACCTCTTCCACGGCCTCTTGCCGTTACCCTTCTCGAGCCACAGCCCAGTGGCTGGCTCAGTAGTTTCCTGTCTTTCCGTTGTCGCTGCTGGTGCGGTCGTTGCTCTAGTTCTAACCATCTGCGAAATAGAATGAAGATGGTCAGATACCAATTTGTATCACCTAGATACCAATTGGACTCATTAGTAGCACGAAAGAAGAATGAAAGAATGGAATTTTCCTAAAGTCTTATAGCCTCTCAAAGAAAAGTAAAGGCGTCCCCCTACCGTTCCTTAAGACTCTACTAGACCTGTTCTTGTGTGATGAGACCAATGAACCTAATGCTCTGATACCAAGTCTGTCACGACCCAAATCGGGGACGGCGACTGGCACCCACATTTACCCTCCGATGTGAGCGAACCAACCCATCTAAACCTTAACATTTCAAGATATTTCAACAGAAATAATGCGGAAGACTTAAACTCATTTATAAAGAAAACAACTCAAAACTATTATTAATATTCCCAAATCTGGAAGTCATCACCACAAGAACATCTATCTCAAACTACTAATCTAAGAATGTCTAAAAAGCTAAAACAATTAAAAGTAGTCCATTGCCCGAAGTTCAAGGCATCAAGACTTGAAGAAGGAGACCCAGTCCAAGCTAGACGCATTAGCTCACCCTGAATTTCCGATGGAGTGAAGACGGCTTGATCTACTGCTGAGTCGAAGTTGACGGAACGTTTGCTGCATAACACAAATAACAAAGGAAAACATAAAAGTAGGGGGTCAGTACAACCAACGTACTGAGTAGATATCATCGGTTAACTCAAAATAGGGAACAATATTATCAAATAATATTATAAATCAACTATAAACTCAACATGTAGCACAACAAGTATCATAATCGTCAATAACACCATCAAGTTCATTCATGAGATCTCAAGCCTCAATACCATACTCATTTGGGAAAGGTAAGTTCATTATGATTGAGTATATTCATTATCTTTCAAGATTCATTA
Source organism: Solanum peruvianum (assembly GCA_027705065.1). Lineage (NCBI taxonomy): Eukaryota > Viridiplantae > Streptophyta > Magnoliopsida > Solanales > Solanaceae > Solanum > Solanum peruvianum. Next base: position 1,022,924 of record JAKWJD010001765.1, on the reverse strand, counting down.
TCTTTCTTCCTCTTGTGTCGGTACGTGACACTCCGCTCCTCTAATTCTATCCTGGTGTCGGAACGTGACACTCCACTCCGATCCTCATATTCATTCTATCCTGGTACCGGAACGTGGCACCGATCCTCATATTCTATCCTGGTGTCGGAACGTGACACTCCGATCCTCATATTCATTCTATCCTGGTACCGGAACGTGGCACCCGATCCTCATTCTATCCTGGTACCGGAACGTGGCACCCGATCCCTAATTCATCAAGCCTTCTTTTATACTAAGCATCCTCTTTATCATTTATAATTTATCAAGCCTTCTTTCATACTAAGGCATCATCAATCTTATTATATAATATATCAAGTGAATTAGGGTTCTTTCAAGATTTGGGATTCAATAGCTTCGTCATGCTTTGTAATCATAACAATTCATAATCATAATCATGCAAGCATACAATTAAGCATATAGACAGGTTTACAACATCATCAATACATATCATACACTATCAAGAGTTCACTACGATTATCGTAACATAAAACCATAACCTACCTCCACCGAAGAATTGGAATCAACAAGAAATTTCCCAAGCTTGCTATTCTCCTCTCTCTCGATCGATCTGCTCTCTCTCAATTCGTTTCTTTCTCTTTTCTTTTCTCTCTTTTGTTTTCTTATGTTCAAACCCTCTTTCTTTTACCCTAATTAATCATATAATTAAGACTAAAAGAGGACAATAAACCCCTCTAATTCACTTAAGGTTACCCCTTTTAACCCCTAAGTATTAGACTTATTAATGTTACCCCTCAATCCCTACAATTAAGGAAAGAATAATCAAAAACGACCCTTAAAACGTGTGGAGGAATCCTATTTTGTCTGGGACTGCGTGACCTGTGACGGGCCGTCGTACCTGCGACGGTCCGTCACGGTCGTCGTCCGCCTGCCCAAAAACCCCTCGTCACCACGGACGCAGTGACGGTCCGTCACGCCTGTGACGGCCCCTGCACGTCCGTCATGGCGGTCAGAAACTCGTTTCTCGAACCAAATTCTCAAACGTTGAAGTGTTTTGCAACGGAAACTCACGACGGTTCGTCGTAGATGTGACGGACGTCCTGCAGGTCCGTCACAATTTACAGAGAGTCGATTTTCAGTACCCGATTTTTAAAATGCTAAGTGTCATGGGACGAATCATTCACGACGGGCCGTCGTGACTACGACGGTCCGTCACGACTTCCGTCGTCCAGCCAGTTTTTCCAGAAATTATTCTGCTGCTCCAAACGACTAAACAGGTCGTTACAATAGATACAAATTTACCCATCGTTCGTCCCCGAACGATCTAAAGAAGAAAGACCATGCGAAAAGGAGTACCTGAATCTGTGAACAGATGTGGTATATTTTTCTTTGCATATGCCTGCCTCCTTCTCCCAAGTAGCTTCTTCAACCGGTCGATTCTCCATTGAACTTTGATGATGCAATCTCTCTCGACCTTCAACTTGCGAACTTCTCTATCTAATATAGCAACCGGTTCCTCTTCATAAGTCAAGTTCTCATCCAACAAAACTTATCCCAACGGATGATGTAGTTTCCATCTCCGTGGTATCTCTTCAACATGGATACATGAAACACCGGATGCACTCCGGACAGCCCTGGGGGCAAGGCTAACTCATAAGCCACCTCCCCTATTCTTTTAAGCACTTCAATGGTCCAATGTACCTGGACTTAACTTAACTTACCTCTTTTTGCCAAACCGCATCACCCCTTCATGGGTGAAACCTTCAACAAGACTTGTTCACCTTCCATGAACTCCAAGTCTCTAACCTTTCGGTCTGCATCTCCTTTTGTCTATTTTGAGCCGCCAAAAGCTTCTCTTGAATAGCTTTCACCTTCTCCATAGAATCTCTCAACAGATCAGTCCCCCAAGGTCTAACCTCGAAGGCATCAAACCAACCAATGGGAGATCTACACCTCCTCCCATATAATGCTTCAAATGGGGCCATGTCGATACTAGAGTGATAACTATTATTGTATGAAAACTCTGCCAAAGGTAAGAAACTATCCCAATGGCCCACCAAACTCTATCACACTGCGCGAAGCATATCCTCCAAAACTTGAATCGTTCGCTCAGACTGACCATCGGTCTGAGGATGAAATGCAGTACTAAGGTCCAACCTAGTACCTAATTCAGCATGTATGTTCTCCAAAACTTAGAAGTAAACTGCGTACCTCTATCTGATATGATTGAGAGTGGAACTCCATGCAACCGAACGATTTCTGAGATGTAGATCTGGCTAACTTTTCTGCATTGTAGGTCACCTTGACAGGAATGAAATGTGCAGACTTAGTTAACCTATCAACAATCACCCAAATAGAGTCATACTTACCCAATGTCTTTGGAAGACCAACCACGAAGTCCATCGGATTCTCTCCCCCTTCCATTCAGGAATGGGCATTCTCTGAATGGAAGTGGGAGAGAATCGCGATGGACTTCGTGGTTGGTCTTCCAAAGACATTGGGTAAGTATGACTCTATTTGGGTGATTGTTGATAGGTTAACTAAGTCTGCACATTTCATTCCTGTCAAGGTGACCTACAATGCAGAAAAGTTAGCCAGATCTACATCTCAGAAATCGTTCGGTTGCATGGAGTTCCACTCTCAATCATATCAGATAGAGGTACGCAGTTTACTTCTAAGTTTTGGAGAACACTACATGCTGAATTAGGTACTAGGTTGGACCTTAGTACTGCATTTCATCCTCAGACCGATGGTCAGTCTGAGCGAACGATTCAAGTTTTGGAGGATATGCTTCGCGCATGTGTGATAGAGTTTGGTGGCCATTGGGATAGTTTCTTACCTTTGGCAGAGTTTTCATACAATAATAGTTATCACTCTAGTATCGACATGGCCCCATTTGAAGCATTATATGGGAGGAGGTGTAGATCTCCCATTGGTTGGTTTGATGCCTTCGAGGTTAGACCTTGGGGGACTGATCTGTTGAGAGATTCTATGAGAAGGTGAAAGCTATTCAAGAGGCTTTTGGCGGCTCAAAGTAGACAAAAGGAGTATGCAGACCGAAAGGTTAGAGACTTGGAGTTCATGGAAGGTGAACAAGTCTTGTTGAAGGTTTCACCCATGAAAGGGGTGATGCGGTTTGGCAAAAGAGGTAAGTTAAGTCCAAGGTACATTGGACCATTTGAAGTGCTTAAAAGAATAGGGGAGGTGGCTTATGAGTTAGCCTTGCCCCCAGGGCTGTCCGGAGTGCATCCGGTGTTTCATGTATCCATGTTGAAGAGATACCACGGAGATGGAAACTACATCATCCGTTGGGATCAGTTTTGTTGGATGAGAACTTGACTTATGAAGAGGAACCGGTTGCTATATTAGATAGAGAAGTTCGCAAGTTGAGGTCGAGAGAGATTGCATCCATCAAAGTTCAATGGAAGAATCGACCGGTTGAAGAAGCTACTTGGGAGAAGGAGGCAGATATGCAAGAAAAATACCCACATCTGTTCACAGATTCAGGTACTCCTTTTCGCCATGGTCTTTCTTCTTTAGATCGTTCGGGGACGAACGATGGGTAAATTGGTATCTATTGTAACGACCTGTTTAGTCGTTTTGGAGCAGCAGAATAATTTCTGGAAAAACTGGCTGGGACGACGGAAGTCGTGACGGACCGTCGTAGTCACGACGGCCCGTCGTGAATGATTCGTCCCATGACACTTAGCATTTTAAAAATCGGGTACTGAAAATCGACTCTCTGTAAATTGTGACGGACCGCAGGCGTTCCGTCAGCCGACTTGTGTCATAACACTCTACGACGAACCGTCGTGAGTTTCCGTTGCAAAACACTTCAACGTTTGAGAATTTGTTTCGAGAAACGAGTTTCTGACCGCCATGACGGACGTGCAGGACGGACCGTCACAGGCGTGACGGACCGTCACTGCTCCGTGGTGACGAGGGGTTTTTAGGCAGGCGCGACGACGACCGTGACGGACCGTCGCAGGTACGACGGCCCGTCACAGGTCACGCAGCCCAGACAAAATAGGATTCCTCCACACGTTTTAAGGGTCGTTTTTGATTATTCTTTCCTTAATTGTAGGATTGAGGGGTAACATTAATAAGTCTAATTACTTAGGGGTTAAAAGGGTAACCTTAAGTGAATTAGAGGGGTTTATTGTCCTCTTTTAGTCTTAATTATATGATTAATTAGGGTAAAAGAAAGAGGGTTTGAACATAAGAAAACAAAAGAGAGAAAGGGAGAAACGAATTGAGAGAGAGCAGATCGATCGAGAGAGAGGAGAATAGCAAGCTTGGGAAATTTCTTGTTGATTCCAATTCTTCGGTGGGGTAGGTTATGGTTTTATGTTACGATAATCGTAGTGAACTCTTGATAGTGTATGATATGTATTGATGATGTTGTAAACCTGTCTATATGCTTAATTGTATGCTTGCATGATTATGATTATGAAATTGTTATGAATTACAAAGCATGACGAAGCTATTGAATCCCAAATCTTGAAAGAACCCTAATTCACTTGATATATTATATAATAAGATTGATGATGCCTTAGTATGAAAGAAGGCTTGATAAATTATATAATGATAAAGAGGATGCCTTAGTATAAAAGAAGGCTTGATGAATTAGGGGATCGGGTGCCACGTTCCGGTACCAGGATAGAATGAGGATCGGGTGCCACGTTCCGGTACCAGGATAGAATGAATATGAGGATCGGAGTGTCACGTTCCGACACCAGGATAGAATATGAGGATCGGGTGCCACGTTCCGGTACCAGGATAGAATGAATATGAGGATCGGAGTGTCACGTTCCGACACCAGGATAGAATTAGAGGAGCGGAGTGTCACGTACCGACACAAGAGGAAGAAAGATAATGAATCTTGAAAGATAATGAATATACTCAATCATAATGAACTTACCTTTCCCAAATGAGTATGGTATTGAGGCTTGAGATCTCATGAATGAACTTGATGGTGTTATTGACGATTATGATACTTGTTGTTGCTACATGTTGAGTTTATAGTTGATTTATAATATTTATTTGATATATATTGTTCCCTATTTTGAGTTAACCGATGATATCTACTCAGTACGTGTGGTTGTACTGACCCCCTACTTTTATGTTTTCCTTTTGTTATTTGTGTTATGCAGCAAACGTTCCGTCAACTTCGACTCAGCAGTAGATCAAGCCGTCTTCACTCCATCGGAAATTCAGGGTGAGCTAATGCGTCTAGCTTGGACTGGGTCTCCTTCTTCAAGTCTTGATGCCTTGAACTTCCGGCAATGGACTACTTTTAATTGTTTTAGCTTTTTAGACATTCTTAGATTAGTAGTTTGAGATAGATGTTCTTGTGGTGATGACTTCCAGATTTTGGGAATATTAATTAGTTTTGAGTTGTTTTTCTTATAAATGAGTTTAAGTCTTCCGCATTATTTTCTGTTGAAATATCTTGAAATGTTAAGGTTTAGATGGGTTGGTTCACTCACATCGGAGGGTAAATGTGGGTGCCAGTCGCGTCCCCGATTTGGGTCGTGACATTTATATAAATGTGCATATATATATATATGTGTGAGAAATTAACCCTTCAATAACTCAAAAGTCAAGTAGCAAATCGTTGACATTTTGTGACATGAATTCTTCAAATGCCCCCCCAAAAAAAGGAAAAAATATTATAAACTAACTAATTAGCTATAAAACAAAGGAAGTTTAAAGACAATTTAAAGTTGATAATTATTGTAAGAGCTATAGAAGAAATGGATGTTCGTACAATATTATATTTAATTATTATTTTGCTTCTTTTGATATCAATTTCAATATTTCTTTGCTTTTGCATACGCAAGAAGCCAGATAATCAAAGCTTTTTTTCGGATTCGAACCCTAATCAACACGATCATAGTGGTGGCCCCACTAGAGTGACGTCACCATATATCGCGGGAATATAGTTGCGGTTCGATCCAACATAACAAGATGGTGTATGGAATTTTTTTTGAAGTTTCATGTAAGTACAATAAAATGATCTATTATGACGATCAAGTAAATGATCTTTTATTTCTACGAAGTCAATTTCTTCATCAACAATTTGTACAGGTCAAGTTCATTATTTGGTAATTATGATATTATTTTGTTGTAGTTTAATTTCTTGTAGTTATTGTTTGTAATGTTTGGTAATATTATGTATGGAACATGAGAGTTTAGACAGATTCAGAATGTAAAGTAACTTTATATGATTATATGAAATTCATGAAAGAAGAAATATCATAAATAAATTTGTTTTATATGATAATATGTTAATTATCAGTTTTTGTACTCAAATTTAATCTATACCTCTTCTGTATTTATTTATAATCAACCTCGTGTATCTACTCATCACATGTATGAATCATCTCAATCTTGTGTCTCGCATGTTAAGTGGTCAACATTCTTGGTAAACATGCTTAATGAAAATTTTGTCAGTTTAGTCAGCTCTGAAATGTCGAGGTTTGATCTAGAACGATCTTTCGTGCAGTTCCCTAAGCTTTTGATCTCATTTGAGCCTTCTTGTCGTTTTTAGCTTAAAATGAAACTTGACTGTGGGATTCGTTTTTCATTGAAACGGCCCTGAATGGAAGTTTTGCCCCCTTATTCAATCGAGTCTCCTGATAATCATTTACCGCTTCATGATAACAATGTTGATGATATAGAAGAAGAAAACAATCAAAAGTAGCAGAACAAGAACAACAACGACGACAAAAACAAAAAAGACGAAGAAGAAGACGATCAGATCAAGTTCAAGTTCAAGTTCAAATATATCGTCTGCTTCAACTGAAAGAAGCACAATAGATTCAAATTGAAAGCGAACCTTCGTTAAAGATGATGATTTTAATGAGCTCAACAAGAAGATGATGAATTGTAAAATTTTGAAGAGATTAAACAGAGGATTACAATGCTTATGAAACAGGGGAAGAAATAGGAAAATAAGAGTGATATGAATCTTGAATTTTTTTTTAGATTTTGAGATTTAAACGAGTCCATTTTTGATAGTAAGTTTGTTATAGATCTTTTAAATGTTTTGGATTATCAATTGTTGTGACTTATAATACTTTTTACGTAGTTTACAAATATATAAATTTTATTTTTAAAAAGTTGAAAATTTCATGCGCAAATTTCCTATCAAATTTAAACTGTTTGACTTTCTCGAAATAATAAAAAGTGTCATATAAATTGAGATATATATACCTAACACTATTTTTTCAAGCAATTTACTTCATTCATTTTACTATTTTTCGTCACAAATAACCAATTCGCTTAGATATGATAGAAAAAAAGAAATATTTCGCGCAAAAAACTATGATAATTTAAATTTTTTGAATTATGACTTGAACTATCTCTTTGATTTACTAAGTATATAACTTATACTTAAATGTGTATTATTTGAGCTAAAATTACTGGACTAAATTCATAATTAATCTTCACATCTAGCCTGAAATTGTGAATTGTGATATTTTGAAGATTATTTTTAAGAAAATAATTCAATTAAGAATCTTTGAAATTTCCAAATTCATCGTGCTTTAAACTCCTTTTCTTTTTTATAGCTAAATTATAATTATTGATCAACCAAAATTATATTATATATAATTGAATTCGTGAGAAATTAAAAACAAAAAGGAAATCAAGAAAGTCAGAATTTGATTTTTATACTTGTTTCATGATATATCTTTTTTTTTTTAATTATTTATTTGGATTTAATCGTTTGACATTTAGAATTTATTATAATATAATAATATAATAATAAGATTTGATAATTCCAATATCCAAGTACAGCTCATTTAGTACCTAATGACGTGTTAAAATATAAATATTCAAAAGCTATAACAGAAAAATATATTAGAGAAAATAAAAATCATCTCATGTCAATATAGGTAAATATAATTACAAATATTAATCAAATTATATACAATTTAAATTTAAATTTCAGAAAATGAAAAGTGTTGTATAAATTGAAATGAAAAGCATACTTAAATGAGTATTAAGAAAAGATTTTGATTTACTTTAAAAATAGGGGATTTGTTTTGCTCCTTCCTTTTTTGGATTTATAATTCGATTTGATGACTAAAAATATTAAAATATAACATTAATTTGTTAGGTGACATATTCTTAGAATAAAATCAATATTATTAGGTGTAAATTGAATCCAATTATTGCGTCAACGTTCATTCGATTGAGATTTGGGACAATAATATCTAATTATTATATTATATTAATGTTTTTAATATTGTAATTTAGGTATAGTATATGATATATATTTTAATTTTTTTATATGTAATACGGTATTTGATATTTAGAAGGAACATATGGAAATATTGAATATTATCTAGGGTATGTAGTTATAAAAATAGCATAGATATATATTTACGAGTCCGGATTCTAAAGGGTGAAAAACATTAACAAAAATTCTAAAACGGTATATGAAATTCCTTTTTAATCAAAACGGTAAAATCGCTCATGAAATAGCGATTTTGTCTGCTTGAAAAAGTAAAATCGTTGCAATACCAACGATTTATTAAATTTGATTTTAAAAAAAAAAATTAAACAAAATCGCTCCCAAGGAGCGATTTCCAAACTAAAATTTTCTTTTTTAATATGTCGCTGCTGAGGCAGACTTAAGTTTAATTTTTTTTATTTATTATTTTTTGCTTTTTTTAAAGTTTAAATAATTTTTTTTAAAAAAAAAATCAAATCGCAGAGGTTTTTAATTATTATTTTTAAAAAAATCAAATCGCTAAAAAAGATTTTAATTTAAAATTGTTGCCTTGGCAGCGATTTGATTTTAAAAAATATAAAAAAAATTTAATTAAAAACCATTGCGATTTGTTTTTTTTAAAAAAATTATTAAACTTTTAAAAAAAAAAGAAACAAAAAATAATTAAAAAATTTTTTGAACTCAAGGCAGCGAGATAACAAAAATATAATAAAAAATATATTTTTTGAAAATCGCTCCTTCGGAAGCGATTTTGTTTTTAAAAAATATGATTTTTTTAAAAAATAAATTAACAAATCATTGTCATAGCAGCGATTTTACTTTTTTCGACGGATAAAATCGCTACTTAGTGAGTGATTTTGCCGTTTTAGTTTAAAAAAATAAAATTCATATAGCGTTTTGAAATTTTTGTTAATTTTTTTCACCCTTTAAGCTCCGAACTCATATATTTACATATATAATATGTTAGTATGATATAATTAATTAAATTTTTTTGTCCATTGTTGAAATCATAATATATATATTAGTCGAAGTTGGAAAAATTATGTACGACTACCATATTGTAAAATATCAAAATCAAACTTCAAAATATGAACTATACCAAATTAAAATAAGATAATGATATAATAATTTAATAAACCGAAACCCAAATTACTATAGCAAAGTTTCAAATATTGTCATACCATAGCATATCCATCCCTACCCAATTAGAATATTAATTTCTAAATATAATAAGAAAAGATATAGCCTTTGTCCCTATAAAAAAAATCATAAATATATTAAGATCACTCAAAAAATCGTGTTTTAATCATACAAAATTAAATTAGCTATGATGACAGGAGGAAATTGTGATTAAATTTGAATTATTTCACAAAGTTACGTAATAAATTTAAACACCATTTTAAGTGTAATAACAAATTGAACTTTTTATTTGTTTTGTCTTATGAGTTAAAACACTTAATTTTAATTAATATTTTGAATATAAATTCTTTAAATATTTTAAAATAAAATTCTTATATTTAAAAATTATACAAGAAAAATACTTAAGTCAATATAACTAATAGGAGTAATTCATAATATTTTTAAGGAAAAAAATTATAATTAATTAAAAAATTATTTAACTCTTGAAATAATACGGAACCAAAAAGGTCTGACGTATTAAACCTTCCTTCGATAGCCATGATGGGCAACATCTAACCACTTCTATTTGTGATGATGAAGAAAATTGGATCATGTATGTGACTTGTGACAAATGATGAATTTGGATACTTTCACCTAAAAAAATTAGTAAACTCTCTCAATTGATTAAAATGAAAGAAATAAAATAAAAAAATATTTATATTTTACACAAGAGTTAAATAAAATGAAAATTTCATTTTACTTTGAGTTTAAAAAAATAATCTCAAATCATATAATTTATTTATCGCCTCAAAATGAAATGCAGTTCTTAATATGTAAAGATACGTTATTAAGTGTTTCATTTAATTTTTCAGTGAAATCGAATTTAAACATATACAAAAATTCTCAAAAAAAAAAGAAGAGGAATTGTGATGGTCCCCTCCGAATAGCCCGGAAGTTGATTTCCTTTAACTTTTTTGTTTCCCATGTAGTGTCAAGAGTCTGAGTCTGAATTTGTATTGGGATATTTATTAAATTTGAATTACGTATTATAGACTTATATTTGAGTATAGTCTTTTTAAGAAACTTTTTTTGTCTAATAAACTTGAATTCTAGATATTTTTTTCTTATAAACTTAAATTCGAGATATTTGATTAAGAAGCGATTTGATACTCATATTTCTTTTTCATTATTGTGAGAATGACGTCAAACGGACATTCAGTTCATATTTATCCATACCCAATTTTTAATTATAAATACTAAGAGAGATCTAGAAAAAAATAAATCACAAAAAATAAAACTGTGAAAATGTTTCAAAGTTTTGTATTTGTAGAGGAATCTTCAATTATCACAGCAATAAGTGTGATAACTTTTTTGTTTTTAGCTTATTTGGGTGTTTCTGAAATTGCTGGAAAACATCTTCAATACTCGAAATTTTGGAATGTTAATGCAAATTCTGGTTCATCTAGTAGTAATTTTCTGCAGGGGAAAATGTCTAGTAAATTAGGGATGTTTATATTGTATGCACCAGCTTGTTTTATGGGTTTTGCTTCATTTTTTATGTACCCAGATGGTGGAACTAGGTTTATGTTGCTTCAATCTGCTGTTACTATACATTTCTTCAAAAGGGTTCTTGAGGTAAACTATTTTTTTATTTTAGCTTAATTGTCCATAAATATATATTTTTAATGTCAGGTAAAAGCTTTAGCACTTTTTGTCAGTTCATATATATATTTATTGTTGCTAAAAGTTGTTTTAATTGAAGTGTATATGTCCCTGTATAAAAGTTGGTCATATTTTTGACACGGCCCTTCGGGGTGAGCACTTTGTGTGAACTGGGTAAATTCCTATTGTATAATAGCTTGCAAATCACATGTAAATCGCAGTAGGCAAATCTTATGCAATAGGCTTGACTGAAGCATTGAGGGGAGATTGATCTCGGTTCATCCGTATGGATAACCACCCTTCAAACTAACGAAACCATCCCAAGGACAAGTTGGTCATATTGTGAATACAAATATAGAGGAAATTCTCCCAAAATATTCTGTGTCCTTGTTGTTTTCTGACTTTACATGGTATCGGAGCCAGGTTTACTTTTTCTGTGTGGGGTTGTGAATATACACCTTGTTTTCTAAATAGTGGAACCTCGGATAAAGAATGTTCAGATCCGGGTGGGTGTGAGGGAATTTTTGATGAGAATGATCCCACATTGGACGGGGACAAAAACATTAGGTCTGGTTTGGGCAATCCTCTTCCGTTGAGCTAGTAGCTCTTGAGGTGTGAGTTAGGTCTAATGCTTAATTTGACGTACTCAGTTGGATTTGTGTAATGCATACTAGTGTTTTTTTGGGTTACTTCTGATGATCTTTAGAATCAGTTGATGGACAATATTTGGAGCTATCAACTGATTTGGAGATTAATTGGCTAGTATCTTAGGTTCCTTTCTATTCATATAGTCTACAAGATAGAAATTTGAGTGATCTTCCGAATTTACCGGTACTTTTCTGTTGCTTCCTTCCAAGCTAATTGAAGAATGTTGCAATTACAGGTCTAGGCATACAATATCTATTGCACTGATTGTTTGCCGTTCTTCTAAAACTGTTTCGAGTAAAGTAACGTAAGCTTCAGGTAGAGTTACCAAGAAAACTGAGTAAAGTAGCTGATATCTATTGCTGGTGGATAGTGACAAGTATCCCCTGGAATAAGTCGAGGTGTATGACACCACGGTTATCAAAAAAATCATTCCTTAAGAACCTTCGTTGTTTCGAGAATCTTCTTTTTGCTATTGTACCTGTATAGCCAGCTATATAGGAGGCTCCTGTTGTGTAAGCCTTCCATTCTTTGCACCTAAATTTAAACTACCATACTTTTTGGTACTATCACTTATTTTCTCTCACTGTTCCGTTTTCTGTTCTTGCTGCTTGATATTGCCTTTATATAGCGTATAAGGAACTACGTAATTTGTTTTGTACTCACTAACAATCTGATATATATCCGTGTTGCTTAGATTAATTCGATTCTGTTGTCATATGTTCATGCAGTACATGTGTATTATGCTTCAGACGCGCCAATTACTTTGAGGAGTAATGAGATCGTCCGTTCTGCTTTGCAGGTTCTGTTTGTTCACAAATACAGTGGTGGGATGATTCTTGGATCAGTACTCCTTATTTCATCCTCCTATTTTATGGTTGCTGCAGCCATGATCTACATCCAACACTTATCTCTACAATATACGGAGCCTGAAATCGATCTGAAGTCTATCGGTGTACTCATATTCTTAGTTGGAATCATTGGCAACTTTTATCATCATTACCTCCTTTCCAAGCTCAGAGGCAGTAAAGAGAGAGGCTATAAAATTCCGCAAGGCGGCCTTTTCAGTATGGTTATATGCCCTCATTATCTTTTCGAGATTCTTGGCTTCGTAGGGATCTCGTTCATCTCCCAGACATCGTTTTCGTTTTGCTGTGCTGTGGGTGTAGCTTTATATCTATCAGCAAGGAGCAATGTTACTAGGAAATGGTACCTTTCTAAATTTGAAAATTTTCCTAAGAATGTTAAAGCTTTGGTTCCTTTTGTTTTCTAGAGAAAATGATATTACTTTGTATCAAAACTTTGTATCAAAGTCCCATCCTATAATAACACTTTTATCATGTATGAAGTTGGGTAGCTTCATAATTTGTCACCTGGAATATATCCGAACTTTGATCGAAACTGCTGTAACAATATCGAACTTTGGAATTCCTTTTATCCCTTGCACTATTTAATAGTATGTTTTAAAGGTATATATATGTGTTTACGTGTACATCATAAATATTGCATCATTATAAGTAGTAACATGTTTAAAATACATTATCAAATAGCGTAGGGGTAAAAGGTCTTTCATAAAGTTTGTTCGTAACAGATATTTCGATTAAAATTAAAGTATTTTTCAGACCTTTTTCCTAATATAATGCAGACAAGATAGTTTCTTTGGTCTATTTTATTTGAATCATATAATGTCAAACCTCTCTATGATGGTCTTGTTAATGTTTTTTTTGGATTTTATCAATTATAACGAGACGATGTTATAAAGAATATATAATATAACGTTACATGAAGAATTGGTTATTAAGAAATTGTCCATTATAATGAAATTTCATGATAGAGAGTTGATGTTATATTTATTTTTGTTCAAAATATACTAAAGCTATGTTGTCATTATAACGTAATGTTGTTATAGAGATGTTTGACCGTGTTACTAAACAAAAATAGAAACATAGATGCATGCATTACATTCAAGACTTCCAAAAGGAAAAGAAAACAGAATTGCATGAATTCAAAATTAATCAGACTTCGGAGGAGCAGGATCAACAACCTGACATCGCACCAAGTGAAAAATAAAAATAAAAAAACTAACATAGCTTAGTGCAATAGCACTTGAGTTGGATACCAACACAATTACCACCAGAGAAGCCTTCATTTCTACAAACAATAGCACAATTGTGATCATGCCAACATGGACCATGATAGCTATGGCTAGGTGACATACAAACTCTTCCTTCTACTTGTGGCATCATTATTCCCATTTCTGCACAATCCATATACATATATATATATATATTCATCAACAAAAAAAAAAATTGAGGTGAATTGATGTACTAAAGAATAACATGAATTAGATATAAAAATTCGTCGTTAAATAATCCGTAGCTAACATGATTTTTTATAATTAGTCTGATCTAATATGTTGTTAAATAAGACTAGTGACGAACCTTTATTGAGACAAAAAATTGTGATGGTTAATATTAGAATAAATCTAGTATGATGACTATTAACGTCCTGAATAGACAGTTAATAATTCATATATTCGATCCCAACTGATTATAAGTGTTTAATTGATGAATAAGTAGTTTTAGGACAAAATTAAAAAAAAAAAAAAAAAAGGCTACTCATCATAAAGGGAAACTTACGTGAGGCAAAAATCAAGAGAACCACAAAGAAAAATCCAAAACATTTCCTCTCCATTTCTTAATTGATTTCAGCTAAACATGTATTTTGAAAGCTTTTAGTTCAAGGTGGGAAGAGAGTTAAAGAGACATTGTTATATATAGATATAGTGGGGAGGGGAACCCTTCGGGATGGCCCAGTGATTTTAGCATAGGACTTTCATATTTGTGGTTTTAAGTTCAGAACGCCTTATCAGCGAAAGCAAAGGATTTGTCTTCTAGGTCGAGCTCGTCGAACCGGGCTTGTTTAATGCGGAATACCTCTACTATGTAGTTTGAAAGCTATTGCATAGGAGCGGAAGTTTTACCCTGCGCACCCGAAAGATAGCGGTTGCGGGTTTCCCTTCCCATAAAAAAAAGATATAGTGGGGGTCGTAATGTTAACTTACGCACATCTCGACTAATTTTATAATTCACCTTTCACTAGAAACATGTATGAGATAACTTTATTCATCAAAACTAAGACTGATAAAAAGGAATCACCTAATATTTTTTTTCGATCGGAATTTAAACCGGATATTTATATTAAATTGATCAAATCTTAGGGTATCTTAACTTTTTGGTTGGAAAAAAGATTATCACGTGAGGCCCATACTTATAAAACATGAAAATTTCTTGTGAAAAAAGTGGAGATATTAAACAAAATTATCTTAGTACTAGGCGTGCATTGGCTAGAGGAGAATCTTGATGGATCTAATTATATAAATTTATCGTCACATAGAAGGTTTTGAAAATATAATTTTCAAATTATGATTATATGATGATCAAAATATTAAATTTATTTTTTATATATAGAAATTATTAATTAAAAATTTAGTAACATTAAAAGAAATTCAAATCTTGATTCTGTCTCTACGAAATAGATTTTTAATTTCTCAAACATCAAAAAATGAAGAAAGTTATACTATTAGTAGTTGGCCATAACTACAACACCAAGGAAAAGGATAAAAATGTCTTTTTACTTGCCCAAGTATGACCCTAGTTATAATACATGTTTATAATTTTGGATTTATTTTGATTCAGGTTATTTAATTTAGTGGGTCAGGTCGAATTAAATTGAAAAAAAAGAATACATTATTTAGGGATAATAAATATTTTTATTCAATTTGAGAAAAACCATTCAAAATGGGACATTTTTTTTTACCCTTTTTCCTTGAATTATTGTAACATATACTAACATACATTCACCAAATTTGATCAAATGAAAGTACCAAAAAATTACATGCCATGAAACACTGAAAATATATTACTATATAAATTAATAAAAACACTTTGGTTTACATCTTCAACAATATCACACTCCACCCTACAAATTAGATTACTAAATTATGTGAATAAAAACATAGCACACAACCAAACTTTTTTGTAAATTTAAAGGTAGCACAACATGAAGTGTTGCATACATCTTATTTATAGCCAAAAATTAGCAACAAAAAAGGTACAAGTGAATCAGATTCCAGATATCTTAGATATATCTTATGCATGTGAATCCATAGCCAGAATCGTACTGAGATTCATTGGATTCATAAACTCCGTCGTACCAGACATGATTTGCTGCACAATAATCTTATTTGCCCTCTCAGATGGATGGAACGGATCCCAAAACGCGTAAACATCTCTATTCGGGCACAAATTAGAGAGCGGTGTACATAGACCAAGTCCGTTATATGGTCCTTGTCCACAACATGCTACCTTTGATGTTATAAATCCTGTCACAAAAAAATGGAATCCATTGTCAATATTAATAACACTAATCAACCACAGGCCAGAGCCAGAGCCAGAGACCAGAGCCAGGATAATGAAAATCCTGACTCTGTCTAGTAAAAATCCTGGCTCTGCCACTGAACATGAACAGGGGATATAAATTTAAAGCATTATATTGATTTGATGAAATCAAAAGACGTTTACCATATGCTTGTGGATTAGTAATGAAATTCGTATGCATTTGTTGTGTATTTGCAGCAATAAAAACGTTGCTGCCTAGTTCACTGTTTAACCCCTGCAACATTTGCATAAGCTGTGGGTTAAACAGGGCTGCAGCTCGTTGCAACTCGGGTGAACATTCCCCGTTCCTGCTACGTTGAGCTAGTTCTGCTGGAACGCAACCTAACGGTCCAGTTCCAGTTACAATTACACGACGAGCTCCAAGATTATACACATTCTGCAACAAATCATAAAAAGGTATATTAATAAAACTTCTGTATTATTATCTACCTATACAAAAAGTAACATAACTTCAATGTGCATTCAATGATTTTTGTGAATATATGTCACTTTTAATAAAAACAGCTAGCAATTGACAACCAATTATGTTTGGTGAAAAACTTAAATTTGTTATAAATGTTTGTATTGAATGAATGTTATGCCAGAAAGGGGGGAAATCTCTGAAATTATCCCTAACAGATAGCGTAAACTAAACTCAATACGTACCCTCAAGATTTTACGATATTCACTTATCAAATAAGGGACATAATCTTGAATAGAATATTGGCGTGATCGCGCAGAATTGGGCACAAGATAATAGTTGTTGACAAAATCATTGCCTCCAAGTGTCATAAGAACAAGAGCTTGATTTACGAGTCTTTGAGTATTTGCTTCACCAATAAGGCCACTTACTCTACTTTGATATTGTCTAAAATAAGCCAATTGTTGTGGCATTCGAATAATATTAATCTGCATATTATCATTAAACAGAACAAATTAATTATTAAAATGTTTGAAATAATTTGAATTTTAGACTAAAGTTTTTTTGTATGTACAAATTGGATTCCAGTGTCATTTAGTATTCCAATTCCAGCAGATGCAAAGTTAGCACCAACAAGAAGTCTTTGTCCAGTAAGAGCTGGATCTAAGTAAGGTAGTGGTGACTCTGATGAACCAATTTGTTGACCTGAAAAAAAAGAGAGTAAAATAATCGAAGTTGATCAACCGTATCGATCATGAATTTAATTTATATATATTGACAGTGTATAAAGAAAAAGTTATACTAGTACTAGGTAAACCTTGAAGAAGGATTTACCTTAGTGTATATTTCTAGTGAAAATAATTGATTATAACATGTAACTTGTCTTATTTCTATGTTAATTTTAGATTTAATTTTTATAAACGATTAGTTTTAGTATTTTTAAATTATCTTATAATTAAAAGATTCTTTATATTATCGATGTATATAGAAATTAAACTTATAAAGAAAACTATAGGTAGTTGTCTTAAAAAATAAAGTAGAACATGTAATCTAAAAAATAAGACAGATTATCATCTATAATAAGTTAACATTATAATTTTAGTGTTCATAAGTAAGTACCTATCATAAAAGAGGCAAAAACACACATAATTAGATATCAGAATTAAAAACAGTTTAATACACAAAATATTTTGCGTTCATCTAGTGTTCAAAAAAAGGATTACACCCTAAGAGGACGTAATGTAGGTCATCTATCCTAGCACAAGCATCAGTATCCGACTTCACAGCCCGAACTCGTGAACTTACAGAGATAACTTTACAATATCTCATAATTCTCCAAATATCAAAACGTATCCGAAATTTAAACTTTCTATGTGTTCTTAGCATTAACTTAAAGATTCATATTTATTATTTTCATGACTTCTCATTCTGCATCGAAAATACTAGGTTCATATGAATATGATATAATGTACATACCATACATCTCACATTTACACATAAAAACATGACTTAGTCACCTTATACTATCCTGATACAAACATCAGTAACCTCGTGACCTATAAATCATACGAAAATGTCAACTAAAAAAAAAAAAGAGATGTATGGACTCAACTGATAATGTCAGGAATGTTGTAGCCATTAGAGAAACGACCAGTGGCTCTACGTGTTGGATAATCAATACCATAAGGTGGTGAATCAGCCCTTGCAGTAGTAGCCAAATAATTATTATTTCCACTATCAACAAGTGAATCACCAAACACAAAAAATGCCCTAGCTTCACTTTGACAAATAGCCACTCCAAAAATCAACAAAAAGCTCAAAATAATAGTAGGTGTGGCCATTTTGGCAAAAAAATAAAAATAAAAAAAAGTTGTGTTGTTACAAAAATATTATAAATTGGTTTGTATTGTGCATTTGCTAGTAAAGCAATTAGACATGTATATATACAATAAAATAAAATGTAAAGAGAGTTATAACTTTTTGAGAGGTGAATTAAATGGACCAAGTTGGCACACAGTTGGAAATGAAAAAAATAAAAAAATAAAAAAAATTGGACCACAAATTAACTTAAAATGAAAGAGCAAAGAGTATAGTGGTAGTTTGAGGTATTTAATTTGGACAGTTGAAGTCTCTCTTGAGTATAGTATTGTATTGTATTTATTTCTAATCATATGACAAAAAAAAAAAAAAACTATTCTTTTTTCAAGCCTAACAAAAACCTTTCACATTTTATATAACTCCATGCTATATATTGATTTGTATACGCTTCTTAAGAAAAATATTTAAAATTTCAATTCATATTGATATATGAAAAGATAAAAAAAAGCTACATACAAAGTGTAATTGATGATATTCTTAACGTTACGAGGTCTTGTTCAGATTTATTTCAATAAGTGGATTGTATTATAATACATTAAAAATATTTTAAAAATATTTTAATCGAACAACTGATATTTGAGTCAATAATTTGGTGAGATAAGTATATATGAAGATGGAGTGATGGCATGGGGCTGATTTGCGACCTACTAGGTACACGCTTATATTTTCTTTCGTATCAAATATAATTAGGATTTATTTACGTGTATAATATAGAACTTCTGAAAAAATCACACAAATATGGTATAATGTAAATAACTGAATTCACACTATATCAAAAGTATCTTTGAATTAAGTTTAACGAGTCTTTATGTAATTCTGAACTAAAGAGTAAATAACATTTGTTTTAGGAAACTTAAGTATATTAAAATAAATACAGCTTGTCAAAACGACTAATATTTTTGAAAAAAAATACCTAACAACAAAAATAATAGGTCATTGATTATGTTGTTTGAAGACATTTTAGCAACAAAATATAGCTATATGCTTTTTATTAATGTAGAGGGGGAGGGGAGGGGAGAGTAGTTCAAATGGACTTTAAAGGCCTAGTGGAAAAAACAACATCCATGTGATCAAAATAAATATTGCCAACGAATATATCAACTACAACTTATTAAACTTTACATAAAAATAGAAAGTAAATCAAATAGTGTAATGGTGTTGTTGTACAAATTATTTAAACAAATTAGGGTTTAACTCCATAGTCAAATAGAGGGTTGTAGCTACTTTGACTACTACATTAATATAAGTCTTTTTTATAATTATTTATTTGAGTTTTTAGTCCTTATGATATACGATTCAGTATAGACTTTTAGAGCGAATAATTAAGGATGATGATAAAATGATAAGTATTTCTTCTTTCTTGATCAAAGTTATTGGGTTCGAGTCCTTTAAAGTAAGAAATTGTCTCTATTAAGGAGTGTTTTATATATTTTAATGTGAGATTTTTTAATACAAATTTAAATTTAATCGAATTTCAATATTAGGAAAAGAATTGACTTAGGACATGATATAAAAGCTTCTAACATTGATTTTAGTCATATGCTTGACATAGGAAAGTGATGTATATATACCCGAGGCAGATTAAGAATTTAAATTTTAGGTATTTAACATTTAGATTTTTATTTTTAAGTGTATTATACTTTTAAATTATGAGCTTATATTTATATTTTTTTAATTTTAGTTTTATTTGTATAGTATCAAAATACTGAATTCAAACGAACTCGATTTCGATGGACGATATCAGTCTTCGTGTACACCATTATTCAAGACAATTTGAATGTGAAAGATCCTTAAGTCTATCCTACTAGACAAATTAAAAAGTTTTCTATACTTTTTATTGTTGTGGATATTATAATTTTGACATTGTGGATATTATAATTTTGACAATAATTTATGCATTTATTTTTAGTTTGATCATGGGTGATAGATTTGTTATATCGAATTTTGATGAAATTAATTATCGAATAGATTATTTTGATAATTTCTTTTTTTCTTTGTGATTGAGTTGTTCTTTAAATTTTATTTGTTTGACTATATACTCATCGTATTAATTAAAGAGCTCTCAATTGAATGTATTGTTATAAATTTTAAGATAATAATAATATTAAGGTTATGTTTTTTTTAACAATGTCATTTTCTAGTAATTAAGAAATTAATTTATTATCCTTATTCTAGAGATACTAACGATAAATGGAGATGTCATGATCATTATAAATTAATTCAACAAAATATAAGAAGCAAATCATTAATTCCTGTCAATATTAGTGGAAGAAATTAATCACCGTTCTAATTTTTATTTTTGTCATTAAACAAGACACCTTTATATCTACTTATTTGCTTATTTTTGTCATGTATTCATTATTTGTTAAAAGAAAAAAAATTGATCTTATTAATATTGTCTCAATTTAGTTCTTAATAATATTAATATCGAAATGGGAAGCGAATGCATCGATCAGCTTTGAACTGTTGAGTGACGATTGCTTCATCTCTTGAGAAACGATACTCACTTTTTTAATATATGTTATATTATTGTTCTATTATTTAAGAAGTAATTCAAAATTAAGTTCACGTAATAATACTCGCTAAAAAAAGGATAAATAGAGATGTCATGATAATTAGAAATTAGAGATTTAACTAAGTTCTCGAACATTAATCAAAATCATAAAGACAAAATCAAAAAGGACCAGAGAAAAATAGGGGCAGATCTAGAATTTTAATTACTAATTTACGGGAATTCAATAATTATTATTCAGATCTTGTATATATTGAAAAATTTGCTGAATAGTAATGAATATTTACCTTGTATGAATTAAGTCGAGATTATAGATAAAACGCATAAATTTCAAATTCTGATCGTGAAAAAAAAACGTATCATTTGGAAAAATTAATGGCGTTATATTGTGAAACCAATATATTCAGGCAGATAAATTTCAACTAATTAAATCACTTGCATTGTACGAGTTTAGCACATTAATTAAGTAGACTTAATTCTTTTAAATGATATCTCCCTTTAATTAATTATTCAATACAATACTTCCTTAAACTAAAAATTAAATCTGTCATTTAGAATTGATATAAAAATAAAAAATAATTTAATAAACTATATTATATATATTGAAAATGATTTTATATACGTTTTAACTTTATCATTTAAAATTGATATATCTTTCACTATAAAATACTCACAAATGAATTCCGTAATGTATTATTATTAATTTTATAAATTAGCGTGATTTTTCGCTACGATAATATAATTTACAAAAAGGGAGTAAAATATAAAAAGGAAAAAAAATAATATATCTTCACATATCTCCAACAACCCCAACCTATTTTTCCTTCTCATTAAGAAGAAAAGACAAATTATTTTTATGTCACAACCATATAATAAAGAGTTATAATAAATGTTAAATATGCACTTAAAAAACAATGAAAATTTACTTTAATTACACTATTAAAAAAAATTAAAACATTTTAAAAAAAAAGGACCACATGTGCCCTCTCCATAAATCATTGAATTTGTTTGAAAATATTTAATATTTTAGAAGAAAAATAAAGGTCATTTTTTTCCTTAGCTAATGTTAGTTTTCTAATTAGTTGAGTGATTATCAAAGAAGATGTTAAACAGGCGATAGAGATAATTTATATAAATAATGTCGTTATAACTATGATTATTAAGTATCTTTATTAACTAGATAATACAGGTTGATACTGTTGGCTAAAGACGGGAAGAGAGAAGAGTCTTCGGATATGCTCACTTCTGTATTTTTATTTTTTCGTATTGTATTTCTGGGTCAATCCACCCGCATGAAAGAAAATTTATCTTGAACTTTAAAATAACCAACACTTCCTTCGTTTATCTTAAGAAATCATAAATAAAAAGATTATTTTATTAATTTTCCCTTGAAAAAGTTTTTTGGAGTCCTTTTTACACTTTCAAAAAGAATGAGTTATAAAGATAAAAATGAAAAAATATAATTAATTTTATCTTGATTTTGTAAATTGATACGATAGAGCTTTCTAATATAAGATACAAAAAATAATTTTGACATATATATTTTTAAAAGTTACGATGAATAATTTATGACGAACGCAGAACTTTAAAATTGTGGTAGGTTAACAAGGACCAGAAATAACTATAGTCTATACAGTACAACCTACACCAGAAATTTTCACACACCAACTAAATATTAAATATTTTTTCGAATGATTTAAGCTTATATTTGGATATTAATTAATTAATACTAACTCCTAACTAGGATTGTACTCCCACTTTGACTATTCTTTTACTTATTATGTTTTTCTTAAAAAAAAAAAATAGTATAACTATTAACTAGTATAATCTACTTGCTAAAAGAAAATTGACCATTGTTATATGGTCCAAAATATGAATAAAAGTATTTAATCTATGTATAAATACTTTTATAATGATTATGTATGTATTAGAAGATTCACTAAATATCTTTAAATATTTTTCTAGTATCATCTTTCATCAATTACAAGACGTATCAGGTAACTCTGTCGATCTGATACCTATTGTATATAAACTCTGTACATGTTAATATTATTGTATATTAAGTGAAACCCGCTTTTAGGAACTCGTAACTTCAAATTATGAATCCGCCTCTGGCCGCAAAATAAAGTTAATAGTATACAATTTTGAAAAGAGGATAAAACTGTCCTAATGTAACATAAGAAACTAGAAATACAGAAAACTAAACCCAAGAGCTTTACCAAGTACTTGCTATTAATTATCATACAACTTTGCTAAACTCAGTGATACATTAAAAGAAAAATATTTTCAATGAAATAACTAATGAAAATGATAAATGATGTTTGTCTCAATCACAGCCTCTAATTCAGCTGAGAAAAGGGATAGCAGCTTAAAAGTACAGGACTGTTGGGTGTTCAAATCAACAAGATATCGAGTATAATCCACGAGTAAGGTCTGGGGATGGTGGTGTCACGTGTGTACGTAACGTCGCCCCTACCTTTTATCTTGTAAAGTTAGAGAGACCTCAGCTGAAGTATCATAATATATCTGTACTTGCTTTGTTGTTCATTTATTGCAAGCGTGGTCGAATATAATACAGTAAAAGGACATACTTCTGCTTGAATTGAGGCTTCTACTCATGGCTGTTGTTGGTGCTTGTAGGTAGTTGTTGCTCTTCAATTGAATTTACCAAATGTCCTTTACTGCTTGAACATCGTTGTGTATTGTTGTACCCCGACCTCGTTCCTTACTAGAGCTGCAACTTTCCTACGACAAGCTTTTCAGTTCTCTGTTCCGCCTTACTCGTGATTCAAAATCTGTGACAAGGGATATGGACAACAAATTAGGTGTGCAGATTCTTTACGAAACCATTGTAGGAAATAAATGAGAAATACATAACTCGCTAAAGGCACACACAATAACAAAGAAATGACTACTATGTGAGAAGCCTGTTCACTTAGTTTAGTTTGTTCAAGTGCATACTGAATGATGAAGAACACCAGCGAACCGCAAGGCATAGGCACTATCTATTGGATTCTTAACTTTGGGTAGGGGAACTACTCTTAAGAGAAACTAATGCATCAGCTTCACAGTATTACATGTCGTGACCAGCAGTATCCTTGTTATATTCAGTCGCATACTTCTCAAGATATAAATATCCATTATACGCTAAAAAATCCATGGCTGTTACAAGCAGAAACCATACAAAAAGCAAATGCAATACTGTCTGTTTTGAATGCTTACCAATTCAAGAAATTTATAGAACACCTATCCTAGAAGGTTCTCAAGAGTTATTCCATCATCACATACGCAGTTAAAAGTGTTGAAGTTATTAACACTGATGAAAATTACCTCACGTTCTAATGTCAGGTTCAAGTAATCCATTTCTTGCATTCTTTTTTCCTTGTATCGAAGTCAAAAATTGGAAAGACTGAGGCTTTTATCTACAACTTAGGAAGGACTTGAGCTACTTCTAAATGAAGAATATGTAAGTTGGCAATGATCACTTAATTCAACTAAAAAGAATTAACAGTTAACGATCCTAATGCTGCATCGTATCTTCTACTTTGAACCATCAATGAAGCACTACTGGTAATACTAGTGAACACGATGATCCTACATCAGACAACAGTAACTAGATAAATTTATCAGCAATACCAGGTCAATGTCATGTTTTCACGTTCAGAACATTACTTGAATGACAGCATTCTCACTTTTGAAATCTGAGCCAGCAATTATACTTCTTTGTCTGTTATAACATTTTACTCTCATATAAGAAAGTTTTAGCCAAAGATTCGAAAGCTGAGAAGTACTAAGATAAGAGGACAATAGACATTACAGTAAGTTTCCAGATTCTTACTCGTCGACCTAATTCATGAAAGTTCTGGAAGCTATTAGGGCACAAGGTTAATTTTCTCTTTTTTCATTTAGTACGTTGCGTGGCTGCTGGGACTCAATCTGCATCAATTCCTTGGCCCTCATTTTGATCTGAGAATTCTGAGCTAACAACTTTCCGCATTGTAAACCTCAACGTTAGGAAAGCATTCTGAGGATGGTGGGATCACCAGTTCATATCTCCTTCTTATAAGAATGAAGCTGAGACAATAATCAGTTGCTGCATCAATCATGTCCTGAATCAAGTACAGCGTAAAAATGATTGCTCAGAAGTCCAAAGTGGAGAACTTCATTGTCAGAGAATTAACTGTGCATCATGAAGTAACAAAGATCCAAAATACCTGAATGAGAGTCCAGCTTCCACCACGCATGAGCATCTTCCTTCGAGATGGAAGCATCAACATCCTCTTTATCTTCTCCAGAAAAGATTCCATCAGAATCATCACTCTCAACTTCAGAGTAATACAACTTTTTCTCTACTTCAGGATCATATGTCCACTCCAATCTTTTCAAAACATCTCGGTCCTTCCACCGTCCAACAACAGAGACAGCTTCTTTCTTGGCCTTTCCCATCATAATCTCTTGCCACGAGAAAGCAGCATCCGCTGTCCTCTTAAGAGCACCATCATTACTATCACCAACAACCACCGTCTTCAAACACCTCAACCGTGCCTCCTTCAACACTTCCACAAAATCAGAATCATCAGACACAAGAACCACATAATCCACCATCCTCTTATCCATAACATCAACCAAATGATTCCTCAACGCGATATCAGCAGCCTGTGGCTGATCCGAGACAGTCCTAACCCAAAAACCTGCCCGTTTCAAATCATCCGCCAAACCATACCCAACTTTCGGGGTCAAAACATCCCTAACAGCACCCTTATACTTATCCATCTTCATCGCATACTTAGCTACCAACTTCACCCTCATTTTCCCTCTAGCAGACTCAATCTGATTCAACCTTTTCGTCTGCTCGCGTTCGTGAATTTGCTTAAAATGATTCACAAGCTTCTCATTAGTATAAAATCTCCTCCCACACACTCTACATATATAAGGATCCTCAACCTTAACAACCCCACTTTTCTCCAACAAATTCAATGTTTTCCGCTCTTTTCTTTGCTGCCTAACTAAAGGAGGAACATAACTAAAGGCGTGTCGATTAGCATAAGCTACTGTAAATCTCACAACCCCAAATTGTCCAGCTGCCTTTTTGAGCTTAGTGGCAGCATCAAATGGTGGAAATGACTTAGGTGGTTTGTTATCCAAATCCCAGAAAATTCCAACACTAGCTCTAATTGGTGAGTCTAAAGAACCAAAACCCAGATGGGATTTGGACTCAAAGTGACAAAATCTTTTATAGAAACGAATAGCATGTATAAAGGAGCTTACTTTGACACAGTTCATCATTCTTTAAGGAAAAAAATCGAAATTGGAATAGAGGCAAAAAGTTTACAAACGCAGTTTAGTAAATTCAACTAATTTCAAAAAATATCATCGGAAAAAGAAGGAGTTTAGGTTTCCGGTACCTTAAATGCTTGATTTCGCCGGAGACGATGGCTCTACTGGGACTCCACCGTCCGTGTATCCTCTATTTCCCCTAATTTGAAAAGGCTAATTTACTAATTTACCCTTTAAAATTTTGAAATTTTATAATATTAATTATATTTTAATATTAATTGTAAAAAATAATTTAATAAATTGAGAAATAATTTGGGATAATTATTTTTAATAATATAGACTCTAATACTCAAATTTTATTCCTTTTCTTTTTAGGAAGCCCTAATAATTATTTGTTTGATATTGGTTTATTTTTTATCTTCCTCCAAAAGTTTGATTATTTTTTAACCTGGTTTATTTCATATTTAATGCATAAAGTATTTATTCATATTTTTTTATATTTAGTAGAAATTATAATTGCATGTGAAAGAAGGTGAGGAGAATGGTGTTTTTGTTGTTTTAATTAAGGCGTTTTTGTAGCTACATCAAGAATTTACTTTTATTTTTTGGACTATATCAATTACATTGTATATAATTGAGGAAAGAAAACTTTGCATTATTATACGGGATATATGATATGATGAACCTCTTGATATTAAATAATGACCGGAGTTTGAGGGTGAACCAAAAGTACATCAATTTCACGTAAAGAAACAAGGATGATTATGGGTCTAAACTCAAAAATATGAGACTATATTATGATTTTTTTAGTTATCAGTTACGATCGCAATACAACATCTTACTTTAAATATATATATAGGTTAATCGTTCTTGTGATGGTTCTCAAAGATCCAATATAATTACTTAGGTCAATATTATCACAATATTATTCTACAGAACGGGACTATTTAGAAGTTCAACTCAATTTTTTTGTGATGACATACGGGAAAGATCGACCTTTCTAATACATATTCAATCGTACCGATATAACCGCACTGATTATTTTCGATCGTACAAAAAATTATTTCATAGATAGAGAATCCTTTGGGCCGAGGGACGGAGGAAAGGGCTTATTCAATTAATTGGGCCGTATATGAAATGTAAGCCTCGTTTTACTATTTGGGCTAACTTTACAAATATAGGAATAATAACAAATAATTGCTTGCGATAGCACTATTTAAAATATAGCCCATTTTATTACAATTATTTAAAATTTAACCAGTTTGTTTTTCTCCTTCTTTGCAATGTCATGGAAAAATGAAAAATGTATATCATCTTAAAGGTGGAATATCACGTTAGGAGTGTTAAATGGGTTAAATTCGGAAGGATCAAAATGATCAAGTTAGTAAATTACTCATCCAAATTTTATTTGAACTAAAATATGTTAAAAACGAACCATAACTCGTAATTATCAAAACAATATAAATGAAAATATTCGAAACTTTAGTTTTCAAATTTTCATTGAAAATCGCTATTAGGTCAAGCAAACTTATCTCTAAAATTAATGTTTTAAAAGGTGAGAAACGACACTACTAATGTCACAACACAACAATCAATTATCACAATAAAATGAGACTTAAGTTACGTTACCCCCTAATTAAATTTGTAATAAAATTTTATTATTGATTTACCTCATTTATAACCTAATTATGTATACCGTCAAAGAATAAAAAGAGTTAAAAATAAAAACTTAAACCAAATAATAAGTCCAAAGTAAATTGATACATGGTCATTGACTACAAAAAGTTTTGGCTCAAGTTGATATTTTAGTACTCTCTACCTTTCAATTAGGTATTTATTCATCTGATTTCGACTTGACATGAAAATTAATTAAATTTAAAAAAATATTAAATTTTATAGTCTTAAATTAAAGATATATAAAATATACTAAAATACTCTTTAATCTTGTAATCATAAATTCTGAAAAACTGAAATTAAAATATTATTTTAAAAAAAGTTTACTCTTTTTAAAACGAATTACAAAAAAATATAAAATAAACAAATCGAGATACTTGTCTCAATTTAAATCAACTGTGTGAATATACCTTTTTAGGTTAACAACTTGAATAAGAAAATCAAAAAGTTATTATGTGTGTCATGTTTTTGACTTCTTTAGTGTTTGACTTAAAATGCTCCAAACCATTTTCATATATCTATTTGACCTCTACTAATGTTTTCGATTCTTTGGAACATGGGAGCAAGATAATTATTTTAAATAAAATTTAAAATTAGTTTCATTTCATATTTGATATATAAGGTATCAGCTTATCTCGAAATTATTTCATCTCATTATTTATATTAAAATAAATGATGAGATGATAAAATAATTCATAATTTATTAAGTTTTTATCTCATTCAGCGTTACTACAAGACCCCTTGATTCTTTTTTGAATTCCTTCGATCAAAATATTTGAAAACTTAACAATAGTTTGATTTTGAGACAAGTTATATAAATAATATAATATTACAAGTAAAGGAAAAATTAGTTAGGCGAGAAATTATATTATATTTATGATAGAGACTATTTCTTATCAAATATATAGTTTGACTTTTGAATATTTTTATCACCAACCAGGGATGTGTTGGAGCAGGAAGTATACTTTTATCCTTAATCATAGTCTGGAATTTGAGTCATCTTTGTTACGAATCGTTCCTCCTCTGCCGTCCAACCCCCGCCTAACTATGAAATTTTTCTGCTTAAATTTAAATTCAATCATACTCAAACGTGAATATACACAAGATTTTAGAGAGAAGAAATTCTTGTCATATACAATAGTCAAATATTGAAACTTTGCCTCATGTAATATTTGCGGTGTATTTCCATGAATGTATTTACTTTCTTCCCTCGTGGAGCATGAAACACTAATAATTTCAATTTTTAATAGTGAATATTGAAGCTAGATTAATTTTCTTTATTATATTGATCAAAATCATTAATCGTGATATTTTAGTTAGATTAATTTTTTTTATTTTATTGGTCATTTTAGTCGGTATTAGTGTACGTGTATTTTATATTATACATATATATACTATTTTCAATTATATTGATAAATTAATTGGTCAAAAGATATGTATCAAAAACTATTTTTTTTTTTGTGAAAATTCTTAGGTTTAAAGCCATTAACATTGCCTTGTAAGGAATTCTTGTATGTCATATATTATGGTCAAATATTGAAATTTTGCCTCATGTGATATTTGCATTGTATTTCTATTGGAGCATGGAACACTAATAATTTCGATTTTCAATCGTGAGTATTGAAGCTAAACTAATTTTCTTTATTATATTGATCATTTTAATCGTTACTTGTAATTATTATAAAATTACTTGATGAAAAATATATAATTAGTAATTGCTTTCACGTGATTTAATCTGTGATATTATCGGACGGAAAAAATAGAAAACTTATGCATAATGTCAATATATATATAAAGTATCAAATATGATTACTTAAGTCTCGATGTGACCGGTTTAATATTTGACCAATAACTCAAAGATTAGGCACAAATTAATTTAATTTCAATAAAATTATGTTGTCAACCGTGGCTACTTGACTAAAAACTAATAAGTAATAATTTTTCAATGTACCTAATATTCTACAAAACCACAATTAATTCAGATTTATTCAATTGAAGTGTATGACCGCCAAGCTAAAATTGTCAAACACAATAAACCAAATACTATATATTAAAATTAATAAGACTTGTTCAATTCTTTACTTGTTATCTATGACATACTCCAACAAGTATAATACATTTAATT
Organism: Solanum peruvianum; assembly: GCA_027705065.1. Lineage (NCBI taxonomy): Eukaryota > Viridiplantae > Streptophyta > Magnoliopsida > Solanales > Solanaceae > Solanum > Solanum peruvianum. Next base: position 992,933 of record JAKWJD010001765.1, on the reverse strand, counting down.
ATGTGAACGTATCGCCCCGTTGGACGCGATGCCCTATCTTATTATCACTATCCGTCTTTTTTTCTCCCAAATATACTAATTATTATCGATCGATGTAGAAAATTTATAAATTTTAAATTCTAAATTTGCCTCTAAATATATATATATCATAGCAGAATTTATCACTCTAGAAAACAATCCTCCTCCGAAAGTGTCACGACCCAAAACCGGGACGCGACTGGCACCCACACTACCCTCCTGTGTGAGCGAACCAACCGATCTAAACCCAAACAAAATACAACGCGGAAGACTTAACTCAATACGAAAACAAATACAATAAATATCCCCCAAAATCCGGAAGTCATCATCACAAGAACATCTCAAGTCAATACGAAACTAAGAGTATTCTAAGAAACTAAACAAATGAAAGCTAGTCCATGCCGGAACTTCAAGGCATCAAGACGAGAAGAAGAAGATCCAGTCCAAGCTAGAAGCATAGCTCACCCTGAGATCCGGTGCAGTGAAGACTGGCTAGAATCGCTGTCGAGTCGAAGACGACGGAACGGCTGCTGCACTCCACAAATACAAGAAAGAAACAAACAAGTAGGAGTCAGTACAACCACACGTACTGAGTAGGTATCATCGGCCAACTCAGAATAGAAAACAATATATATCAGTTAATCTCACAAATCAACTATAATACTCAGCATGTAGTAATAACAAATACTACAATCATCAATAAATATCACCAAGTTCATCCAGGAGGACTCAAGCCTCAACATCATACTCATTAAGGAAAACAAGTTCATTAGATGCAGCATATTAACATCTTTCAAGATTCATTATCTTTCTTCCTCTCGTGTCGGTACGTGACACTCCGATCCATATTCTATCCCGGTGCCGGAACGTGGCACTCCGATCCATATTCTATACTGTGCCGGAACGTGGCACTCCGATCCTCATTCTATCCTGTGCCGGAACGTGGCACTCCGATCCTCATTCTATCCTGTGCCGGAACGTGGCACTCCGATCCTCATTTCTATCCTGGTGCCGGAACGTGGCACTCCGATCCTCATTTCTATCCTGTGCCGGAACGTGGCACTCCGATCCTCATTTCTATCCTGGTGCCGGAACGTGGCACTCCGATCCTCATTTCTATCCTGTGCCGGAACGTGGCACTCCGATCCTCATTTCTATCCTGGTGCCGGAACGTGGCACTCCGATCCTCTCATTCGTCGAGCCTTCTTCTATACCAAGGCAATATCAATACAACACATAGTTCACCAAGCCTTCTTTATACTAAGGCATTACAAATCTCATGACAAGTTCCTCAAGCCTTCATTTATACTAAGGCATCACAAATTCTCATAACAAGTTCATCTAGCCTTCATTTATACTAAGACATCACAAATTCTCATAACAAGTACATCAAGCCTTTATTTATACTAAGGCATCACAAATACAAGTACATCAAGCCCTTATTTATACTAAGGCATCACAATTTCTCATAACAAGTACATCAAGCCTTTATTTATACTAAGGCATCACAAATTCTCATAACAAGTTTATCAAGCCTTCATTTATACTAAGGCATCACAAATTCTCATAACAAGTACATCAAGCCTTTATTTATACTAAGGCATCACAAATACAAGTAAATTAGGGTTTCACCAAGATTTAGGGTTCACAAACTTCAACATGCTCATTTCATCATAAACATATAATCATACTCATACAATCATACAATTAAGTATATAGAAGAGTTTACAAGATTACCCAACACATATCATTTGCTATTGAGAGTTTGCTACACATAGTATAAACCATAACCTACCTTCACCAAGGATTTGTATTCAAGCAAGAAATCTTCAAGAAACCTTGCCCTTCCTTCTCAATCGCCTCTTTTCTCTTCTCCTTTCTCTTTCTCTTTCTTCCTCCAATCTCTTCCTCTTCTTACCCTAAATCACAAGACTTCAAGTCTTAAAAATAATGGAACCAACCCATCAAGTTACTCAAAGTTAGTCTTTCAACCCCCAAGGAATTGGACTAATAACAATAACCCACTAACTTTATAAATTAAAGCCGGAATGGTCCAAAACGCCCCTTTAAAAATAGCCAGAAATCTGACCCCGACTGGGATGACGGAGCCTGTGACGGTCCGTCGCGCCTGCGACGGTCCGTCCTGCAGGTCCGTCGCGACGGTCAGAGAGTTGTTTCAAACGCCAAATTCTCAAAAGTCTAAGTGTTTGGCGACGGGGCTCACGACGGTCCGTCGTGACTGTGACGGTCCGTCCTGCACGTCCGTCACAGAGTTCAGAGACTCCATTTCAACACTCACATTCACAATTCCAAGTGTTTTGGAACGGGACACCCTCGACGGTCCGTCGTGCCCACGACGGTCCGTCGTGGTGTCCGTCGCATGCAGCCAGTTTTTCCCAAAACAAAAATTTTTACGCAAACGACTAAACAGGTCGTTACAGAAAGATCTTTATAGATCAAGTAAAATAGTTGTTTGGTGATTCTAAGTTGCATTCACATTTCCTTTAATTAGCTTTAAAAAAAATAGAATGATATGAAGTTTAAAATATTTGAAGAAAACCATATCAATTAACATAATCAAGTATTAAATATTTTTAATAATCTTTTAAAATTTATAATTATAATTAGATGTCTACTCTACACGTATGATTTTTAAAATTTATGATCAAACGTCAGCGACAAGGAATAATAAACAAACACATCATGTTAGAAAAAAAAAAATGGAAACGTCTTGTTACGTGTTTCCATTTTATTTGTCAAACTCTCAAAACGCGGCTAATTAATTTAGTCAAATTCCCAACTTTTTCCCTACAATATACTTTATATTATAATTTATTACCCCATGCACGTATATATAAATAACTCTTCTTCTCTCAACAAACTCAAATATATTATTCACTCACCAAAAAAAAAAAAAAGACTCATCAAGAAAGAAAAGAAAAAATGGCATCACACATCAAGAAATGCATGATTTTATTTCTATCAATACTACTCATTTCATCAGATTTTCATCGAGAGGTATCAGGATTACGAATATTACAAGAAGAGAAATGGTTGAAACAAACAACGGATTTAATCATTCAATCACTTCCTCGAGGTCCATCTCCGTCTTCAGGCGCGAGCCCGTGCACTAATATTCCCGGTGGTAAAAGGCGCGGGCGGTGCGCGCTAGCGAATATTAAGGAAGAAAAAATAATTGCTAGTCAAGTTGATAATATTCATAGAGCTTCTTCTTCAGCTTATCCAAATAATAATATGGCTCAATTTGGAATTGCAAGTTCAGAAAATAATGATACACAAAAGCAAGGGTAAAAAAAATATTTTTTTCATCAATTTTTTTTTAGGATATAGTATATACTTTTTTATTGTAAATTTCCTAGCAACTTCTTAGGGATTTTTTTCAATATTTTTTTTTTGGTCAAAGAAATCTTTGTTATATGAGTATATGTTGGTGGAGGACAGCTAGATAACTTCAAATTTTGGTTGTTAATTAATGTATATTATCATAAACATTGTATTCATATATTTATTTATTAATATATATATGTTAATTCTTTCATCTTTAATATTTCACTTCAATTTTTTTATTATAGTGGTTGTTGTTATTAGTTTGTGTTGTTATTATTGTTTTATTGTAGTTGTTGTTATGACTAATTAACGGTGAAATTTTCAAAAACAAAAATATTTTACTTCAAATATACTAGGTCAAAAGTGTAATCATTGATGTTTTATCGTTTTTATTTTTTTTAATCGTGAACTAGTTAGAAATTTATATTATAAAATATAATTTTTCTATTTTATGTTTATCGAATCAACTCACTCATAAAAAAAATATACATTGATAAATATATAGCTTCTCATTGAGATACTAGAATAAAAAAAAAATATTTTTTTCATCAATTTTTTTTAGGATATAGTATATACTTTTTTATTGTAAATTTCCTAGCAACTTCTTAGGGATTTTTTTCAATATTTTTTTTTGGTCAAAGAAATCTTTGTTATATGAGTATATGTTGGTGGAGGACAGCTAGATAACTTCAAATTTTGGTTGTTAATTAATGTATATTATCATAAACATTTATTAATATATATATGTTAATTCTTTCATCTTTAATATTTCACTTCAATTTTTTTATTATAGTGGTTGTTGTTATTAGTTTGTGTTGTTATTATTGTTTTATTGTAGTTGTTGTTATGACTAATTAACGGTGAAATTTTCAAAAACAAAAATATTTTACTTCAAATATACTAGGTCAAAAGTGTAATCATTGATGTTTTATCGTTTTTATTTTTTTTAATCGTGAACTAGTTAGAAATTTATATTATAAAATATAATTTTTCTATTTTATGTTTATCGAATCAACTCACTCATAAAAAAAATATACATTGATAAATATATAGCTTCTCATTGAGATACTAGAATAAAAAAAAAATATTTCTTTTTTCATTGACTGAATCAGAATAATATGGGAATATATAAATATGAACTTTTTAAATAGTAAAATAGCGACGTTGACATAATCTTCAATAATATAATATTGCGTTTATTGCAGTTATTTTTTGTCTATTTTGATTTAGCGTGAATCTCTTTTTTTTTTAAAAAAAAAAAAAGAAATGGTCTTATACGATTCTATTTAGTCTAAGGTGCAAGGCGAAAGTCATGCTTTTTAATTTTTAATTGTGGTATTAAATATGTATATGAAAATTTAGAAGTGAAAATATTCCAAATACGAAAAAGAAAAAAAAAATCTTTTCAAGACTCCAATAATAATACTTCCTCAGTTCCTCTATTTTCAAAAGAATGACTCTAATATACATATAGTGAATTTTAAACTTTTCGGAATTAATTCTAAATTATAGTAGTTTAACTTACGATATTTTATACATTTAATTGCACAATTTGACCTTCAAATATGTAGATCTTTAGTTTTTACTTTTAAAAATTTAATTTACGATCCAAAATATAAACGTATGACTTGAAAAAGCTACTAATTTAAAGATCAAACACAAAATGGACAAAAGTGCAAACGATCCAATTTTATACAAATGGGCCATGTCTTAAATTAGGGCTAAAATGGGCTATCCGTGCAAGTTTGCCTCCTATGAAAGAACTTTGAAGCCCACAAATATCCAGCCCAACTTATCGTAATATTACGATTTAAATGGTAATATCTAATCGCTAATTATAATATGATATTTTTTTCGAACTTTATTATTCTATTTCTTCCAAGGAAATTACTCTAAGGTACTTGGATTTCTAATCCAAAGTTATATTGAAGTTTGAATGTTTATTAGTTTGAACTCTATGAATAGTCTTTCAAACTCTTTTTTAACACATTGTGTTGAAGTTCAATTTGCTAAAACTTTGAGCACAAGGAAAGTTGACCATACATTAAAAAAATATTCCATTTGTTTCAATTTATATAGCACTTTTCATTTTTCGAGAATCAAACAGAAAATGGGACAGAAGGAGTATATTATTTTTTTTATCAATTTTTTTTAGGATATAGTATATACTTTTAATATTGTAAATTCCCTAGCAACTTCTTAGGGATTTTTTTCAATATTTTTTTTTGGTCAAAGAAATCTTTGTTATATGAGTATATGTTGGTGGAGGACAGCTAGATAACTTCAAAATTTGGTTGTTAATTAATGTATATTATCATAAACATTGTATTCATATATTTATTTATTAATATATATATGTTAATTCTTTCATCTTTAATATTTCCCTTCAATTTTTTTGTCATAGTGGTTGTTGTTATTAGTTTGTGTTGTTATTATTGTTTTATTGTAGTTGTTGTTATGACTAATTATCGGTGAAACTTTCAAAAATGAAGTATACTAAGTCAAAAGTATAATCGTTGATGTTTTATCAATTTTTAATTTTTCTCTTATATGAATTAGTTAGAAATTTATGTTATAAAATATGATTTTTCTATTTTATGTTTATCGAATCATCTCACTCATGAAAAAGCATACGTTGATAAATATATAGCTTCTCATTGAGATACTAGAATAAAAAAAAAATATTTCTTTTTTCATTGACTCAATCAAAATAATACGGAAATATATAGATATGAACTTTTTAAATAGTAAAATAGTGACGTTGACATAATCTTCAATAATATAATATTGTGTCTATTGCAATTATTTTCTTGTCAAATTTTATTTTAGCGTGAATTGCTTTTCTTTTTTTAAAACAAAGAAATGGTCTTACATGATTCTATTTAGTCTAAGGTGCAAGGCGAAAGTCATGATCTTTAATTTTTAATTGTGGTATTAAATATGTACATGGAAATTTAAAAGTGAAAATATTCCAAATATGAAAAAGAAAAAAAATATTCTTTTCAAGACTCCAATAATAATACTTCCTCAGTTCATCCATTTCCAAAAGAATGAATATACATATAGTGAATTTTAAACTTTTTGAAACTAATTCTAAATTATAGTAGTTTAACTTACGATATTTTATACATTTAATTGCACAACTTTACCTTCAAATATGTAGATCTTTAATTTTTAATTTTTAAAATTAAATTTACGATGCAAAATATAAACATATGACCTGAAAAAGATACTAATATAAAGATCGAACACAAAATGGACAGAAGTGTAAACGATCCAATTTTATATAAATGGGCCATGTCTTAAATTAGGGCCTAAAATGGGCTATCCGTGCAAGTTTGCCTCCTACGAAAGAACTTTGAAGCCCACAAATCATCCAGCCCAACTTATCATAATATTACGATTTAAATGATAATATCGAATCGCTAATTATAATATGATATTTTTTTTCGAACTTTATTATTCTATTTCTTCCAAGGAAAATTTGGGGCTTTACTCTAAGGTACTTGGATTTCTAATCCAAAGTTATATTGAAGTCTGAATGTTTATTAGTTTGAACTCTATGAATAGTCTTTCAAACTCTTTTTTAACACATTATGTTGAAGTTCAATTTGCTAAAACTTTGAGCACAAGGTAAGTTGACCATACATTAAAAAAATATTCCCTCTGTTTCAATTTATGTAGCACTTTTCATTTTTCGAGAATCAAATAAAAAATGGGACAGAAGGAGTATATCATTTTTTATTTCTTTCTATAGGAGTTTTTCCATGTTCGTTTTTTAGATTAATTTATTTGGTATGTGAACTAATTTATCTACGGATCATAGCGCAAAAATTATAATTATTTGATTAATTTATCCTATTTGAGGGATGAGTTAAACTAATACCAAATTTGATGAGAAAATTATGTGTAATATTCATGACTAAGTTTGAGATTAACTTTATATCTTATTCTGTATATCAAATAACCCTTGGTAACTTAAACTTATATATATATATATATATCGTAGAATTGGAGATAGATAATATTTACCACTTGAGCAACTCTTACTCGCGGAATATTTATAGACCCTACTAAGCTTTCCCTCTAGCAGGTAAAAAAAGGAAAATGAAAGTTGTTTGTATAGAATCCAAATAAAGGTCCTTTTGCTCAAGGCAACACTTACTACCACTCAATCTCCAATATGTTCATCTTCCACATGTTTTGACAGCATATATACTACTAATGTATATCTCAAATTGACCAATTATGATATTTTTTTTCCTTGCAATAATGTTGGTGGAATCTTTTTTACTTTTTTGTAGGACTATAAATCATTTCACAATATATATAGCGCGATCGGTAATATAAATCTATCGACTTCTTAAGTTTAGGGATGTGGAGTTCTAAGCAACATACACCCTTTGGCCCCTAACTTAATTTATGCGACACTCAGTGTTTTTAATCGAGAACGTACAAAGTTTTAAATAATTCTAAAATTTGTGGTTTGAAACAAATCAAGGACATTTTTACATATAAATACATGGCATGTGTCGATATATGCCACATCCATCGCCCCTTTATATTTAAACATAAAGAGTAATTTTTTTTAGGATATAGCATCGAATCACATCTGACGTCATGTATATAAGCTAAGGTGCTTTCGACACTCAGATAGGTCTCGAGTATGAGCCCTGTGAATACATGCAAAACTTCTTATTGACCAAACAAGGATTGTGGTGAGTGGTAAGTACTCCATCCTCAACCAAGAGGTCCCGATTTTGAGTCCCTTTTGGTACAGAGTCTCCTTTGTTAGAGAGTGATTTACCCCCGCTAGGACTTTTTGACATGATTCAGCTTTAGTCAGACTCTACCGTGGATATCGAACATCAGGTGGAAAACAAACAAAAAAATTCTTGGATCTATACATTCATATACATCCAAATTATTGTAATGATGGAATACTATAGCTCAAGGGTTTATATGCTGGAGATTTTAGGGTAGTAGAGAGAGAAATTAAACTATAGGTTATAAATACAAAATTGAAAGTGATACATGCATGTATATGTGGATAAGAATAGAGGGTACAAAAGAAGCAACTATATATATAGATATATTCTTATGACATTGATAGTACAATAGGTATAGTCCATTTTTTTTCTAAATATATGTATGTTACATAGTGAGGGGGGCCTAATTTAATTTGTACAAGTAATTAATTCATTTTCTTTTATAACAACCATAGGTTAATTTTGTCTAGTATTGAGAGTACGAATGATTCTCATGTTTCCTTAACCCAATGCATTTATCTTTTTTCAGATATTGTTACAAACATTATCAAACATATTATGTTTTGTGTTTACCACGTATAAGGATATAAATTGTGATACGAAACGGGAGACAGACTTAAGAGGATAGAGCTGAGGGGATCGAGATAGGAGGAAACACGAGTCTTGTCTTGTAGATTTCACTAAGCTTACGAGATGAGATAAGACGAGACTTGAATTTCATGCTTGTGCACATTGCACAAATACTAGCTCCATACATAGTTTACTCTTTCTGTTTTATTTTATAGACATAATTTGACCTTATATTATAAATAAAAGACTTTTTTAAAAAGTAACTTTTATTGTTATATTTGTAATGTTAAGTTGCTTGTTAAACATAATTAAAAACATTAACAAAATGAATAAACAATAAAATGATGGACAAAATACAAATATAAAAAAAACATACTAGTGAGTCTAAAATTTAAAAAATATTTTAAGACAACATGCATAATTTTTTTATATGAAAAAATAAAAACTAATAAGAATAATGAATGCATCGATTAACACAAAATATAATTATGCGTGAAAGAAAAAGTTTTTTTTTTTTAATTCAAAAAAAAAAGAATTTCTTGAATATGTGAAAGTGATGACGTCATGATGGGCTTTAAATAATAAATGGACCGGATCTACCCAGGCCCAAAGCCCGAGGCCTGTACGTTCTTTTACTTTGTTAAACGTGCATGTAATAATAAGACAATTTTTATTTTATTTCTTATGATACATCACGTGAACTATTTTTATTTAAGAATATCGAACGATATGGTGTCGTGAATAAAATAATTTCTCATTTAATTAGTGATTTTAGCTATGGGTCATGAATGAATATGAAAGAAGCTATATAGAGTGTTTTTAATTTCTTCCGAAAGGAGTTCTACGAGACTCGAGTTCAAAATAGTTGAGTTTTAATATTGATACAGAACATCGTGTGAGAAAATTAACAAGATATTATGTATATTGAGCAATTTAAGATTTTATTTTCAATCCGATGTTCAGTACCAAGTTGGAGTCCGACTAAATTTGAATTTTCACCAGAAAGTTCGTCACTGGCGATAAAACACTCTGTAACAAAACTGACTCTATATCCAAAGAGGCTCAAATACGAAAATTCTAGTTAAGAATGAAAAAATACTCATTACTCTACCATAATAATTATTTGTGACTGAGCAACTCCATTGGTACGGACTAAAAGAAGAGTAAAATAAAGTAATACACAAATTATATTTTACTTAAAATTATATTTAAAAGATGAAATTTAATAGTAAGGATGAAGTTATGAAAAAGATAGGATATATGCAAGTTATAGGAAAAGTATGAATTTTTTTAATAAAATAATATAATATAAAGTTACAATAATAAAAGTTAACTCGAAGATTTTAAAAATTTGTATAATAATATTAAAACAGTATTATGCTAAATTTTAATAATTGATATATAATGTTAAATTAGTGTTAAGTTATTGCGATACTTGAAATTTAAAGAAGACAATAAAATGTAAATGAGTTCTTTTTTATAGGTAGATAACGATAAAATTACATGATATAAAAGATTTAATCGCTTAATAAATTCTAAAATACTGAAAAATAATAATAAAAAATATAGGAAGACAAAAATATAAATACAATAATAATAATAATATTGATCATGTAAATAAAAATAATAAAATAATAATTACATAAAAATATAATTATTTCATTTCTCAATTATTACGAAAATTTGATTCAAATTACATCATACTATACACCTAATAAGCTACCTACTTATAAAGCTTCTGGCAATAGCTTAGTTTAGCTGACAATTCAATTTGAACCCTCCAAAAAAGTCCAACCCTAAAAGCTGTTTATTTTAAGTGTTTTTAAATTAAAGTATTTTTAAATTTTTTATGATATTTAAGTAATATTTAAAAGTATTTTTAAGTTAAATATAAAAAGCAAAGTTATAAATTATAAGCTAATATAAATAGGCACGAAATATTATATATTTCTTCATTTTAATTTATGTTTTGTTCGATTTAACAATAAGCAAAAAAATATTAACTAACATTTTAAGTGATGATCGTATTTTTTTTTATTAGAAAGGGCAGACAAAGCAGAGAAAGAGATGTCCTTGTTAGAGGATCAAGTCACTCGAACAAAGTGTGATTAGCAAAATGCAACTTCTTGACCGACGAGCTTCAAGAAAAACATGCAAAGCACACTAACCTAGCTCAATGAAGGCGACTGTCAGCACTGATATTTCATCAATTTTAAATAATTTTTGAGAATTTTCAAGTTAAGTCGACGACAATCATTTATTTTAAAAATTAAATGCTAAAACAATCCGATCAAACGAACTTATTTTACGAAGAATTGATTATGTTCTTACTATACACATTTGTCAATTTTTAGTCTTTTTATTTCACAAACAAGTATACTCATGTGTTTTAATTCTTTTTTTTGGTTATAAGTTTAAAACTATAACTATAAAATCAAACAATATATTGATATATATTATATGTCTTCAGTCTAATTCACAAAATTTTATTTAATTTAAATTATACTTTTAAATATCGTATCAAATTAAAATTCGACATATATAACAACAATGTTGATTATTAAATCAAGCATGCCAATAAACTTGGAATTCCAAAACTGTAAATCTACATGTCCTGCATGAATTTCTGTTACTACCTCAATTGTTTATTCGATACATTATTATATCTTCTTAAACTGCAGAATCCTATTAAAATATAAAAAATATAATTGATACTTATAGTAAGGATAGTTTTTGTGGATGTCTAAAAATAATATTTAAAAATAGTGTCGGATATGATATAATGGTAATGTTAACAATAGTATAGTATTAATATTAGATATGCTGATATTATTTTCTACGAATCAAATAATCACGAGATCGTTTAGTGTGATGAATAATCAGAGTTAATTTTGAGAGAATTATTAATGTACTTTAAGTAGCTGTGGTGGAATAGTAATTTCATGATAATTTATCTTATCCTCAAACTCTTTAGACTCTATTTTATACGCCGTTTTTTTTTTACATTCATACATAAATTAACATAATTTTTAACAACAGTTATAATAAAATTCATAATCTTAATTTCCTAATGGTCAATAAAATATATCATGTGTTATTGAATTTTTACTTGACAAAAAGTATCTACGTATAAAAAATAATATTGAATATGACGTATCGATGATGACGATATTAGTAAAATAATACTATTAGATATGATGATATTATTTATCTTCGAATCAAACAATCTCTAAGAGTATCATTAATTTGATTCTTTTTGCTTGGCACACCACTTAATATAGCTTATATCTCTATATAAATAATATAATTTTTTATCGATTCGTCAAATATAATGACTTTTGAGTTACTATTATGGAAGTATGATAGCAAAATATTTGAATTTTTTACTGTTTGATGATGCTATACTATCATCTCTGTCCAATAGGTTGATGATAAGGTTAAAATAAGAGAAAAGGTTCAAACCCCAAAGCAGGTAAAATCCTTTACTTCCCTATCAGGGTTTATAGTAATGGTTTTGCTTGTATTAGATTCTTTTTCTCTCTTACTTTACTTACTTACTTACAGTGAGTACCAAAGCCAGCTTTTTTATTTCTCCTACCTAGCTAGCTGTTGCTACTACTGTCTCTTGTCCCCATCAATTTTATTTATTTTCCACTAGTATTGTTGTGTCACTATTCAAACTCAAAGTGATATGGTAAATCAAGAAAACTAAAAAAAGGGGGTATTTTTATTTAGCTTTTAACTACATTTCTTGATTTATGCAAGGAACAAGACAATTTTGAGTAGGGTGTGTTGAGGGGTATAAAAAGAGTGAGGGGGAGAGATATGCAGCAGCAGCACCTGATGCAGATTCAGCCCATGATGGCAGCCTATTATCCAAACAATGTCACTACTGATCATATTCAACAGGTTATCTTCTTCTTCTTCTTCTTTTTATTTTACATGTTTTTTCTTTCTTGATTCTTTTATCTGCTTTTCTCTCTCTCTCTCTCTCTCTCTCTGTGGCTGGTTGGCTGGCTGAGTGCTTTGTGTATGTATGCAGTGTTGTACTAGCTGTTGTTATGCTTTTTCTTGGCTTCTAGTTGAATAAAGTTGCTTTCTTGGTTGATAAAGTGTTGTTAAAAAAAGGTATTTTTGGTCAAGGTTTATTGTTTGTTGTGATATATATGGAACAGAAAAAGAAAGAAAAAAAGTTGCTTTCTTGGTTGATAAAAGTGTTGTTGAAGAAAGGGTATTTTTTGTCAAGGTTCATTGTTTGTTGTGATATATATGGAACAGAAAAAGAAAGAAAAAAAGTTGTATTCTTGGTTAATAAAAGTCCTGCTTAAAAGAGTGTTTGTTCATGGTTTCTTGTGGTTATATACATGGAACAGAAAAAGAAAGAAGAAAAATTGTATTCTTGGTTGATAAAAGTCTTGCTAAATGAGTGTTTGTTCATGGTTTCTTGTGGTTATATACATGGAACAGAAAAAGAAAGAAAAAAGTTGTATTGTTGGTTGTAAAGTCCTGCTTGAAAAAGGGTATTTTTTGCTCAAGTTTTGTTGTGGTAATATACAGGAAACACAAGAAATAAAAAGTTTCATTCTTGAGTTGATGTAGTCCTACTAAAGAAAAAGGTGTTTTTGGTTATGGTTTTTTTGTGGTCATGTAAGGAGAACACAAAAAGAAAGAAAAAAGTTGCATTCTTGGTTTATAATAGTCCAGCTTTAAAAAGGTGTTTTTGCACAAGGTTTGTTGTTGTCATATACATAAAAGAAATATGTGGCTTTTGGGTTCTTGCCATTTCTTCTTGAAACTTATGTTGCCTTGTACATGGAACTCATACAAAAAGGAAATTTTTTCTCAAGGTTTATAATTTATTGTCTGTGTTCATGTATAAAGAAAAAAGTTGCATTCTTGGTTGAAAGAAGTCCTGCTAAAAGGATATTTTTGCTCAAGGTTTATTGTGGCCATATACAAAAAGAAAGGTGTTGTTTTTAGGTTCTTGGCTTTGTTCACTTTCTAGTAATCTCATGTCTTCCTAAAATGACTTTTGGTTGAGTTTTTTGCTTTCTGCAAAGTGAATAGAAAGTAGTAAATAATGTGTTGACAGTTTTTTTAACTTTTCAAATGAAAAAACTGTTAACTTCAGTCTAAAAGGCTTCATCATCCCTTTGGTAATATCTTAAAATCTCTATGTATTGCTAGTATATTTAACAATGACCCTAGTTTTCAGTTGTAAAACATAATAGTAAAACATAAAGATCCTTATGACATGGACAGTATTTACTAAGGCCTAAGTGTCATATAGTTGTATTTTTGTTCAACACTGAAACAGCCTCTCGTAGAAATGTACGGTAAGACTATGTACTATAGACGTTGTGTGGCGCCGCATTTCCCTGGACTCCATGCATAGCAGAAGCTAAGTGTACCTGGCTGCCTTCTGTGTTTTACTTAATAGCTGTTTTTTTTGTTGTTTTCTGTTTCAGTTCCTGGATGAGAACAAATCACTTATTCTGAAGATTGTTGAGAGCCAGAACTCTGGGAAAATAAGTGAATGTGCAGAGTAAGTTCAGTTGATCATTCCGGCTAACCCATTCGGAATTCACTTCTTCGATACTCTTTTTAGATATTTTCACCTGATTTTGAAATATATCTGATGTTTTTATATTTGTAACAATATGATGACATTCTTGAAACTTGAACATAGAATATAGAATGGTGGCCTGGAAAATATTTAATATAATTGCATTTTATAATATGGTTAACATTCTTGAAACTTGAACATAAAATATTAAGTAGTAGCCTGGAAAAGATTTTACACTTGAACATAACATTCTTAGTGAAATTGTCTTTTAAGTAAATATTTTTCTCAAGGAGCGTATAAAAAGATAAACGTGATAGCTAAAATGGACCGGAGGGAGTATATTACTGGGCTATATATTAAGTAAACACTTGTGGTAACTCTTCTTGCTGTGGCAGGTCCCAAGCTAAACTTCAGAGAAATCTTATGTACCTTGCAGCTATTGCTGATTCACAGCCCCCGCCTCCTAATATGCATTCACAGGTAAAAAATCATATCTTGGCATTTCAATTATCTACATTTTTGTAGTTAAGGATTTAACTTGTATACGTTGAGTCGTTAACAACGTAAAGAAATTCTTACTATCTGTCAATGTTCATATCTTATTGTAGTAGGTAACATATCTTGTTTTCTTGGTAACTCATCACACCTTTTTGTAGACGATTACCAGTAGTAACGTTTATGTGACCTCTTTTTCTCTGATGTTATATTGCTCGGACACTCCAAAAATTCGGATACTTCAAAAATGCTTTACTTTTTTGAGTATCCGACACACACCCTTTGATATTTTTGAAGAGTGAGCAACATTGCTTCAATGTGTATTACTCCGATGTTGCATTTATTTTGTATCCTGCTACTTTGTTGTCTCTTTTCTTACAATCCTTAGTCAGATACTTCTCATTTGAGCCGAGTGTCTTCTAGAAACAACCTCTGTACCTTACAAATTTTGGGTTACGTTATGCATGCATCCCACCCTTTTAAGACCCCTCTTGTTGGATTACACTGTATATATGTGTTATTGTTGTTAATGTTTAGGTGACCTATAGTATACATAAGCTAATTAACTTATGTTGTTTTCTTGTCATTCTTGAATAGGCTTAACATGTTTGTTAAGCTAGTTTGTAGTTGTAAATTTGATGTTTGATGTCCTGCAGTTAGCTTCTGGTGGGATGATGCAGGGAGGGGCACATTACCTGCAACAACAACAAGCTCAACAACTAACAACGCAATCGCTTATGGCTACAACAAGATCCTCTTCCTCAATGCTCTATGGCCAACAACAACAGCTATCATCATTGCAACAACATCAAGCAGCAGCCTATCATAGCCAGCAACTCGGAATGAGCAGCTCTGGTGGAGGAAGCAGCGGTGGACTTCACATGCTACAAAGCGAAAACACTCATAGTGGTAGTACTGGTTTCCCTGACTTTGGCAGAGGATTAGGCAGTGGAAACAAGCTGGAAATGGGAGGTTCTATGTCTGATCAAGGACGGGGCGGAAGCTCGAGTGGTCATGGTGGTGATGGAGGTGAGAATCTTTACTTGAAATCTTCTGAAGATGGGAATTAAGTTTATGTATGTTAAGGTTGGCTTTTTTTTATTGTTAGTTAAGGATTTTGAACTTAAAAGATTTTGTTATCTAATGTGTTTTATGAAAAAACACAAAGTCTCTTATGTTTTTGAACTTTTGGGCTTAGTATCTCAAATGTTTGATACTCTTTCACCTTCTAAATATCATGTAAATTTGTTAGGTCATTTTGGTTTTCAATTATGACTTTTTCTTTCTTCTTTCTGTTGAGCTGTTTGGTTGCGAAAACTCAGAACCAAAATTTGGAGGGCGCGATATGCTTAAGTAGCCGTTTTTAAAACCACTATTTAAATTCTATAGGTGATATTTTAGGACGGTATTTAGGTTCAACAACTACGTATCCAACACAATTCCACAAGGCATCTCGAGAGGTTAGGGTGTAACCTAACATTGCGCATGTAAGACTCATGTGTCTCCTTGATTAATTTTGTACGAGTTTAAATATCTATTTGTGCACATCAAAAGCGATGAAATGAGGTCAAGTTGAAAAAGACATTTACTTATTATGTCTATATTTCAAATAGGGGCATCACAAGCAAGAATTAGTTGTCACTTTTATAAATTTTGTGGAAGTGGTAGCCCTTGGCCCAATATATTGATCCTATTGGCTTTTGATATTGCATTTCGTTGGCAAATGAGCTAAAGATAATACACCTAAGTAAGACTAATTCTTTACATTTTTGTGTTATATCAATTCAATAAATGATGCGTCTTTCACGTATGATAATATGTATAGTTATTTTTGTTCGCGTATTTACATTCGTTGATATTTTTCGAGAAGTATTTAAAATACTCTTAAATTCATTATGAATTATCAATTTTATCCTCATACTATTAACAATTTTAAAAATACTAATTTATTTATCTAATCGAACTTAAATAATTTTCGATCTGATAAATTAAATTGAAATATGGTGTAATCAAAATTTTCAAATCGAAGAAATATATAATTCAGAGTGTGAACGTATCGATCTAGCTCATAAGTGATAATTACTATCAATTGGCGACCATCAAAATCAAGTTGGTTAAGTTTGACTTGTGCTTTTGACTAATATGTCAATTTTTTGTTGTTAAAATCAAACAAAAATAAAAATCATAAAATAATATATGATTTTTTTTGTGTGTTTAATTAAAATATATTAAAATGATAAAATTAGCTATTTTACGTAAAGAATATAATAATTAATCTCGCAAAATATCCTAACAATTGTGATAGGTAATTATGGATAAGTTTTTATGTTTGATAATACTATTACTCTATGTAATTGGTCATGCTATAAAAATATAGTAAATAATTTTGACGATTATTTTAGTTTTTCTAAATTTGAATGGTAAAATTATTAATAAAGTGGGTGAAAAGTTTGAAAACGCTAAATTTAGGAAAAACTTAAAAGACAACACTCATAACAGGAGTAAATATTTTAATTTACGTAAATCATGATAATATCTATGTGATGAAAAAGTATATTCTAAGAAAAACTTAATTATCTGTCTCATATTATTAACATTAAAATTATTTTTGTCCCATCAAATCTTATATTTTACAAATTTGAATCAGAATAAAAGAAATCTCACACAATTAGTATTTTCAATTTCTCGCTCGCTTATCAGCAAGTTGAAATTTATGTATTTCATTTTTTTTTTAATTATTACATAATTTTGGAAAGAAATTTCCAAGAAAATTAAAAAAAGTGAGAAAGAGACAAAAAATTAAACACATGTTTGAATGAATGAAAAAATCAAGAAAATTTTGCCTTCTTATTCATCAAATACAATTTTTTAATACAATAAATTATTATATAACAAATAAATATATATTTTAACTTAGCGTTATCTATATTTATGTTCTTAAACTTTGAGTCTGTATAAGTAGATCTTTAATTTGTATAAAATTAAATAAATAAACACACATTTGACATGTCATATAAAACGATTGTATCTCATGTGAATTTTCATAAAATTACAGATCTACTTATTTAATTTTATACTCGAAACGAAGGAGTGTATTAATATAGAGAATAATTTGGTTAGAATATGGATGGATAAGTTTGTATAAAATTAACTAAATTTTCCTCTACAATGGTCAATCTTTATTATATAATACATAAATATTATTTTAACTTAGCGTCATCTATATTTATGTACTTCAGCTTTTGAGTCTGTATAAGTAGATCTTTATATTTATATAAAATTAAATAAATAAACACATATTTGACATGTCATATAAAACGATTGTATCTCATGTGAATTTTCATAAAAATACAGATCTACTTATTTAATTTTATATTCGAAACGAAGGAGTATATTAATATAGAGAATAATTTGGTTAGAATATGGATGGATAAGTTTGTATTAAAATTAACTAAATTTTCCTCTACAATGGTCAATCTTTATGTAGAAGACTAGTAATATTTATTAAATTGGATATGTTGACTCCTTTAATTATTTCTCATCTCAAAATATAATGATTAATATAATCTTTTATAATTTGAATTGACAAAAGTGATTTTTTTGTTTGTTAGTTTCAAATCTTCAACAAAAAAACAATATAAAACTAAAACCAATTATGTTCAAGACTACATACTTAATTATATAATTATGTTTTATGTACACAATATTTTATCTTATAGTCCATAGTTTTGACTAATTGCTCAAATTATAATGACTAATATCTTATAGTATAATTATAAGAAAATAGGAACACTATATGGGGGGTTGGCTATAACACTGTGGTTTATGTACTTTAATTATTTTTTATACTTTTTTAATTCAATACATTTTTTTTTTGTTATAACTACTTTTATAGTTCAAAATAATTAGTGAGTTGATTATCTTTTTTTCCTTCCAAATTATCCTTCTTTTTAACTGTTTATTGACAACTCGCTTGCCCTTTAATCAAATGGATATTTATAAAGAGATCGAAATATAGTTGAATTGTTTATGATAATCAAATATTTCAAGAAGATTTACGAAATTCTATTTACATGGAGATAGTTATCCTACCTTCAATTAGAAATGCACTATTAACAATCCTCGAGAAAAATTTAGAGATAAGAATTTGTAAAGATATGATACTTTGACCTAAATCAACCCTAAAAGTTAACTCATAAAGGGGAGAATTGCTCGAAGTCCGTACAAGCAAACCATCAATCCATTCTCAAATAAATATTGGATCGTAACACGCTGTAACACCCCGATCTAACTCAGCTTCAAAAGATTATTAAGGATAATTGTTCAAATTCATATAAGCAAACCATCTGTCTATTATCACTTACCAATGTGGGGCTATAACGAATCAACAAAGAATAGAAGTATAAACCCTATTCATCGGTAAAATTATGTTTCTTCATGTTTTATTTTTTATTGCGATTTATTTTCCATCAGTGTAATTAAAATTAGCTACTTACTGTTGACACCCAATTTTTGACCCACGTTGATATTACATAGTTGTGTATACAGCGGTATATCCTGTGTATATTCGAAACCAACCCAACTCCTAGGCCCAAACATTTTCAGCCCTCCACCTCAAATCCAGCCCAACACTTACTAATTCCCAAGCCCAACCTCTTTTAACTTAACCCAACCCAATACCCAATCCAATTAACCCGACCCAGCACCCACTTCCCTTGACCCGATCCGACCCGACCCGTTTCACCTTTCTTCTTCCCCACTAACGCTGAAACAACCCAAAACGGAAGCTCCAAAAATTCCCAGCAAAAAACGCCAAGAACAGAAACAGCCGCAGCCCTCCCCCGACGCCGATCTCTCGCCCCTCTCTCGTCTCCCTCTCATCTCCCTCACGCTCCCTTCTCTCATCTCCCTCTCATCTCCCCACGCGACCCCAACAGAAACCCCGCGCGACAAAACCCAGCAAAATCCCGACCCTCGCGTCTCCCACACGCGACTGCTCCCTCCCCTCGTCTCTCCTGTGTCTCCTCGCGTCGCGTCTCTCCCCCACGCGACTTCTCGCGTCTCTCCCTCGTCTCCCACACACCCGAATCCAAAAAAAAAAAAAAAAGAAACAGCCGCGAATCCCGCTCTCTCCCTACCCCACGCAAAAAATTCCCGACAACCAAATTTTCCTTTTTTCTCTTTCGGTCGAAAAGGGGTTTGACCCAATCATGAGGTCGATTTTCGAATTTTGAAATGATGTCGCCCGCCCCTCCTTCGAAAAGGCGAATTGTTTTTCTATTTAGACTCCCTCCCTCTTCAGATTTAGGGGGAGGAGTTTTTGAAGTTGGAGATTTTGGTTGGACGTTTTAGTTGAGAGATTTTTGGTCGAAAAAAAAATTCAGAGGGCAGAACTGGGGGGTTGGGTTTTTCGTGAATAGAAATTTTGGACGATTTTAAAATGTTTGGTGGACGGAAGAGTTGGTAGCATCCCGTTGTTTAGGTCTAAGTTCTCGACCGGATTCCGTTCACTTCGTCGGAAACTCGGTTTCGTGTGTGGAATCGTCCGCTGCTCGTCAGTTCCATTCGCTGCTCTGAAACAGGTATATTTTCCGTTTTTTACCAACCTTCTTTATGAAGTTCGAATCGTGGTTCGTGTCGCTGTTAATTGATTTGGTTGGCCTTTCTGATTTGTTTAGATCGAGTCTGTTGACATTCTGATATTGGGTATTCACGACCTGTCTGTCGTAAACATAGAAGGCTATATTTGTTGTGTTTAGGTCGGGTTCGCGATGTAGCATGTGTTGTAGTCCTGTCGTACAGCATGCTCCCCTCGGTCGCTAGTTTAGCATTATTTAAAACTTGTACGTGCGAACATTAGGTGGGTTGCTCATGGACTATTGCTATTTTATGTCTAATATATATTTGTATATACATGAATCTGTATTATTCCTTCCCTCTCGACACTTAACTCCCGTCTCATCATATCTTGTAGTGAATGAGTTGAGATGTCTGCATGGATTTGTGTTGAGTTTTCAGTCATCTGAAGGTCATGTATTGTTTGATTTTTCTGTTCGGTATTAGTACCGTTACGTATGTAAGTTTAGCCTTTCGAAGTTAATTGAAGGAATCGCATGAGGTCGCTGCATCTTGTTGTCCTTAGTTTACATTTTGTTCTCGCCATCTTGAAATCTCTGCTGTTCCATTAATTCATATGATTTTAGTAAGCTACTGTCTATGTTTTATCTTGGCAAAGTTTCAATAAAGTGTTATCTCAATCTACCTTTGGGGGACTTAAACAAATTTGCTATTATTATTTTATTTATATATATGAGTTTGTTTTGTGGCATTACAGTAAATACAAGAAATAAATATATAATATAGGTTCACTATTGTGTTGTTCATGAGCCAAACAAGGTGTTAAAGTTCGTTTCAATATTTAGTTGTATGAAAAATGTTTCTTTTGTAGTAATTTTGGTTATTTGGTTAAGGTGTCAATTCTCTTCTATTCGGTTTTTTTTAATTATTTTTTTATTTTTCTTTGCATGGGAAAACCCCGCCCGCGTCCATTACGGGGACTCCATTCTCCTCCTCGCATTTCGGGAGAGTCATGAAGACTCAGAACTTTTATCGAGTCAATCCGTCAAAACCGACGATGTAGAAAGATAAGGGTCACGGAGATTGAAGACAATGGACTAGAAGACTCTCTTTCATTTTATTTTTACTTTGTATATTTTTGTAATGGGCCTAAGCCCTCTTGTCGCCTTTTCGTTTTCTATATCTTATTTGTATGTTTAGATTAGGACAGGTGGGTCCAAAATTCGGTCAAGGCGAACAGAATCCGAATTTGGACCCAAAATCTCTCTCCCTCTTTAATATGTTTATGTGCGTTTGTTTGAATATCGTTAGTTTAAGAGTTAGAAAACTCCAAACCCCCCATCGAACGCCTTTTGCTTTATCAAACTCGAAACTAAAAAATTTTTATTTTTTAAAGATCGAATTTGAAAGTCGCTTAGAAGTTAAGTTTAAAAGGTTTAACTTTAATGGAATTTCAAATCGATAATTATTTTTATCCGTAAGTTTGTCTAAACAAAATTCAATTTTTATGTTCGTTTGAGTTTAAAGTGCTTTGACCTTAAACTTAAAAATGGATAAAATAATTATTTCAAAATTTGTAAATGTGTTCAAATTCAATTTCAAAATTGCAAAGTTAAAACAAAAATAGTCAAATAAGTTAGTCGTTGGAAAACCGTATTTAACGGAGTGTTTTAGGTGCTTAACACCTTCCTAAGACGCTAATATGAATTCCGAACCCCCTAAAATATTTTCAAAATAATTTTTCTGTTTAAATTGTTTTGGAAATAAGTTTTCTTGATTTTTCTTAAAAATTAAGTGGTGACTCCTAAAAAAAAAAAATAAAACAAACTCTTTTCGAAAAATGTAGTTTTTCGATTAAACACTTACAACGTCTAAACAAACCAAAAGACTATAATGCCCTTGAATCATATCAAGAAGGTTCAAGACAAATATAAACATTTTTTTTAGCTAAATTTTATAATTGAGTTTAAGTTCATAAATATGATTTTTCATCCATTAACAGACAACAATTGTTTGACTAAAATATAGAATATGCAAATGCCATATTTTTCTTTCCTTTATTTAAAATTAAACGTCAACTTGGAATATTTCCTATTCTTTTTGGTCAGCAGTGGCGTTGCATTTATTATTATAAATTTATATTATAAGTTGACTATTTAAGTCCTATTGTTTAAATTGAAATTGAAAACTCAAAAAGTAGCCCTTATGGAATTTTCTTTTGGCTGTATTAATCATTTAGTTACAAAAAAAAATCTTTTAGTTAAACTAATTCTTTTGTTCCTCATGTTTTTTTTAATAAGAAAGCACAAATATTATTGTCAGATTAACAAATATAATTAGACATACTCCACTATCATATATATTATTATTACCTATATCTTTAAAATATTACGTTTCTTATGCATTTTTTAATACATGTATTTTTTCTGTCAGATACACTAAAATATGGAGGGAAGCTAGAGAGATGGTAATGGAGGTGAGCGAATATGAATACAGTGTATCTAGAACAAATTACGCAATTTTTTGACTTTATGTATTCTGAGATACATGTATTTGAACGTATCTGAACACATCAAAATATGATAACGTACGTAATATTGTAAACTAGAGTGTTTTAAATGATTTGCTCCTAAAATTCTGAAATTTAAGTTAGTTTCCCAAAATGAAATACCTAATAATTATTCTACTTTCAAGACATAGCAATAACATCTTTACATAATATATTCATTAACCTTCAATAAAATATAAAATATTAGAAATTTTGAAGACTAACCCTTGATCCCAATTTAGGATCAGACTTTATATGAGATTCAAATTTTAAATTTTAGCTTCAACCTGAGATTTAAATCCCAAATATTGAATCGAAATCGAAAAAAAAAATTTATTAAAAAGAAATACTTTTTTTAAAAAAATTGACCTCGATTTATTTCGAGTCTGATTATTAGGAAAGTTCAAAGGAATTTTTCAATATATCTTCTTATTTTTTTAGAAAATATTTTACTTTATACTTTTAACACACCATAAAAGGAGAAATAAAAGAAGAAATGTTTGTGATTTGTCGATGCTTATTTATTTACATATAAGAAAACGAATAATATGATTATCTATATTATACGTTGGCCATTGGGCTATCCATATCAAATACGGGTTAATAATATATTTTTTCATTTTCACCATACTCAATATTAATTCATATTTAACTCGACTCACTCTTTTGCTATTTCTAATCCCATGCACTATGTATGACACGCCAAAAGCAGAATATATACACAACATAACATGATATACATATGATATGCACAATGTATATCACTTGTATATCATATGATATCACATTCAAAAATTACCTCAAGCTCCCTCAAATTCGAAATCTAGACTCTCTTATTTACAAGAGAATGATATAAATGTGACATATACATGCCTAAAATATCCAATATTAAAAAAATAATTCTGAAAGTAAAAGTTATTGACTTGATGCAGACTTTATTTTAAAAGTTAATAAGCTAGCGTTTGGCCATATATTTTCAAATATTATTGGCAAATATTATTTGAGTGAAAATTTGGATGAAATTTCACCATGTGTTTGGCCATAGGATTTGGGAAATATATTTCACCTTTTTAGAAAAATATGATTTATATACGCACAAGTTTTAAAAACTATCAAAACTAACTAAAAGTTTGTATTACAAGTCAATTGAATGTTCGTTACAACAATAACAAATAATGTACATGACACTAAAGCAATGTGGTAATTTGGAGTGAGTGCAACAAGAATTATTCCATACATCGTGAAGTAGACAAAGCACATGACTTTGTTACCTAGAGCCAATTTTTAATAATTTTCATCAACAATCATATCGTTATTTAATATTCACTAAATATTTCATCACTATTTTGGTATTTACGTAAAAAATTATGTAATACAACGCAAGCAACTACTAGAGAGAGTGTTCTTGTAAAAGATAAAAGATTGGGGTAAAATTTAAATTTTCAAAATATCCCAAATAATGAGATTTGGCCCAAATACTAGAAAAAACTAGTATTTGGAAATTTGGGATATTTGCCAAATAATGACAAATTATATGGACAAACATTATTTGCCAAATTTTTCCCAAATATTATTTGGAAAATTTATGACCAAACGGGCCCTAAAGACCTTGCAGAATTTCAATTTCAAAGCTAATATCATATATCACCATTAATAACAACAATTTATATTCAGTATAATCCCACTCCGTGAGATTAAAACATAATATTACATTTACCTCAAAGATAAAACGATTGTTTCTGACATATTCTTGGCACGTGACAATATATAATAGAAAATCAAATAGCAAGAAAACAAGAACAATATTACAACTACTAAAATAAATAACAAGTAAATACACTTCTACCTACTTAGATGGCAAAAATCATAATTTAAAAAAAACATACTAAGAGCATTATTATTAATACTCATATTAGTATGGAAATCGAAATTCAGAAAAGGTATTTGAATCTTCTTTCCAAAAATTATCACGAATTTGATTTCCCACCGAGTGTTCGACGAAATTACTAGAACCTTCACTACCTTTATTTGCTCCAACAATTCCTTCATTATAATTCACTATTTTTCCATGTTGATGATTATAAATATTTGATGATTTTGGTGGACTTTTACCAGTAAGTTGTTGAACAATTGCTCTAAATTCAGAAGGATTTTTGACATTTACTAAAAGAGGGCTTGATATATACTTTACCTTCATTGGCTCTTTATTTTTGTTGCTCATTTTTATGTTATTTGAAGAATTGAAGTCTAAAATAATGTGTCATTTTATATAAAGAGGAAGAAGAAATTTCCATGAAATGTCAATTGTCACCATATTCAAAAGTTTTGGAATACTTTTGTTTTATTTATGACTATTAAGGGCTTGGAGAATAAGTTAGTTTAATTATTTAGATATTAGTATTTTAGGATCGTTATCTCGCTCTTAATACGTTTACGATTATTTTTCAATCAAATGTGATATAAATTCATTTTAAAATTAATTAATCTCGGGATTAGTTATTTCTTATCCTTCTTACCATACAAAACCCTAAATGTATTAAGTTTTTGATAAAAGGCATATATATTGTGATTTTATGATAGGATTAAAGTATTTTGTGATGTTGGATTACCAATACAGACGCATCTTACAGGTCTAGGATCCAATTGCTCATGAGAGGTCTAGTTACATAAACATAACACACACTAGATCCTTAATCAGAGGTCTCGAATTTAAGTCTTAAAAATATCAAAATATTTTATATGGAAATGGACCTTGCTACGGGCGAATTCAATTTTAATCGAGTTCAGTAACGAAGTTAGGAATATACAATATAGTGTTTCAAAAATTATATATATATTTCGAAAAAGTTATTTTGACGTAGATATAAAATATACTTTTTAACGAATAATATTTGAGTGATTATCCTTCGATAAGTGATCTGATCGGATTCTAATGTGAATACAAAATATCGAGCCACTAATTTCCAATATGACATAAACAATGAATTTCTAGAATATGGCCGAATTTTTAATTTTTTTGCATACGTATAAGTGGAGAAAATTATTCAGCCTTAGAAGTTTCTATTAGTACTATTTATTTATTTATTTCATTTAGAAGTGTCTAGTTTTCACTTATTACCAAAAAAAAATATATAAAAAAAATGAAAACCACCACAACTAATCAAGGTAAAAACCTGCATGTTTTATTTGAATACACCAATTAAATAATTTTAAATTTCAACATATTTGACCACTCAACTTAAAAAAGTTACAGCTGAAATCTATATATACAAAAATAAATATTAATTATGTATATTATATATATTTTTCGATTATAATTTTGGTGAACGGTTATAAATTATTAAAATTTCAATAATTTAACATTAGACTTGAAAATGAAGCTGAAAATATATATTGCTTTGTGTTCGACAAAAAGAAAATATAAATTCACTTATTTTCTTGTGTTCGTTACTGAGTATTAAAAAATGAATTAAAAGGAAGAAAATATGCATGAGAGTCTAAGATATTGACATTGTTTTTTCTATTACCATCGATCATGGATGATGAATTAAAAGGAATAAAACATTTATTTTTAAGATCAAACGTGTGTCTATATCAAGATGATTTATATGAATGTCTTGAGAGTCCAACATATTGACATGCATGATTTCTCGTGTAGTAGAAAAAAAAAACAAATATGAAAATTTTGACCTATGGTGTGTTTATTTCGAAGAAAAAAAAATTCTAAAAAATATTTAATGTTAAAAAACTATTTTCTTCAAAATAAATGGAAGTTTGTTTATTTTTATTATGTTCGAGAATATGTTATCATTGACTAATGAGTAATTTCTTAGAGAAAAAAATATTAATATATAATACCAACGCAATATAGTGATTTAGTATCAGTCATGCGTAATTATCAATCTTAATGATATCAATACAATATATAATACTGATTTAGTATTAGTTAAACAAAACTATCAATCTTAATGAATGGGGGTAAGAGCTGTAAATTGTAAATTGTAATTTACTTGAGAGAGAATGGTATTTCTTGAATTACGTTGAATTGAAACATGTAATTGTTAAAGTAAATTTTAAATTTAGCAAACATAAAAATCATATTGTATGCTATAACTATAGTTTATATAATTTGTTTCATAGCAAACTTTATATTTATTATGGAGTATCATATTTGTATAAATTGTTGACAAACTCTCATTTGTATAAAACACAACTTATCTT
This sequence comes from Solanum peruvianum, assembly GCA_027705065.1. Lineage (NCBI taxonomy): Eukaryota > Viridiplantae > Streptophyta > Magnoliopsida > Solanales > Solanaceae > Solanum > Solanum peruvianum. The sequence goes on along the minus strand of JAKWJD010001765.1, from coordinate 965,821 downwards.
TTGTATAAATCAACAATGAGATTCGAACCTTGGTACAAAACACTAAAAGAGTCTTAAGTACCCATCCTAGAACCATTGGACCAACTATATGATTTATTCATTGGGTGCTCTATGTTAATTTTATACAAATACCTATCGATTTCTACATAGATATATATATTTCATAACGAAGTTAATGTGTGCTCGAGCAGCCGGCGGACACTATGTGGATCCGCCCCTGTATAAATCGTAGGCGGTCTCTCAATTCAATTTTATGTGTTTGTATATTTACATAAAATTTGAATACTATACAATTGAATATATATAAGACGTTTATATATCAAATCTGTCTCTCTCACTCGCTTTACACAATTGTATAATTTGTGTTTGTATAAAGTGAGAAAGGCAAAAGAGACTGACATGGGAAAATTCATATTTGTATAATTATAAGTGTATAGGACGAAGATATATGTATTTGTATTTATATATATACAGTTCTCTCTCATTTTATACAAACAAAAACAGAATTTATACATATGTGTTGTATAAAGTTAGAGATGAGGGAGAGTGACGAGCGAGATCTGAAAGAGTGGAGAGTGAGATTCACTAGGGAGTGAGACGAATGGCAACAATTTGTAGATATAGTTTGATAATTACATTGCGTAGCTACATATTATAGGAAGGAGAGAGGCGAGATAGAGGGAAAGAGTGGAAAAAAAGTGAAGTATACATGAATATCGGTTAAATAATTGTATTTATACATATATATTTGTATATGGCAAGCAACATTGAGAGCTGGAGGAGAGAGGTGAGCGAAAGAGGGCAGAGAGTAGGAGATGGTTGAATTCTAAATGTATATCAGTTAGATAATTGTATATTATACATATGCATTTGTATAAATGACAAGCGAGATTGGGAGATGAAGGAGATAGGTGAGCGAAAGAGGTGAATTATATATGCATATCGATAAGATAATTATATATTATACATATGTATTTATATAAATGACAAGCGAGATTGTGAGTAATTTATGTATAATATTAGTGGCAGTGATAATTATAACAAACTATAGATATGATGAGTAACTAAATAACATAAATTTACATAACCGCTTAATTTTCCATAATTATTTTGAGTTTTATGGCTCGTTTACTTAATATGTGAAGAAAATAAAAAATAGAGTGAAAGAGAATGGCAATGGGGAAAAAGTACGTGGGACTTTAAAGTGCATGGAGAGGGAGAGAATAACGGTGGCGAAGGGCAGAGAAATGGCGAGGATCCGAAATTGCAGGTTTCACTTATCAACAATGTCCATCTCTCTCTCTCTTCCATCAATTCACAGCAAGGAAAACAGAATACTCAAATCAAAATCTACTGTTCGGTACACACACTTCGTTTCAAACAATTTTTTCAGATCAAACTCCGACTGCCGGATTGTTAACGGACGGAGTTCTCATTTAGGATCAACCAGCTCCAATGATTTGAAATTTTTTTGTTGTTAGAGCAGCTTCACAATGGTACGTACGCCTGCACTCTTAAATTGCTACTCTCCTCGATTTGATTCCTATGCCGTTTGTTAAACTTGCAATTGCATCCTTCAACGGTTCTAATTTGTTAAATTAGTTGTTGTTGAACAATTAATTGTAATTCTGTTTGATTGTATGAGCACATTTTCTCTGTGTTTTAACTTTAGACGAGAAGATTGAGGAAATTTTGCTTTTCAGAATGGATATGTTAATTAGGCTTTACGAATCCATGATAATCTTCAAATGTTATGAATTCAGCATAATTTGCCTTGAGTTTCCATGGAGTTTGAAAAGGTGATGAAATTGATTATTGAGAAGTAGATGAAGGAATTTGGATCTTAAAGGAAAATATCATCCAATGAAAGTGTGGAAGTTTAATACCTACATTCATTCACTAAGTAGGAATTACTATGTTTAGCATGAAAGGAAAATGTTCTCTTAGAAAACAAGTAGCTTACGTACTTATTTTCTAGTGTTTGGTAAATAAAAAAAAAGAACTATATAAGAATGTCTATATGTAATCTAGCAAAACACTATCAAAAACATGCGGAATAGATTTGTGTCTACCCCATTATATCTCTTCGTTTGATATAGTTGTGAGTTTGACTCTTCTTAGTGTTAGAGTATTTGTTCAGTTACATTGCATGACATAAGAGATTGAGTGATTGAGTGTGAGGTAAGTTTATTAATGTGATAAATTCTATTGATAACTGCTCTTTTTCTTCTTTTTTTGTGCTTCCAGGGCACTGCAGTTAATATTATAGTAGGGTCTCATGTATGGGTTGAGGACCCGGAAGTAGCTTGGATTGATGGAGAAGTAAAGAAAATAACAAATGGGGAAGCAGAGATTGAGAGGACTGATGGAAAGAAGGTACTGTGTTATGCATTTTAATTGTTAATTTCTTCTTTAATTTCTTTTGATATTATTAAGCGCAAACCTCTGAAGATACAGACTTTTGCTCCCATCATTTCAAGACCATTTGCATTCTGCTGAATTGAAAATACTATGGAACCATTATTGTTATAATCCTATCAGTGTAACGGTTAATACTATAACCTCATCCCATGCACCCTTAGCGGAGAATCCCTTAACAAGAAACGAAATAATTCACAAATTGTATCTCCAAATGATTTTCTGAATTCCTGCAAGTGAACATCTCGGGTTTGAAAGAAGACAGACTATCCTGTTCTATGGTTTAGTACATGACATCATCATATGTCGTCATCTCATGCTTCAGGTTGTTAGGAAATTGTCAACAATTTATCCAAAAGATGTGGAAGCTCCTGCTGCGGGTGTGGATGACATGACAAAACTATCCTATTTGCATGAGCCTGGAGTATTGCAGAACCTAAAAACAAGATACGAACTCAATGAAATTTACGTAAGATACTGTAGTGATTGTTTGAATTATGTCTGATCTAAAGCTCTTTCTTATGTTACATACAGACAACAGCGCCCATCTCTTAATATTTGATATAATTACAGACTTATACAGGAAATATCTTAATTGCAATAAATCCATTTCAAAAATTGGCTCATTTGTATGATTCACACATGATGCAACAATACAAGGGAGCACCATTTGGAGAATTAAACCCTCATGTCTTTGCCATTGCAGATGTTGCATACAGGTCCCTCCCAGTTTAAGCACCATAATTACAATAATTTTCGTCTTATTAGCATGATAATATATTGAACCTCCTTTGATGGAAACAGGGCCATGATCCTTGAGGGGAAAAGCAATTCTATTCTGGTTAGTGGTGAAAGTGGAGCCGGTAAAACTGAGACAACCAAGATGCTTATGCGATATCTTGCCTATCTGGGTGGCCGTGCAGCAACTGAAGGGCGTACAGTGGAGCAACAAGTCCTTGGTGTATGATTACATATCATTGATAACCTATTTTGTGTTCTTCATTTTTCTATCATCAATCACTTATTCACATAATATTTATTCTCATAAATCTTTTGCATGAACCCACTCAAGTGCAGTCTAATCCTGTTCTTGAAGCATTCGGCAATGCGAAGACTGTTAGAAATAACAATTCCAGGTCAAGCTCTTTAGCACTGTGCATTTCAGCATTATCTTTTCACATGATCCAGTTATATGTAATTTAGATTCGGTTAATTATCCTGCGTTACAGATTCTATCAGAACTGCACACTAGAGATTGAACTGCTTGTTTTACTAATCCTATATTTACTTGTAATAGATAAGCTATTTTTTTGAAGTGTACTTGTGATTGCAGATAAACAATACCAAGTACTTATGTTAACATATTAGATTGAAGATGTTTAATTTTCTCCTTAACCTAAAATTGCTGCAGCCGTTTTGGTAAATTCGTCGAGATTCAGTTTGACAAACACGGAAGGATATCAGGAGCAGCAATCAGGACCTACCTCCTTGAGAGATCCCGTGTTTGCCAAATTTCTGATCCTGAGCGCAACTACCACTGTTTTTACCTTCTTTGTGCAGCCCCCCAAGAGGTACTTTTCTGTTGCAGTACTAACTTTAATAAATGTTCTGTGGGCTTGCATCAAATTGCTTTGGTGGAAGTATGTTTCTGAGAGTTCTCCTGATCACTGCAGGAGATTGTGAAGTACAAGTTGGAACATCCCAAATCATTTCGCTATCTTAACCAGTCAAAGTGCTATGAGCTAGTTGGTGTGAGCGATGCAGAAGAATACCTTGCTACTAGAAGAGCAATGGATGTTGTGGGAATTAGTAAAAAGGAGCAGGTATATATCTTGTACAGCTTTGCCAGCTTCATGTTTTTATTTGCCTTTCAATAAAGAATATGAAAACACTACCTCTTACTCTCTCTCTTTTTCTCCCTTCCCTCCCTCAGGAAGCAATTTTTAGAGTCGTTGCCTCAATTCTTCATCTTGGTAATATTGACTTTGCAAAAGGAAAAGAGGCTGATTCATCAGTTATTAAAGAGGAAAAAGCCAAACTCCATCTTAAAACTGCAGCAGAGCTTCTAATGTACGGAAGATTCTTAATGTCACCTTGCATATTCAGATCCTATGTGGTGTGATAATGGTTGGAGTTTCTGATTTTCCTTATGTTTTAGGTGTGACCCTGTAGCTTTGGAAGATGCATTGTGCAAAAGGGTGATGATCACCCCTGAAGAAGTGATAAAACGAAGCCTTGATCCTCGCAGTGCTGAAATAAGTAGGGATGGTCTGGCTAAAACAGTATATTCCAGATTATTTGATTGGTAAGATCACCATGCATGACTAATATACTAGCTATTTTCACTTGCAAGGCACTGACTTAAACTGTTTTATTTGTTTTTAATACCTTAACTTTATAAAGAATTCTTTGTTGCAATTTATGTGAAGGTGAGCACGAGAGTCAAAGTGCCTAGTTTTCGGTGTTAATTCGGGCATAGATATGGAAATCCTTGATTGCTGTGATAGTAACAAATAAAGAGTGCAATTGTGAAAGAAATATGTTGATTTGAGATAAAAGAGTCACTAAAATTAACTATGAATCAGAAAGGAAAGAGGAGAAAATATGTGCCATATTGAAGCCAATATGTGTGTGTATGTATATGTACTCATACACACCGGTGTTCGTAAAATTTTTTTTGAATCAGCATTCATGTGGATTCAGACTTGAAATAAGTCCATAAATTACTGCATGATTAATTTACTAATTTCACAAATTCATGTAACATGTTATTTGCCTCTTGGAAATGCAGGTTGGTGGACAAGATAAATGTTTCAATTGGACAAGATCCCCTGTCTAAATGTCTCATTGGAGTCCTTGATATCTATGGTTTTGAAAGCTTTAAGCACAACAGGTAGCTACGAGTCTTTAGCTTGCCTTTCCAATTACTATGACATTGCTTCATTTAAAAGAAATGTTTAAGTGAGTGTCAAGGATCTGCAACTTGTTTGTGTGTCTCATTATATCATGCTTTGCAGCTTTGAGCAATTCTGCATAAACTACACAAATGAGAAGCTGCAGCAACATTTCAATCAGGTATACTTTTTGATATTGATGGCAGTGTAAGCATTGATTTATGCATGGTTTCTCAAATCTGTTGTGGCTTTACAGCATGTCTTCAAGATGGAACAAGAAGAATACAAAAGAGAGGCCATTGATTGGAGTTACATTGAGTTTGTGGATAACCAGGATGTTTTAGATCTTATTGAAAAGGTAATTGCACTTCTCTGAATTTACTATTTGAGAATTTCTAAACAGATGGTAAGTTCATCCAATGAAAACTTTTCTAAAGTGGCAAGGTTTAGATATCACGAGTCAGATTCTTGTTGTTCAACTCTGGCTGTTCTTCTCAGAAACTGTCATTTGTAGCTCTCCCCAACAATGGGCTAATGCCATCGTTTTTCAAATAAACAAATACAATGTATGCAGACCTTACCCTTTGATAGTCCTCAGCTTAAAGAAAGCAAAAACATCACATTTTTGAAGACATGAGCAGTAACAATAGCAGGATAGTAAGAACATAGAGTCATATGAGTAAAAAAGTAATAATAGAAACTAAGAGTGAAAGATACGAAATAGTAAATAATACTAGTATTACTAGTCGTAGAGACAAGACGCGAAACTATTTACTACTAGCCTTTTACCTGAATCCTGACCACCACACCCTCCTATAAAGGTCATGTCCTCGGTAAGCTGAAGGCTTGCCATGTCCTGCCTGATCAACTCTCTTTTATACCTTTTTGGCCTACCTTTACCTTATCAGGCGCTTCAGTGTCAACCTCTAACACCTCCTCACTGGGGCGTCTGTGCATACTCTTGAAATGCACAAACCATCTCAAGCTAGACTCCCACATCTTATTTGCCACGAGGCCACTTCCATCTTGGCCCAAATATCTTCATTTCTCATGATGTATAAAAGTGATGTTCAAGACCATCAAACCACATGTGAGCTGTGCTTCAAACAGCAATAAGCCAATAACCCATAGAGTTCAAAACCATGTAATATCACGAACATCTTGCGAAATATATTGCACTAATTTGGATTTTTTTCTTTTCTTAAAAATTCTAAAAGTATTGTTATGACTACAAATTAAAAAGTAATGTTCTGGTTGTGGATGATTATTGGGTTGTTAATGTCGATAAGAAATAGCTTTTTGCTCACCAGACCCCAGGGAATTCGGAAATTTTGAATTTAGCTAATAAATGCATGAGTGTACATTAGGAAAAGGTTGAGTTGTTACAGTAATTTAATAGCGTAATTCTCTATGCTGTCCTCCTTCCATAGAGAAAGAAAGCTATGATGCAACTGTTTCTCTATAATCTTTCTGAAGGTAAAAGATCTGCGAAAAATAAATAATTAGTGAAGTATATGAGTCTATCTAGAGTGACTGAGAAAACACCCTTCACTTAAAAATTTAAAGAGCAATCTCAACATTTGACCAGCATCTTTCTGAAACTATGCAGCACCAACAGACTTCTAAAAGGAAATACTAAGGCTGCTCATAGTGATAGTGTTACATCCAGTTCTGTAAATGTTGTATTTCTCTTTGCAGAAACCAGGTGGAATTGTTGCTCTGCTAGATGAAGCTTGGTACGATAAAATCCCATCTTGGTCTTTATTATGAAAAATTACTTGTACGCTACTTATTGTTACTTAACATCCTGTTCCCCATTCTTTTTGTATGGTAACAGTTGAGTTTAAGATTGCAAATCTGTCTAAGCGAATTGATAAAGTTTGTTATCATTGTTTACTTTCACTGTACAGTATGTTCCCGAAGTCAACACATGAAACATTCTCTAACAAGCTATATCAGACATTCAAAGTTCACAAGCGCTTTGTTAAGCCCAAACTGTCTCGTACAGATTTCATAATTTCACATTATGCTGGAGAGGTGAGTGCGATTCACAACAGCTATTTATGAATAGAGTAATTTGCCATGGACAACCCTGATATAATCCATTTTCTATTAGGTGCAATATCAATCTGACCAATTTCTGGACAAAAACAAGGACTATATAGTGCCTGAACATCAAGACCTCTTATGTGCTTCAAAATGCTCTTTTGTAGCAGGACTCTTCCCGTCACTAGGTGAAGAGACTTCAAAGTCTACAAAATTTTCTTCAATCGGTTCACGCTTTAAGGTATTCTTGCATTTACTATTGTTAGGTCACTGCTCATTATGGGCCCTGATTTAATTTATTCACATGATGAAACTGTTTTACCTTTTTCTATATGCTGATCGTTATTAGTCTTCCTGCTGAAACTATCAGTTTTTCATATCCTGATGATTATTACGAACTTGAAATGCAGTTACAACTGCAGCAATTGATGGAAACTCTGAATGCTACAGAACCTCATTACATCAGATGTGTAAAGCCTAATAACCTCCTAAAACCCGCTATATTTGAAAATGAAAACATTATGCGACAATTGCGCTGTGGTGTAAGTAATCTCTATCTTAGCAAATACCTGCCTTGGGGAGAGGGGAGAAGATAGATTTTTGCTTACTTGTGATAGTTATTGATTATAACCAACTGGATTTTCTTTTAAGGGTGTTTTAGAGGCAATTAGAATCAGTTGTGCTGGATTTCCTACTCGCCGCCCTTTCTTTGAATTCATACACAGGTTTGGGCTCCTAGCGCCAGAGGTTTTGGAAGGGAGGTATGTACCTTCTTTAGTTTGAACAGAATTTCTAGAGCTGGCACTTCTTTGAGATGTCTTACATAGGCTAAATTTTGGAAAAGTATTTTCTCTAGTATTCATCAGATGATTCTGAATCAAAGACATTTTTTCATGGCAGCTATGAAGAAAAAAATGCTTGCAAAAAGATTTTGGAAAAATGGGGGCTGAAAGGGTTTCAGGTAATCTTAGTTTTTCTTCCTCCTGTTTGAGGTAGCATTGTGAATTCACTCTTCTGGGATCAGAATGCATCTACTTCATCACAGTCTTTATATTTCTGATTCACATACTTTGAGAGAAGCGACCATTTCATCCCTAAGGTCGTGAAGTATCACCTCTAAACCTTTGCTCCACATTAGTATCAAGCATGCTATCTGCAAATGCCATTGGAAAGGAAAACTTGCATCAACGATCTGATATTCACTGATTAGTTCCATTTTTCTTTAACAGATAGGAAAGACCAAGGTATTCCTAAGGGCTGGACAGATGGCCGAGTTGGATGCACGACGAGCAGAGGTTCTTAATAATGCAGCCAAAGTTTTACAACGACGAATAAGAACTCATATAGCTCGTAACCAATTTGTAGCACTAAGAAAAGCTGCAATATCTTTACAGTCTTTATGTAGAGGTGAGACATTTTGAAACTATTGAAGATCTTGAAAACATGGTGACACAAGGTACCACAGTTCATAATGGAAAAGAGTCTTAAGAGTTGAACTACATCTTCTTAGCAGCATAGCATCCGAACAAAGACCCACAAAGGACAAAAGAAATAATGGAGGAAAAAAATTGACACTACGCAGACTAAAATTAATCTCGACAATAGTCACTAGGTAGAGTAAAATTATTCTCAAAACACAATCTATTTTTCATATTTTAGGAAAACTGGCATGCAAAATTTATGTGCAAATAAAGAGGCAAGCAGCTGCAATAAAAATTCAGAAGAACTCACGCAGGCATAATGCTAGAAAGGCCTATAGGAAACTCCAGGTCTCAGTGCTCATGGTGCAGACTGTTTTGCGAGCTATGGATGCTCGCAAGAGATTCAGATTTAGGAAGCAAACTGAAGCTGCAATAATGATCCAGGTAGAATTCCTGTATGCTGTATGATTTCATGATTTATTTGGTATTGAAGCAGGTCTAAGATAATTCTTTATCCTCCTCAGGCACAGTGGCGTTGTCATAAAGCTTATGTATATTATAAAAGGCTTAAACGAGGGGTACTTGTTGCACAATGCAAATGGAGGGGGAAGTCTGCCAAAAAGGAACTAAGGATGCTTAAAATGGTAAGCATACTATTTTGTTATCCAATAGGAAACACAAAAACTCATCTCTGATTACAATGTCTCATTAATCCATGATCATTAGTTACTAAGTTTACAGCCCTGCTGGTTTCTACCAGAGAGGATGCTAGAGAAAGATTATAGATGAAAATAGCTGCCCTTTTCTGAATCCTAATTCTATGCTGGTTTACCAAGAGATAGCACAGAATCTGGTTGAACTGCATAAGGCTGAATTGGAGTGTGGATATGCATTTGACCTTGCTATAATGTCACACTTTTTCAACTACATGCAGGCTGCAAGAGATACTGGTGCGCTCAAAGAGGCAAAGGATAAGCTTGAAAAGCAGCTGGAGGAGCTTACGTGGCGGTTGCAGCTGGAAAAACGTCTAAGAGTAATATCACGTTTTAACTCATCTTTTAATTCTATAAATCACATTTTCAAAGTACACTTATGCTTTGTGCAAGTGTAGAATACCTGCAGATACATTACATTACAAGGAAAAACTCTTACTAGCTTACTAAATTTGCCTATAAGTCATGCATCCTGTTGTTAGATACAATAATTTTCAGCATTTATGTGTTACACCAGTTTCTACCCATACAATGGAGTGAAATTGTCGGACTTACTCGTCAGATATAATAGTTGCTCAAATCATTATGCAGACTGACTTGGAAGAAGCAAAAGCACAGGAAATAGCAAAGTCGCAAGAGGCTTTGGAAGCTATGCAAAAAAAAGTAGATGAAGCAAATGCACTGGTTGTCAAGGAACGAGAAGCTGCAAAGAAGGCTATTGAAGAAGCACCTCCTGTAATCCAGGAAACTCCAGTTTATGTTGAAGATACTAAGAAAGTAGAATCTCTAATGGAAGAAAATAACAGTTTAAAGGTAATCCAATTTACGAGGCCCTCTGTTGTGGTGCTGAAATGACAATCCATTGGATATTAAGTATTTGACAAGCATAAAAACTGTTACAATACCAGTTTTTCTCTAAAAGGATAAATATGTACAATAATAGATGTTTAAATGACTGACCACCATGGGTGAAAATGAGTACTGCCTATGAGATCAGTGATGTCAAACTAGTAAAGTCCAATATGTACCACCTATGACTAGTTAACAGAAACTAAGATGTTAAGAACACAGATTTAGCAAGAAGCGTCCCAAACTATCCTGAACACTCTGAGTTGTACAGGTGCCTGAGATGGAAAGAATTCAAAAGCCCATTACAGTTTAGTAACTTTCCCGCATATAAGTTCAGGAAATTTTCTTATGTACAAGCATTGTGCTTGGAATTTTCTATCAGACACATTCATTTGTATTTCCAGCAGCAGAGAATTGTAGAAGAGTAAATACTGACTATTTATATTTTTTGGATTAATCAGAGAACAAATAAGATAAAAAATAAAGGTAAATAGTGAATACCATTTCATAATATCCCTTAAAAGGATAACAATATGAAATGACATGCTTCCATCCTTATATTTTTCGTCAATCTCTGTGTGTTCTGTCCAGGTTTCTTTAGAACAAGAAAAGCAGAACTGTGATGACTGGAAGCAGAAATATACTGAGGCTCAAGAATCTGGGGATGAAAGTCGCAGGAAGTTAGAAGAAACAGAAAAAAAAGTTCTTCAACTCCAGGAATCCCTGAAAGGGTAATCATATTGGTTTCAAAGTTCTTTATTTCAGTTATATCCTGTTCCAGCTTATAAGACAAACTGCTTTTATATTGTAAATATAGATGTGCATCTCTTTAGTGCAATATGATTGTGTTGCATTTTTTCATTCCTAAAAGAATTATTTGTCCTTATTTATTGTGTTTCAACTGAACCCTGCCAAATCAGGTTAGAGGAGAAGATGACAAACTTAGAGTCGGAGAACAAAGTTTTCCGTCAGCAAGCTGTGTCAATGGCACCAAATAAGTTCCTTTCTGGACGCTCTAGATCTATTATCCAGGTACTGCTGTGTTACATGTAATTTTTGTGGAGGATTCAAGAGTAGAAGAGTGACATTTTCTGTTCAATTGACAGAGAACTGAGAGTGGTCGAAATTTCGAGGATACAAGAATGCATGTGGTAATTTACCTTCTTTATAATTCTTGTGTTGCCAAATTCTACTTAGATGCCAACAATTTTTATTGCTAATATTCTCACTTTCATTATTTAGGATCTTCATAGCCCTTCATTGAACCAAAGGGACCTTCCTGAAGCAGATGACAAACCGCAAAAATCACTTAATGAGAAACAGCAAGAAAACCAGGAGTTGCTGATTCGCTGTATCGCACAAAACTTGGGCTTTGCTGGAAACAGGCCAATTGCAGCCTGCATCATTTATAAGTGCCTTTTGCAGTGGAGATCTTTCGAAGTTGAGAGAACCACTGTATTTGACCGAATCATCCAGACTATTGGTCATGCTATTGAGGTTTGAGCTACAAAACCCAATTCTCCTTGAACTGTATTCACTTTTTAAATTATAATTACTTCTTATAATTCCATTTCTATGTTGGCACAGAAAACTCAGGACAACAATGATGTACTGGCGTATTGGTTGTCAAACGCTTCTACTCTTCTATTGCTACTTCAGCGTACACTCAAAGCAAGTGCTGCTGCAGCAATGACCCCTCTACGTCGTCGATCCTCATCGGCATCTCTGTTTGGGAGGATGTCACAGGTAGGAAGTTAAAAGATATAAACAAGTTCAATACTTTTTCTCAAGGAAGTTTGAGACTAGCTCCTTAAGTTATTCATTGTTATTGCTTTTCCAGAGTTTCCGTGGAAACCCTCAAGGAGTCAATCTTTCCTTTGCAACTGGAGGAGTTGAAACTTTACGCCAAGTAGAAGCAAAATACCCTGCCTTGCTGTTCAAGCAGCAACTTACAGCATATGTGGAGAAAATTTATGGAATGATTCGTGACAATTTGAAAAAGGAGATTTCTCCATTGCTGGGGTTGTGTATCCAGGTATGTGGAGAAAATATCCCAGACACATTTCTTGGTCTCTAGGACAGACCTCATTTTTCAATTACGTTTAATCTTTTCCTTTTTCATTTTACATGTAAACAGTTTTGTTGGACCTCATTTTTCGATAACATTTATTCTTTTCCTTTGCATGTCGTTGTATATTAGGCACCACGAACTTCAAGAGCAAGCTTGGTTAAAGGGTCCTCACGTTCAGTAGCTAATACAGCAGCTCAGCAAGCTTTGATTGCCCATTGGCAGGGCATTGTGAAGAGCCTGGGAATTTTCTTGGATACGTTAAAAGCAAACCATGTTAGTGAAGCTGATTTTTCCCTTTGTTTTAATTATTTTGAACTCCTTTCCACTGTAACAATTTGTTCGTATCCAGAAAACATTGGCTCAGCAGAATTAGCAACATCATGAGTCTTTACATGGTTAATAAGGTTACAAATATAATATTATGCAGCTTAGTTCTCATCTTGCTTTTCTGGTTTGATACTTGCAGGTGCCTCCATTTTTAGTTCGTAAAGTCTTCACTCAGATATTTTCATTCATCAATGTTCAGCTTTTTAACAGGTGCACCAATAGACTTCTGTTTGTATGCAGTTCTCTACAATGCATTAAAAAGGTCTCCTCGTCTGATTGTATAATTTTCACAGCCTTCTCTTAAGACGAGAGTGTTGTTCGTTTAGCAATGGTGAATACGTCAAAGCAGGACTGGCGGAATTGGAGCACTGGTGCTTTACAGCAACTGATGAGGTAGATCCATCATATATACTATTTTACTTGGTAATCCTAAAGTTTATATTAATCGCCCCAAGTGATAATCGAAACAAGAACAGTATGCAGGATCAGCATGGGATGAGCTGAAGCATATCAGACAGGCCATTGGTTTTCTTGTAAGCATTTACATTTATCGTTTTTTATTCAACTTGCTTCTCTTATTTTTTAAAAAAGGGATGGTAGAGTTCTCAAGTTCTTCACTTTTCTTCTTGCAGGTTATACATCAAAAACCCAAAAAGACACTGGATGAAATAAGCCATCAACTCTGTCCAGTAAGTGATCAATTTGAAGGAAGAGATAGCTGGAATGTCATTCAAAGCTCACTAATAATATCTTTTTTTTCCTCCAGGTGCTTAGCATCCAGCAGTTGTATAGGATCAGTACAATGTACTGGGATGACAAATATGGTACACATAGTGTGTCATCGGATGTAAGTTTCTATGGATGCCATTAGTCAACCTAGGTTAGAGTCATATTCTTCAAAAGATATAATTTAGTAACATGTTTACACAGTAAAAATTAACCAAAGACAGGGTTTTTATGCAAATTACATTAGGTCATATCCAGCATGAGGGTGTCGATGACTGAAGATTCAAATCAAGCAGTCAGCAACTCTTTTCTCTTAGATGATGATTCAAGGTTTGCATCGATATCCCTTGTAATTGATACAAATTCATACCTTGCCTTTTGTGTGGTGAATTCCTTGAAAAGTTGCTACCTTGCTTTTGTGTGGAGAATTCCTTTGATGTTTCTGAATGGTTCAATTTTTCAGCATCCCGTTTTCAGTTGATGACATATCGAAATCAATGGAACAAATAGATATAGCTGACATTGAATCTCCTCTTCCTCTCCGAGAGAATTCAGGCTTTAGCTTTTTGTTGCCACGCACAAACTAGACGTCTTCATCTTCAGTTCACTTGTGAGGGAATAGATGATAAATATCTGACTACTGCTGTGAATGTTCTCTAGTAGCAGATCAACTTACTAGTTTCTGTAAACTCAAGTGCCTCAAATTCATGAGCGCGCCAAAGATGAACGCGAGGAAGATCTGCCCAAAACATAGAAGCAGTCAATTGTTTCATTTCACTTTTGTAATACAAGTAGGAGCGGTGTGAATTAGTTGTATACAACTAGGTCTATATTTCATGAATGATGCAATTGCAGCACTCCACTTTCATAGAGGAGGTGTGAACAAGAATACTCTTTTTATGTGTTAACAAGAATACTCTTTTTTTACCATAGAAGCTATCCAATGTCCCTTCACAAATACGACAATAGAACTGTAGACTAAAACCCAAGGAAGAATAAAAAGAGGACCTGTAACTGAAGGCATCGAATGAATTTTATTATATTGCCACTAAGAGAATCCTGTATAACAGTTTTTATCATACAAGGAATGAGCTAATACATGTGAAGAAATCAAGAGTGAGTTCTAATACACCAAAATTGGGTTGAAGATGAGGAAGAGAAAACCTGAACTACTATGTACATTCGAGAACAACTCATGTATGCTAGGTATAGTGATGATAACAAAAATGGATATCGGGGAATAACGTTGTACATGTATCAGCTTCAGTTGTTGAACCGATTGCTGAACTGATGTATTTTCTGCTCTACTTTCCAAAAAAATCATAAAGCTTTCTGTTGCACTTGTAGCATGATTCCGTCGGGGATAATGATAGGAACAACCTTCTCTCCGAGTATCTTAAATTTTGGCACAAAGACGTTTGATGGATACAAACAACGCACTCTTCATCCGGGAAACTAAAGAATATTGACCTGTTTGAAACAACCTACCTGAAATGTCAAAGCATATCAAGACAATGTGTCAGACAACGGGTGAGGATCGAATATATAGAGCGGGAAAGGGTTGTAATGGTCCAAAATGAAATTTTTGCCTATAGAGATGATAAATTTGTGAAGGTATTACAAGCCTAAGTGGGCATGACAGAAAGCATACCACATTGCCTGAAGATTTCAGTGTGTTCTTGGCTCCTTTCATTTAATTATTTATTTATAGATCGTTATCCCTTCAATTAGCTAGATCTAGCACACACTGCACATTGACAAGTTGTGCCAAGTTTTAGCATAAATATGTTCCCAATCAGGTCAAGAAGCTACATAGTTACCCAGAGAAACACTATACAAAGCTTTCTCCGGAAACCCTTCCCCCCTTCCAACTCCCGAAACATAAATAGCAGATTCGTGATTTATGGGAGAAAAGTGCAACAACACAATAGTAGGAACTTAATCAAAACAAAAGAATGTATCACACCTTTAGACTTGTATGGTGCTAATGGGCACACTTTTCAAGTGGGGTGCAATCAAGGCATCCAACTTGACCAACCAGAATGCAACTGCAGATGAAGTCCGGGGCATGCTTGAAAAGCTTGCAATAATTTCTTCTGGGTCATAATTCAATCCCAAAGTATGACCAGATTCACACAACCAGTCCTCATTGATAGCAGTGACAAAATCAGCAAGAACCTACGATACATCACAAAATAGAAGTCCACTTATGTGAGACCTGTTAGGTCAAATTTCTATGAAAATAATGTCAAACCTAGCAGCAGTTGGAAAGGTTTTTCTATAGACTCAATGGATGTATATTTATTTTTGAACTCTCCAAAATGTAAATCCTGGGAAATTGAGATCAATTATAAAAAAATACTGAAGGACGGGCAGGCATTTGTCACCTGTAAAATCTCTGATAAAGTTGAAGCCCTGCGCAGTCTTTTGATCCAAAGATTGTGGGAAGATCTTCTCCAAGCACCAATTAGGGCACCTTCTGGCATTACTGACTGAACGTTACAAATGATAAATACGTATATCAGATTGTTAATTGAAAAAACATAAGTTGGAAAGTTAATGGCGCAGCAGTTAACAGAACAAATAACTTTATAAGAGTATGAAGGTGCTTATCAGGTAGTCTTATTTTCAATTTCAACTCAGCTATTTGAAAATAGTCTCGATTTTTCTTTTTCTAATCGGTGGTGTCCAGGTCCGCTTGCACGCACCTTCACTAATCCACTGAACAGCTAGTCAAGCACAGGTTGCAAAGGTAATCCGGCTTCCCAAGGCTGGAGCTGACTGGTTCATACCAAATGGTGTAATTGGGATTTGTATACCACTACGTGTAGTCTTTCCCAACAGCACAATACAATCATTATTTTACAAAAAATAAAGGCATTCATGTCACTGGTCAAAGAACAATCCACTTTCTATGAAATTCACTATCTGTGATGTTATCCACAGCATCCTAACAAACTAAACTTTCATCAAGTGTTCTTATTCATTGTTGCAGCATCAAGCAATGGATGAACAGAACTTCATACATCATAAACACAATATAAGCTACACAGATGTGCAGGTTAATGAGAGATGTGAAACCAAAGGATCTAAAGTAGTTAAGAATGTGATAGTGTGCTGCAAAGTTACGCATGTGACTTTAGACAAGCATAGAACAGTCTATGCAAGCACCTGATAGAAACATGTCACTACTAAACTAAAGCTGTGCTATAATTAGCATGATTATTAAGAACATTGATGGACCACTCTTAGGGTTTTTTTTGACACAAAACAAGATATGCACACCACTCAAAATCATACAAGTTATAAGGTTCTGGTTATATGAAGCACTTAATAATAGTAAACACTTGTAAATGAACATCAAAATTTGGACACATAATACTGGCTGTAAAAGCATTAGAATGACTACCCACCTCAATCGCATGTATTGCAGCTTTAAGTGACTGCAATTCCGATGGGAGAATTTTATGCTTTGATAACTTATCAGGATCTAGATTCTGCCTGCATGTTGCAGTATGAATGGCATATTTTTCTTCAAGATCAAAATCAAGCTCAAACGTGCTGTGGCAAATCCTGCAGTGCTTCTCATCCCTCCAGTATAGATCATGACATTGTTCACACCTTGCAAGTGAATCAAGATAAGACCTTTTCCCAAGTTTCACAGCGGCAAGATTACAATAGAATGATTTCCATATCCATGTGTCAAAAGCTTGAGCGATGTTCCATTTGTCTTGCTGATGTTCTCCTTTCCTACCTACAGGCACCTTCTGACCAATAGAACCATTGTGCACTTCAACAAGGCTTAAGTTATCCACATCAGAAACTGCAGATGATGAACTATCTTCCCTAGAAAAGTTCCTTCCACATCGAGGTGATTGGCTATCTCCTGAATCATTCAGAGCATTTGACATTGCTTGGCATAGGAAAGTTTCCCGTTTCTCCAGAGATGCAACTAAAGAGCCTCTCGTATACCTCTGCAGTCCAAGGCAGCCGACAAAGAGCATAAAGACTGAAACCAGATCAAAAATACATTAAAAAGTTCATTCGTTGGAAGTCTTTGCATGCTACTGACATAAGAAATAGAAGTGCCAAGGTGATATTAAAGTACCTCTTCCGTATCAATCACCTCCCAGTGACCATCTTCAGAAGATTCGAAATAAATCCTCCTGTGCCCAGGATCAAGTTCATTGCAAGGGCCCAAGAAAATCCAGTATCTATTGTACCTACGGTCAGAACCGAGGAAGATAGACTGCATAGGGTGCAACTCATCCCCAGCTTTCAGTTCTTTGGCATTCTTTGCAGTCCTAGGTGACTTATTTTTCTCACAGAGCTTTGACATTGATACTGAAGAGTCAACTGGCTGAAGTTCCAGTGACACTGTTGGATCTTGATTACTAAGTTGTCCTTTATGACTTTGTACATGCCCAGTCAAGTAGGATGATTTTGCTGATGACCTTTTTATTTTTCCACCAGAAGCATGATGAATCGTTGCAGGAGCACATTCTACAACTGATGGCATCGAATCCTGCAGATAAGACTTGTCACAAAATAAAATGCAGAAAAAAAAAAGCTGATCTGACATACAAATGCACTTCTTTTTAATCATAACTTAGTGTACAAAGAATGGCTCTTGCAATATAGTGATATATTCACTAAGAATGGTGATGCTCATACAATATAGGAATACGTTTTCTTATTAGTCAAAAATGTAGTACTATCAAAATGCTCGGTAACGGGGCGAAGAAGCTTCAAAGGCTTTGGATGTGCTCGGAATGTCAAGTTAGTTACCATGAACAAGAACGCACATAGGAAAACAGAAGAACCTGAAGACATGAAAACCTAAAGGGAAGAGTTCCTTTAAAGGACCTAATGGACTCATATTGAATATTTTACCTTTTCAGTGATGCTGGATGCAGCAATAAGAAGATCAACCAATGCCACCAAGGCATTCAGCTTCTCTTCAATGCTCAGATCTGAATATTCACCTTCCATCAGCCCTAACAACCATGCTTCTCCTGAGTAGCTTTCATCAATTTCAGTATTTAGCGTTGACAGATTGTTCCTATTTTCAAACTGATGATAGCTCCGTTCAGATTCAGCTCGAACTAGTTCGCGGGACTCACATTCTGAATTATCTCTCACGTATCCACTAATTACCTCCGCTTCATCTCCTTCGGAATCTGAAAAACAAATTTCAGATTCCTGTGAAGAAGGATTAAAACGTAGACGGTACCCTGAAGATGATATCTTTTCAAACAAGGTAATGTCACTAGAAAGGGTTGAGCTTATTAAATCTTCTAGCTGAATGGTTGTCGCTGCCAGATTCAATTCAAGAATCTTCAAGACAAAAGGAAAAAGATTCATTAACCAAAGCATTTTATGATGTAGAGGCAGTGGTAAATTATAATACTAATAGTAAGGACCGGGATTCACATCCACTTACAGATTGAAGTTTTGCCAGCTCATGAACTTTCATTCCAGCAGTTCCTTTAATTAGCAGAATGCTAAAAAGTTCACCCTTCAGTGTACCACGGGTTAACCCATACTTAGCCATCAAACTACGTTCCTAAGAAATAAGAAACCAAAGAAAATAAAGAAAATGAGGATCACAGCATAACGTCATGAATCAAACAGCAAAACTTCCTCCAAGACACTCTAATGAAGGATGACAGCTATAGGCTAATAGCAGTATTAGATCTGTCGTATGATTTAAGGCTTTTCTCAAGAAAATCAATATTAAAATATAGGAACTGAAAAAAAAACAGCATAGCAAGTCACCGCGTCCACCACCATCACTCAAACACCAACCTACAAAATACTAGTACTAGTACTAGTGTACTGCAATATGCATATGCAATATAAAAAAAAAAACAGAAAGACACCATGAGGAGTTGCAAGATACTAGTACCTGGAAAGAAAGCACCACGTTGGAAAGTAATATATATGTATGTGTGTGTTTGTGTGCATTCTGCTTAAAGTAAATAAAAAATGGAGAATGTAATTATTCCCCTCAGAAACACCCAATTCCATGCTGACCAAGAAGTTACTTGCCACAAACATATCAAAACTGTGTAATTACACCCAGCTACATCCACACTCAATTCCAAGGTATCTTCCATACAGCCCTAGGATGTGTTTCTGGAGATAGTTGAATAAGATAAGTAATTACAGTACGTGTCCACTTCAGTGCCCGGTGAAGAAGACTCAGAATTCAACAATACACCCAGTGAAATCCCTCAGGTGGGGTCTATGGGGAGGGGTGCGGAGGCAGGGGGGGCTGTGACCAATTAATCACGATAAGAGACTGTTCTCCAAAACCACACGGAGAAAAGATAAAGGAGTAGCACCAAAAATTCCTGATTTTCTTTCCTTGGCGAGTGAATTCTGCTCTACACAGGCCTTACCCCTACTGCCTTGTGAAGGTAGAGATGTTGTTTCCAAGAGACCCTCTGCTCAAGTAACGCATATCAAAGCAATTACAAAAGAAAAATACAGACTCAAAGAGGAATGAGGACTCAACATTCCCAAAACTTATTTCTTACAGTGAAATATGACCACTGACATATCACAGTGTTTAAATATCCAGCGACAAAAACATCAAAGAATAACTTATAGCCACTGACATATCAAAGATGCAAGACAAATTAAATCAGTAGCCAGAAATTGCAGTACCTTGCCGAGAGCCTCTCCAGGTACTCTACCACGTTGGACCCAAAACCAGCAGCAACCAAGACTTGCCGTAGTATCTCTGTCCATGTTAAGGCATTGAGAGAACTAATCCAGAGTTCCAGACTAAATTCTTCATGTTCTATCTGTCGAAATAGATGAATGTTTCCTCTTTCAGAATAGCATACTTCAATGGATAAGAAGATTTTAAAGAGAACAGTGACGAACGGAAGTTTGTCAGCAGAATAGAGTCAATAGACAAGCATATAAATAATCAAACAGCATATATCCTCTCAAGGGGAAGAGATTCGCAACCAATTACATCCCTTCATATCCAAGATCAATAATCTCAGGACACTAGTTTTACCATAGTGATTGTGGAAGAAAAGCATCAGTAGAATGCATAGAGGGAGGCCGCATGTAGAACATGCAAACACTGTTAGTTGATACAACAGAGAAGCAGAACTTATTTTAATATGTTGATAACACCCCTGGTGCTTATGGCATAGGGTATCTGTGTACTCCCTGATAGAGATTTCAGATGTCTTTGGGGTTTGTGGTACTTCATGATAATTATAGGACTTTTCTGGTGCTGAACTCTCCAAACCAAACTGTGGACTTTTCTGATACTTAACTCTCCAAATCAGACATAGTATTTAGTATTTTCCATTAAGCATATTGCACTAGTAGGACACTTTGGAAAAGCAAACACTACTCGTAATGCTACTAGCTACATAATGAAATAAGACCCATATCAGACTCTGAGTTTATACACCCATGTTCTTCTTAGTGCCAACAAAAAAAGACATATTTTAGCAAGGATTTCTTTCCTTTTTTTCCTTCTTTCTCGGGGAAATATATAAGCAGGGATCATAAATGTTTGGCACCAGTGCATTTCACTTTGCTAATAGCTAGTTCCGTCTTCCCACTAAAAAGGAACAACGAACATTGTACTCCCTCCGTCCATCTTTATTTGTCCACTACACTATTTTTGGATGTCCAACAATACTTGTCTAGTTTATAAAATCAATGAATAATTCAATCATTTTATGTCTATTTTATCCTTACGATAAATACTATTCATTATTCAATATTTAGATGACTCATAATTAATAGGGGTAATATAGTAAAATTACCCCTCTATTTACTATTTCTTGAGGAGTGTGTCAAGTCAAACATGAACAAGTAAAGATGGATGGAGGGAAGTATATCAGAGTAGCGATCCATGAGAAAGAAAATTATTGTCCATATCTCATATTAAAATAACTGTTTGGAAGATATTTCTTCACAACTCCAGCTTATGTAAAAGGTATATAGGACCTCTAAATTTCCTATTATTTCTTTTTGTGATATTATTAAGGACCTTCTACCTTCATACACTTCTGAAGAATTGAAGATTACCATGACTATTTTTATTCCCAGATTCAGTAAAGTATAACTCATGTCAACTCCCCAAAGTGGTTCAACAGTAGAAGCAAAATTCATACTAATATGCTCCAGGATACTTTGTAGAAATTTACATGGTTAGGGTGTTTGTCAGGGAATAACCCCCCCACAATTTGTGGGATGACCATAACATGGTCAAGTTCTCTTTTGTTACATTTCCACATATTTTAGATTCCTTCAGCTTTCGGTTTTCATAACCAGAAGCATCATTGTTTTCTCTCCCTTGTCTTCTAGTTTTTCTATTGCCCGACCTAAGTAATGTAACCTCCTTTGTAGCAAAGTTATAATGATGAAATAAATAAGCCATCTTCAGATTGAAGTTCCAGGAAGCACTAGCCTAATAGCGAATACGTACAAATTGCTGTACATAAATTGTCTCACAGCTGCTTCTGAAGACTCAACCCTATGCTAATATGCAAAAGCCTATTAAACTGAAAAATAGATCTAAATGCATGTAAACTCACTGAGTGAACCAATCCCAAGAAATTGCAACTTCTGCTTGCTTGATGAATGAATCCCTTGTTAAGCTGAATTTCAACATCTGCCAAAAGAAGCCTGAGAAAGGCTAAATGAACTTGTCCAAGTATCAAGGAATCCTGAAAGCAACAAGAATCAAATCAAAACTGGTAAGTGATCTGAAAGCAACAAGAATCAAATCGAAATTGGCAAGTGATCAGCATCTTTAGAAGTAGCTATCAGGTCTCAAAAGTGAATGATGGAGAATAACTAGTAGAGAGCTGAACTTACCTTTTCATGAAATGCTTGTGCAAACTCATCAATTGTGAAGGAACAGATATCAATTCTTGCAGCATAAGTACAAAGAAAGTGGAAGACCTGCAAAATAAACTGCATATTAGCCCATATGCTTCTTTTAATATAAAAAAATTACATAGGAAAAAAAGGCGAGGTTATGTTGAGAAAAGCATCAAAATGCAAAATGCTTCGTTTTCACAGATCATCTTTGTGCAAATTTATTGAGAACAAAAGAACTACATCCTCCTAACAAACGGAACATTAACAATGAGGTATACCAATTGAGCACTAACCATGACAATCCAATATTATTTTCTTCATTTGCATTAACACTATCAGACTAAGCAAAGAATATTATTTCCCAAGTACCTTGAACAGTTTCTTGGCGAGCTCTGGAGAGGAATCCCATGGTCGCTCATAGAGAGGCAGCTTCATTATTACTGAATTGGGAGGAAACTTTGGAAGTAAACCTAGAGAAATAAAGAATTTTGTTAGACATAGATTGTAAATATGTATACTTCAAAGCAAACTGATGACTGGTTGATCTTGTACTATAACTTAAACATCTAAAACAAGCAACTAGACCATAGAAGCAAGGTTAAGAGAACAAAAAGAAAAAACAACAAACAAAATAAAGAAATGGAGGATAAAATAAACATAAAGCAAATAATTTACATTTGCAAAGAGAACGGGCAAAAATAAGGGGTCTTATTCTTACCTTTGCAAAGTGAACATCCACGAAGTCCATTGCTTGCAAAGTGTGTACAGCATGTCAATGAGTTAGGTCCTTCTTCCAACTCCATTAACTCAAGTTCCTCATCATCCACTAGCGACCCCAACTGTGTAAACTCCTGTTGGTAATTCCTTTTTTTGATAGGTAATCCTTCTTGGCACTTTCTCCATTCCAGCGCAAGTTCACATTTTTCCTTACGAGGCATCTTCTGCTTTTCAATCCTTTTATTCTCTGCCTGCAATTATGAAATGCCACAGTAGAATTACATTAATCACTACATATCAAAAAGAAGGAAAAAAGCAACTCCAACCACTAATAGTAGTAGCTTTTCAGCATGAGCCAGAATATTACCTTTCTGCATTTCACGCCAACCTTCTTCTTATCCTGCAATTTCTTTTCTATTTTTCTCTGCACACAGAAGTTCAGCTAGCAATTACCAACCTTTGCCAAAGAATCAGAAATGGAACTTGGAAGACATGTATCATGCATGTACTACAAATTGCAAAGTAAATATCAAAGGTATGGCGTGAGGCTCAACCAAAATAGACTGTCGCTGTAGCAACTTCTTCTTTCTCTCTTCAGCACTCTCTCCAAAATCAACACCGCCGGGGATGTCTCCGGAGTGAGGATTTGTTGCCCGCCAAACTGTCATCAAACCCTTCCCCATACCATGATTTCTAAGAGTAGCACTCTTCTCATTCATTAAACGTTTCCCAGCACTATGTTTTTTCACCGAAACGTCTTTTGTTATCAGACCTTTCCCAGTACCATGCTTCTTCACAGGAGGGTTACTTTCACATAAAGCTCGGCAATGCATGGTAGCAGGCACAGAAACCTGGTTAAGAAAAAGGTAAAAAACAAAGAGAAAATATGAACAAACTGAAAAGATTTAAGCGTTCATATTGAGCACGTAGAGGTTATGATGACTTTCCCAGAACCTATCATGCCTACCTTTCTCCTCTTAGTCGCTCCTTGGTTTTCTTGTCTAGCTTGACCCGAAATTCTGAAACCTGATCGTGGAAGAACAAGATTTAGTACAGCAAGCATACAGAAACAGTAACTGACATTAATACTTCACCAAAAACAAAAAAGAATTAATCAGCCAAAAACAAACAGAAGAGGAAGATGTAATTGCATTCTATGACATTTCACTTTTCAACAAGGACAAGTAGCTGTGAACTAATCCTTCCAACCATATTTATTACGACTAGAATCATCTCTTCATGTATAGACTTAGAGATTTGATTCTTTCTATCCCTTTTCTATCTAGATGCACAGGAAAGCTATCCCTTGGGAACCATCAATTTCCAAGCAATTTCATCCATCAGCAAAGTTTTGAATATTTGAGTCAAATGCAAATAGGCTGATTTATATTGAGGAGCAGCACCCACTTCTCTTCTGCCCGAGCTGTTTTTTTCCCTTCAGTCTTCAGATATGTCAAAGATCAATTTATTTCTCTCTTTTATATATATGGATAAATAAAATATCATTTCATTGATAACAAGCCAAGGCACCGTCCTGCATAGCTTCTTTTTCTTCTTTCAAGCTGCCCCTTAGCTTCATCCTGATATCATTTCCACTCCTGTCCTAGACCAACTCCTTGGATATTGATGGACATAAAATATCAAGGCCCAACTATTCAAAGCAAATTCACAACCAAAAAAAAAATACTCGTGCTTTTTGCACATGCAACACAGACTCACCACCGTTATCTTCTCTTCCTAAAATTGTTTACAGCTAGGATAGCTCCCCAAGCGGCACAACATACAAAAAAAATGTAGAGAACCCACTGTGAAAATACAGAAGTGTATCCATCCCCCACCTACTAAATATTATCATGTCTGTCTATTTCTACACAGAGACACAGTTCATATAAGTGTTATAAAAATCTACATTAAGTCTAATCTGAACCCATAGTCAGTGGTAATGCACACCCATGGACTCAACTCAATCACTTATAAAGACTTTCATTCAAGTCCTTAACCATAGGGGAATACTTCTGACCATAGCTAGAAATGAAACACAACCATATACAGAACTACCACCACCTAGACAATCAACACTCAAACCCCCTTTCCTTGATCAAAATTCACTCTAAAAAATTTAACTTTTGCCAGCTTTCGCGCATCTCAACAACTAATTCCACCAAAGCTACAACAAATAAGAAGAAATCACCAAGCATTTTTTTTTTAATCTTCCACTCGAATTTAAACCTGAAACCTCATAATTCTAAACCCACTTAATTAACCACTAAACCACACCCTTAGGTACACAATTCACTCAAAATATGAAATGATTACAACAACAAAAAAAAAAATTACCTTTCTTAAGATGAGAAAAAGCATTTGAAGGAAGAATATCAAATTCATCACCAAGTGTAGGACCATCTTTTCTGAAAATTTTAGCCAGTATATACTCAGGTGAATACAAACCCTCTTGAAGCCTAAGCCGATAATCATCTTCACTCAAAAACAGCTGCTGTTGCTGCTTCTTTTTACCACTCTTCTTTGAATTTTGATTTTGCTTCTTCTTCTTAGCCGCCATAATTAAAATCAAAAAATCAAAAATTAAGCTCAATTAGCCATTGAAGACTCCATAGTTAATAGTTTTGAGAAAAATGGAAGAAGAAGATGACAAAGGGTTTAAGAAATGTAGGGTTTTGGGGTTTAATTCTTTGGATATATTTTTTATTTTGTTTTTTTTTTCATTTTTTGGGTTTTTAATTAAAATATCTTAAGATGAAACCGGGTCAGTAATGAACCACGTCTAGACTGAACCGGTTTAACACGTGACTCCGGTTTAAGGACAACACAACAATATATTTCTATTTTCGTTATACGTTATTTTAACATGGCTCGAGATTAATTATTTTGAGATTTGTTATTTCATAATGTTATATTTTGCTTTATATGTGGAAGGTGGAAGTGGCATTTTGTGGTGGACTAAATTCGGAAAGTGAGACTGAAATGATTTGAGCATGTGCAGAGAAGATGCGAAAGACTGGATGTGGAGGTAGGTCGAAGAAGTATTGCGAGGGGTGATTAGACAGGATGTGATGTAGCTTCATATTACTAAAGTAACGACTCTAGTTAAAGTAGACGTGTATTAGGATAAATGGATAGTAGGACTGGAGGGTTGTATTGCTTTGTTAGGGTTTAGGCTTGTTAGTGCAAGTCGTAGTATGTTGTTGTAATTGTAGTGTATGTTGTAATACTAGTCGTATCCTTGTAGTTCTTATCATATGTTGTTTGAGTTTTCGAGTATCACACGATTTTACTATTGTTAGTGTTTTTTTCTTGTGCACTTTGCTCGATTTTTATTATTAATAATTATAATTGTTTTTGTTTTTGTTTTAATTAGGTGTGATGCACTTGAACTGAGAGACTTACGAAAATAACTTCCTATCTTCACGAGATAATAATAATGTTTGCGTACAATATACTCTCCAATTAGATTTCATTTGGTACAACCTAAATTTATTGAATTTATTAAGATATGTCATAAACTTTATATATATATATTATATATATATATATATATATATATATATATATATATATATATATAGCTTTTAAAACCTAAAATATATAGGAAGAAGTCTAAATTGTAGGGCCTAGCTATGACTTTAGTAAGTTGCTTAGATCTTGCTTCTGTTATGGTTATATTTTTTTTTTAAATAAATAGATAAAATCTAATTTTCAATTTGTGATAAATCTATAATGAAAATTTTCATCTTTATTATTGATTCTAGAGTTTATTCGTATATTTTATCCTTTTTAATTATAAGCTTTAAATTGTTAATGAATTGTTATCGTTTTTTAATAAGTTCATTTATTTATGTGTGATTAATTTTTATTTCCATATATCTTCTGAAATCATTAAGTGTTATGTTTTGTAAACCTAAGTTGAGGTTCTTAAGATTTTTTGTTGAATTTTTGATCACTTACATTTGCTTTGTATTTATTTTAAAATTTAAATAAAAGAAAATATATTCGTGCAAAATATGGAACTTGCAAAAATAAAAGAAAATAGATGAATTCATCAGACACCTTAATTTCTTGTAATGAATTCAAAATTGATAAGATTTTTATTATTAACTTGGTGTGATTTAGTTTTATACTACGATCTTCAATTTTATGCGATAGATTTGGTTATCAAATTAATCTTTTTCTTTTAATGATTTTTTCATCACACGAGTTATATTTATAGATCAAAAATTCAATTTTCTTTTCTTTACAATGTGGATGATATGAGTTAGACTTAAACTGAATTAAGTCCATAGCTTCAAAAATATTTATCTCTCTTTTCTTTAGTCTCGAGAGCTTAAAAAAACATTATTTTTACTAGCGAACATATATTTTAGAATGAGAATAATATTAATCCCAATTATTATTATCGCATCAAGTTTAATATTCAGATCACACGTCTTAAAGCCCGTTTAAATAAGTTTACAACTTCCAAACTTATAAATCGAAAATCATAACTTATCAATTAAAATTTATAATTTTAGCTTATTTTTATTTGTTAATTTTAAAATATTCTAATTTACAATTATAGAAGTGGTTGGAGGAATTTTATTTTTATTTTTTTACATATGGATTGTACATTCACATGACATATATATCCGAATTATGAGTATCTTATATTCCGGATATACATTATCTATATATTCAAAAAGTTAATCGAATCAATCTAGCGGCTGTAAAATACACTAAAGGCCCACTAATTTAATCTACACCGTTAAATCAAAAATAAAAATAATAAAAAAAAAAGAAAACAGAAATGAATTTAATTCGAAAAAAAAGAAAAAAAAATATCTCAATTCT
Source organism: Solanum peruvianum (assembly GCA_027705065.1). Classification (NCBI taxonomy): domain Eukaryota; kingdom Viridiplantae; phylum Streptophyta; class Magnoliopsida; order Solanales; family Solanaceae; genus Solanum; species Solanum peruvianum. The sequence goes on along the minus strand of JAKWJD010001765.1, from coordinate 937,932 downwards.
CCAAATCCAAAAAAAAAGAAAAAATTCATGGAGCCGAATGAAACTAGTGGACTAAATTCTTACTTCCACCACCACATCCACCACCAACCGCCGCCGTCACAACCACCGCAAAACCCTAACCCTACCACCACCACCACCACTACCAATGGAATTGTATCAATTAACAATCCAACCGCTAACGCTAACGCTAACGCCACAGTCGGCGCCGCTTCTCATATGGTGTACACTGGTTCGCTTCCGTCAGCTGTGTCACCGACTATGGAGAGTGTGAAGAGAAAGCGGGGGAGACCTAGAAAGTACAGCACGCCGGAGCAAGCTGCTGCTGCTAAAAGGCTGTCGTCGGCGTCAGCTCCGCCTAAAAAGAGGGATCATGGTTTGAGCCATGCTGCTGGAGCAGACGGTGGTGGTGGTGGTTCTTCGAAGAAATCTCAATTAGCTGCGTTGGGTTAGTCTCTCTTTCGTTATCTTCATCACGCGCTCGCACGCGCCACTGTTGGGATTTTGTTTTGGAGAATTTTTAAAAATCTGTTCTTTAGATACATTATATTTATATATACAAGAGGGTACATGAGCACATGATATGCATATAAAATAAAAGCATTTGTATTCAGTATCTCTGTTTTATTTTCTTTTATTTTAAGGCTCAGTTTAATGAATACTTTATTCTTGTGTTGGACCTCCAACTCCTCCACTTCTATTTTCTTTTCTTTTTTCCTTCCTTCAACTGAAGTTTTTTAAAAATGTGATCTTGCATGGTTTGTATATAGTAGAAAATATGTTACCTTATCCATTTTATGTTGCCCCTTTCTTAGTTCTAATAAATGGCATTGCTGGATAATAGAGGAAAATTTTATTCAGTAAACAAAGAGGCAATCACAACTTGCCTCTAAAGTTATCTTCTTTACACCATTAGTATGATTTGCTTTTAATTTAGATGGCTATGCATAGACAGGTTTGTCATCTCTTGTTTTATCCTGTCCCCTACTCGAATGCGGGGGGATATGGGATGTGTAATTGGAAGTGCTTAAATTATTTTTCTTCATATATTTACATAGTGATTATGTTTAAACTGTCAGCTAGTGTACTCTGTTTCTAATGTTTAAAAGGACTAGTTACTGTTGCTTAACGCGTGGAAGGGTGTCTGCTTTACTCAATTTTATCCTATTGGTTTCTGCAGGTAATGCTGGTCAAGGTTTTACACCTCATATCATCACCGTGTCTGCTGGAGAGGTATGTTCAGAAATTTTCTTTTAAATTCTCTAATAATTCTTCTCATTATGCAAAGTTCACCGTGCTTAAGTCGATGATAAATGATGATTCCTTCCATATACTTTTATCTATTTCTGATAGATAGTTTCACTTTAGGTATCTAGATAATTCTCAAAAATGTTTTTGAAGGAAGAGAACTTTTTCTTTTTAAGCAAATAAATTGGATAAGGGATCGATTAAGCTGTAAATAGATAGACACTTATCAACTTTACCTTTTTTCAAAATTAAATTAAATTAGATAGGACAGTTTATCTTTTTTTTTAAAAAGTCGTATACGAAGCTTAAGACTTGTGGAGTAGGGAAACTAGGATAGAAGATATAAATCAACTTGTTGAATTCCTAGAAATTATGTGGTTAATGCTGGGGTAAGAGCGTTTGTATTTTCTTGTCGTATACTGGTTGTACCTTCTTGATACTTGCCTTGATGAAATTACCCTAGTTTAGAAAATAAAAAAGAATGGATGGAAAAGTCAGTAAGTCCATAAATTATACTGGGGAAAGTTAGAGGTGTTGGGACTTTTGGGTTTCTGGAAAACTGTAGCTGGTATTTAAATATCCAACTGATGATACTTCCATTACACCGACTAAAGCACCTCCCAGATGGTCGAGTTCGCTATGGTAACTTGTTGACATCATAGTTGATGTTTCAAGGATACATAAATCTGTTCAGCTTTGGTCCATTTATTGTACCTCCAGTGAGGGGAGGAAGATTCTGCTGATAGGTTTTCCTTTGTGTTCAACCTTTTCCTCTTTATTGGTGCCTGGAGTGTGTTACTCCTCATTTATGATTTTTAGATACCATGACTTTCTTCACTAGTTACTTCTTTTCCTCTTTCATTCTAGCAGGTTCATTCTTTTTTATCTCCTTTCTCATTTAAGATCTCGACTACATGACTTCATTTCATTTATACAGAGACGATTGTGCACTCTGGGTTATTATCTCTGAAGTATTTATTTTTTGAAGGATATTTTATATGTTAGAACTCTTGCTCATACAATTATTGGTATGTCAAGTGAAGGGAACTTCCCAAACTTCCTTTAAGGTTAAAGCTACGTGACATATACAAGATACAAGCCAACAATGAAGTTAATTAGGTGACTACAAAATTGTCTATGTGAAGTAAGGATATGTAAGTAAATGATATCATGTATAAGGGAGACATGCTCTAAACTGTATATAAGTGACATCAATTGTTGATTGCCTGCTTGAACATCATATTTAACCATTCTTGTCCATTCCTGTGATTAGATTCCTTATTGGCACAATAATTTGTTATACTAAGTTATTGGTTTATTAGAAGTTCGGTCTAGTTGAAAAATTTAATTAGGTTTGTTTTTTCTATGAATTCTTCTGATATGTACATTGATTTTTAAAAAATAAATTTCCTGATGTGAGCAAAAATTTGAGCACTTATATAATTGCTTCCAGTTATAACATTTTTATAGCAGATAACTCAGATAAAATGACCTATGGGAAATTCAGCGTTTCCTGCTAATTATGCCAGCTTCTAGAAATCTGACAAATTTCTGGATTCTTGTGGCTACCAACTTAGATTTAGAAAATTCAATTAGGGACATATCTATCTGAGTACTAGCTTCTCTCTTTTTATTTTTATATCAAGAAAGTATTAGCTTCTCTCATACCGGAATCATGGTGAAAATTGAATTTGAGCTTTGGTGCACAGCCTCAGAAAGGAGAAAGGATGAACTGATTCATCTGGTTTTATGTTCTATTAATAGTCTGTCAAAGTGGGTTAAGCATAGAAGAATATGTAGCCCATGTGTTGTTGTAATTATCATGTAGTACAAAGTGAAGTAGGAAAGCAGCCAGCTGTATGATCGTTTGTTCTTGTTGTTATTAAAGGGAATGTGTAGTTTGCTCTCTCTTTTTTTTTTTTTTTTTAAAGTTGCATATATGGAGAAAAGAGAGTGATGTTTTAAGAGAACATTGTCTTGTCTTCTCACACCAAATTGTATGTAATGGCTCTCTAAGTGCCTTTTTGATTCTGTCAAGTTGCTACAAATCATCTCTTCTTTGCTCTTGCTTCACTTGCCATTACTTAAGTCAATAGCAAAGTTTCTTTTGAGGTTTTTATTTTTTTTAAAAGAATGGTAAGGTTAAGTTATTGTTGAAGATATCCCCTCTCCAAAAATTATGGCGTACAATGAGTTCCTCACATATCCACCTTTTCCAAAAATTATGGCGTGCCATGAGTTCCTCACATATCTGCCTTTCCCTAAGTCATTATGTTCCATGTTATTCTTGTAGTTCAACTGGAATGCTTTAGGTTTGTGTTCCTTCTGACCTCAGTAATTAGATTTGATAGGAAATCTTTGCCTATCATTTTCCTAGTTACAAATTGATTTTAAAAGTCTAATTGGTGTTCCGTTAACATGGCATATCATCTGTCTATGAGAAGTACTACATATTGTTAATTTCTTGTTGCACTAACTTGAATGTGTCTCTAATACCATTACCTTCCTTTTCGGTTCTTAGAGCATTAGGCATATCAAACTAATTTCTGTTGTTTTATGATCAAACTCGTGATGCCGTTGATTTGTTGTCACAAGTATATGATTCAGGGGTTTATCCTCAAAAAGAAAATATATGATTCAGGGGTTTAGTCCTTTTACTCATCCTCTTGTTGTTCGTCAGAAAATGTAATGTTGGTTTTCCTTAACATGCATGAGAGTTTAAATGGTACATCACAGTTCTTAAGTAACTGCACTGCATTGGAGATGTACTTTTTCAAGTTTTCTCAATATAAATTACTTAATTTACACCGATCAATTTTTTTCACTTAATTTTTATTGCAATCGCCTTCTGATTATGCACGTTTTTGTCCCTCATTTTATGCTTATACAATTTTTGCAATTCACTTTACAGGATGTCGGTCAGAAAATCATGATGTTCATGCAACAAAGCAAACATGAACTATGCATATTGTCAGCATCTGGCTCAGTCTCCAATGCCTCTTTGCGTCAACCAGCAACATCTGGAGGAAGTATTACATATGAGGTAGAAATTTCTTACTGATGCTGTTGAATGTGAAGCCTCGATTCTGCAGACAAACGTAGGTCTAAAGAATAATAAAGAAAAGCAAGATTCAATTGTATAATGAAGGAAATTAGGGTTGGTTGTGTCTCATTGTTGTTGATTGGATTGATCCAACAATTTCAGGATGACTTGCAAAAAAATACTGTTAATAGGACGCATCAAATCAATGTTGGAATTTTTAGATTACACCATATGGTCTATGAAATTTGGTAAATTCTCATGGGGTTCTTAATTGACTGTCACACATATTTCACAAACTGTAAATTTTCGATAATGTTACTGTAACCTAAGCCATAATGGAGTGTGTTTGGTATGACGGGGAATGTTTTTCATGGAAAATGATCTCCTAGAAAATGTTATCTTTGAAAATATGTGGGTTCCACAAGGATTTCATACCCCATGCTAGTTTTCTCTCTCCCCCATATATGCATTTAATAAGTCCTCCACCTATTCATGTGTGACGACAACTATGATTGTGAAATTAAGGAATGAACCGTTGCCACAATCATGTCCAATTTCTTTTGACCGTTTTAGATTATAGCCCTTTGTAATGAAGGGTGAGAAGGAAGTTCATGGAAAGGTTTAATAATCACTTCACCTCTTTCATACTTTTGATGTCTACCTTACTTAATTTTTAGTGTTTGCTAAGCAAGAAAATATTTTCCCAATAGCATTTATGTGTTATGTAGCAATACACTATGTAGGAGGCATGGGATGGGGGGTGGGAGTTCGGGGTGGTATGGTCAAGGGATGGGGAGTGGGTGGGTGGAAGAAGACAATTAGTGTGGAATGTTACTTATGCAACTTGTTTTTCCTACTTCCATTAGGGAAGTCATATTCCTCATTTTAAGAAAATTATTTTCCTAGAGAGGAAAACATTTTGACCAACCAAATCTTTTAGTATGTGCAAAACATTCCAGTTTTCCCATATTTGGTTAGTCAAATCTTTTGGGAAATATTCTCTAGGAAAACAAGTTCTTTAAAAGTAAGTAAATGGAACTAGGGGAAACAAGTTTTGTAAGTGACATTCCACACTAATTGTCTCCTTCCCACCCTCCAACATACTCAACCCCCTCCCCCACCCCTCCCAAACCTATATAGTGTTTGCCTAGACTGGATACAAATGTTTCTAAATAATATTTTTTGCTTATGTACCGAACACATTAAACTAAGTATGGAAACTACTTACTTTTGTAAAAAAATATTTCCAAGAGAACATTTTCCATCGAAACCAAACACACCCTTAATCTTTTGGATTGAGAAAAAAATGAGAGAGGGTGAGGTTCTCCTAGAATGGTAGAGTTTAGAATGATCAAACAATGCTATCACGACTAATAAAAGCTAAGTAGCAGTACATCTACTATGAGTTCCTTTTTGTTTTGAGGTGAATTTAAGTGTAATATTTAAAGAGCCAACTTTCTTACCATGTAGCTCTTTTACCTTTATTTTTTCAGTAATGTGAACCTCTTTTGCCTTACTTTAACTCTTTGTTCCTTGTTTAGTTGAAGTAAGACTTCACCTCGACCCTTTGTTCCTATGTAGCCATATTTCCTATATTGTGGTTCAAGCACAATTATGTTCTTCTATGGGATCAGTGATAATCAACCATACACTTTATACTTACACTGAGGTGCAACAATGAAAAATATATCAAGTATAAGAAACATCCCAAAGAACAGAGAGCTTGCATTTTGTGGTCATTTTTTCTGTTTTAGAGATAGAGTGGGTTCTATTTCTAGGACTATAGTGTCTTCATGATTCTCACTAAACAAATAAGAGGAATAGGATTTAATATTTCATATTTTTGATGTAATCAGAGTATGTCAACCAACACTTGATCACATCTACTATCTCCCAAATGGCCAAGAAAGACCATCCTATTTTGTGTCTTAGTTTTAGCACGTAAACGACACATTTGAGATGCCTAGATTATATCCATGCTGTATTACTAGAAATTAGGACAAGCTTATCAGGGTTTCCCTTTTCCTTTTTGGTGATCGTAAGCTGTCATTAGCATCATTATTCTGCCAGTCATAAGAGAAAAAGGTCTTTTATCGCATCTTTCATGTCAATTGAAGTATACAGCACAGTGTCATAACTTTGTGTTACTTCATGCCAGGGTCGATTTGACATTCTCACTCTAGCTGGATCTTATGTACGCACTGAGATTGGAGGCAGAACCGGTGGGCTGAGTGTGTGTCTGGCAAGTAATGACGGTCAAATTATTGGAGGTGGAGTTGGTGGTCCCTTGATTGCTGGAGGCCCAATTCAGGTTTTCTATTTTCAAGAATATTTTCATTTGTTTAATATGATCTTAATTCTTAGCCATCAACAGAATTAACATCTCTCCATGTGTAACATTGAAGTTCTCTTGTGATAATACGAATTTAGTTTTACAAGTTTAGACGATCAAAATGTATATTTGACTCTCACCATAAAGGAAAAAGACTCGTTAGAAACATGAAGTGATACTTATCAATCAAGGACAAGAAGTCTTTTGTCACGTTAAGTTCCTATCTTCTGATAGCTTGTCATTGACTATGTTGGTAGGTGATTGTTGGCTCATTTTCAGTTGACTCAAAAACTGGGGGACTAAAGCATGATACTTCCGCCCAATTTGGTGGATCACCATTATCATTTCGTTCAATGGTTGATTCTTCTAATCAAAGTATGGGTGGAGGTCAGTTTATGATGCCATCTCGCGGTATGCAACCAACACCATTACATTCAACTGATTGGAGAGTTACCACCGGTCAGGGCTTGCACCAGTCTCCAGAAAATGGGGACTATGACCACCTTCGAGATTAGCTAAAACGTGACGTATTAGGAGTAGTGTGATAAACTTTCCTAAGTTATAGGTTCCTTTTTTCTAAGAGAATATACACTCTTTACATTTGTACATGTTAGCAACAAAACCTTCCCTGTAGTGTCTTTATTGCAGATGAAAACTGCTCCCAATACTCTGATGTCTAAACCTCAGAATTTCTTTTCCAATTCTCTGAATAACTTTGCTGTCTTTGTCTTAGAGTTGTTTATTTCTTTTTGTTGGTTCAGTATGTTTAGGATTCTTTATATTTCTGACTTTTGTCTATACTGATGAAATAAGATGTTAATTAGGTCTGTGTTTACCTAGTTGTATTAAAAATATATCATGTCTAGTCACTCTCTACTTTTGCTCGGAAAAAAAACGATGATGTTCAGACCACCTTGCTTATTACTAAAGAAATCATCTATTGATTTTGACCTTGTCGAGGTCTATCGTTTTTTAATAAGGTTTTCAACTACTTCATTATGTCAAATAGTACTCTACTTGTTATACGTTAATCTTATAAATTTTGTTTCTTTCAGAGACGCAAATAAAAATAAAAACTATAGATTATTTGTGGTTGATAGTAAAAGAAAGATATTTTGATCGTTATTCGAACTTATAAAATTAAAATTTAGATCGTTGACCTATATTATGTGGCAAGTGGACAAGTAAAGTCATATTAAACATGTTTATTAGTATAAAGTTTCAAATTATTATTTCAATTTGCCTATAGAATATTTGTTGTGGAAATTTGTAACAAGACCGTTATGAATTGTATTATTTATATTATTACACAAGTCTCGATGTGTTTTAGAAAGTGTATTATATTTGAAGTTTTTTTTTTTTTACATTTCATTATTGCCCTTATACTTTGGTTAATTATTCCTAGTGTGTAAAGGTCAATTTTGTTATTTCAGATGGAAAATTAAGAATCAATTATGCATTAAAAAGTCCCAATTGGTAATATATTGGATCATAGCAAAATTGCTAAAAAATTCTTTATTTTTGACTCAAAAAGCAACAATTATAGTATAATAATATAACTAGTGGAATTGCACAAGGTTTGAGGAGGGTGATAAGTACGCGACTTTATCTATATTTAATGAGGTGGTTGTTTTTTATAAATCTTCGATTCAAATAAAACATAACATAATAAAAAAACGAAGAGTATCAGTAGATAAAATCTTTTATATCATCAAACTAGGTAAAATCTAAATATAAGTGAAATTTATAATGTTTTTGACTCGATTTAATAATAAAGCAGTAACATGAATTTTGTGGATTAACGAATATTACGTTACGAGTTCCGAAAAACTTATTTTAAGTTCACCAAATATTTTTCACTAAGGAATGGACCAAAATTGACTATAGAAAATGTGTATGTGATATAGTATGTCATTGTTTGAAGTTCTTTTTCATGTGTCCCCTTTTTGATTTTTTTTTTTTTGTGTATATTTACTCAAAATATAAAATAAAATATAAAAAAAAACTATAAGATATTTTAAAAATTTTGTTAGTTGAGGTAGGGGGACAATATTAATTATTATTATTAGTTCAACCAACATTGGAAATGATATTTTTCCTAAATTAGTATAAATCATATGTCTATTCCATATTGGTTTACAAATACGTGTCTCTACCCCCTCACATTTCAATATTTTGAACAAATTATTTTTTATTTTGCGATAATTTTTAATTTAATTTTAACAATTCGTTGAAAGAAAATTTATAAAATAAATATTTTTATTCACACATTTATTATTTTAAGATTTTAAGAACTAAATCATGTGTGGTATAAATTATGTTTTGTCTTAATTTTTGTAATAAAGCTATATTCTTTGAATAAGTATACAAAATATATTAACATTGATCATGTGTTTATATTACGAAGCTATTCTAATTATCAAAACAAGATGTAATAGATAAAGATATATTATGAATTAAATATTTTATGATTTATTTTTTATATGAGATAATTTATTTATATTTTTATTAAAATAGTGGAATAAGGTAATCATACTATTAAAATAATACTCATTAACTATATGAAATTATTTATAAATATTTATAAATTATTATTTTTATTCCACGAAATCGAACAATAGATTGAATTATTAAATTCCAAAAATGGCAAAACTTAATTAAATCCTAGATATAGCTCATTGATTAACTTTTAACGGTCAAGATAATGCAACGTCATTGCATACGACTTTTAATCACACTTTGTTATGCTATTTATCAAATATATCTGATTAATCCCATAATAAGATCCACTAATCCACTTTGCATTGTAATAATTCCCCCTCTTTTTTTAAAAGGAAAAATATTTGATAAATACTCCTATAATATTTGTTAATTCTCCTTATATTTTGAAATAATTTCGTATTATCTCTCTTTTTAATAATTTTATACCGGATTTTAAGTGAAAATTCACCTAAATACATATATTCTAATTATCAGATATACTGAAATAGAGAGGAGCAAACGAAATAGAAGGAACGCAAGCTAGATTCTCAAATACATGCAGATTATAATATATACATGTATCTAAGATATATATCAGATGTAAGGAGAGAGGTGAGCAACATATGAGAGACGATTATATGTAAATCTAGTTGAATATAATATCTACAATAAACTATACCTAAGTTTGATTTCATATATCTGAGATACATCTATTTGGATATTGAGCCGGAACCAACCTTCTGGTTCGAATTACTTTTTTATGTATATATATTAAATATCGAACCCCCTTTCGATTACTTCGCGTGTTTAGTTCTTCATATTTTGAATTCCCTCATTAGAAATTCTAACTCCATCACTGTCTAGACCTATACACACAACACATGTATCTGAACGCGTCAAATATACGTATCCAAAATTTAAAATCTGATAAAATTCATAACATTATAAACTAGCTTGAATCTAAGTAATTAATTTATAAAATAGTGATTTTTTTTTTTAAAAAAAGAATTATATTTTTATTCGATATTGTGATAAATCATTTCTAACAAAAGTTATTCCTTACCCAAAGAAACTCAAATTTAACGATGCTACTTAAAGATGAAAAAAAAAGTTACTAACTTAAACTTAAAAGTTTTATAAAAGTTTTAGTTAAAAATAAAAAAATACATATCGCTACGTCAAATCCGCCAATAATAAAGAAAGAATATTGTATAGTACTTACAACCTAGTAAAATAAAAAAAAATACATTATAGTACCTATAGAAAAATGGGATTTTTGCCAAAAGCACTTTTGAGTTCTTACTATTTTAAGAGCCTTATTGTGATTGACAGAAAGTGACATGGATTAAGAACGTCTAGGTTCTCTTCATCTAATCTTTGAGGGTCCCAAAAAATTATTTTTTTAATTAATATAAATATGAAAAAGAAAAGAAATTTATTGGAATTTTCCTCTTTTCTTGATCTTCCTTGTTGATTTGTTTTCAATTAAAAAAAAAGGAGTAAAAAAGGGACAAATTAAAGGTGTTGTCTTTCTTCTTCAACACAAAGAATAGAGTCAAAGAATCTAATGAGTATAATGTGGTTTCAGTCTTCTCTTGTTTACTCACTCAAAATAGTAATAGTGGGTCATTTATTTGGGGGGTTTTCTTGGTTTTTTTTGTGGGTGTTGTTGTACTAACTTGAGGTTTGACAAGTGTGTGTATGTGTGTTTGTGTGTTTTGGGAGTTTCCCATTTCAAGAGGTGGAATATTGGCAAGAGGGGTTGTGTCTTTTTTGTTGTTGTGTTGGTGTATCATTTTGACATAAAGTTACCTACTTTCACCTTCTTGTTTCATTTATCTCTCACTTTTTGCAATTAAGGGCTTTTAAAGATTCATTTTTTGGGTCTTCTTGTATTGAAGATTCCTGAAAAAAGTTAACTTTTTTGTGATACAAAGAATTTCCTGTGGAGATTTTAAAGCTCCACAGGAAGGTGTTTGTGTTTCCAAGCCCATCCTGATTTTTTATCTGCAGATTTTTGCTTAAGGTCATCCATTTTCTAATCTTTATTCTAGTTTTTTGCTCTCTTTCTTCTAAAGATTAGAACTTTGATGTTGTTTTGCTAGTTTGTTTTTTTTGGTTTCATTTTTGCTGAGTGTACAGAAGAAAATCTAAGGAAGGCCTTTAGTGGGTGAAGGAATAGTTTGATGAATTTAGTTTAACTGAAAATTTGGGAACTTGGGTCAAAAGGGTATGCTAGATCTTTTGGCATGTATGTATGTTAGATCTAGGCATGTGCCAGATCATTTTTATTATTATTTTATTGGGGCTTGTGTTATCTGGGAATACATTTAGTAGAGGCTTAAGCCAATGAGATCTAATTCTTGTAACTTGGCTAATAGTCGAAGGGTTGTTTTGCTTTTATCTTAATTCAGTTGATATTTCCAGATAATCAAGTTTTGCTTAGTGGATGGACTGAAAAGGGGGATTGAGATGTTGGCAATGTTAAGGTTGTTGTTTCTGGTACTGTTGATTTCTTTGGTCATTGTATCTGTTTCAGCTAATGATGGTGAATTCTTCAATTGCTGTGATGAAGATGGTTTTTGGAGTATACATACTATTTTAGACTACCAGAAAGTGAGTGACTTCTTTATTGCTGTTGCTTACTTTTCTATCCCTCTTGAGTTGCTTTACTTCATTAGCCGCTCGAATCTTCCTTTCAAATGGGTTCTAGTTCAGTTCATTGCTTTTATAGTGCTTTGTGGATTGACACATTTGCTCAATGGATGGACTTACAATCCTCATCCTTCTTTCCAATTGATATTGTCCCTAACCGTTGCGAAAATCCTTACTGCCCTTGTATCTTGTGCAACTGCAATCACCCTTTTGACTCTGATCCCTCTTCTCCTAAAGATAAAGGTCAGAGAACTTTTTTTGGCACAGAATGTTTTAGAGCTAGATCAAGAGGTTGGGATGATGAAGAAACAAACAGAAGCTAGCATGCATGTCCGTATGTTGACACACGAAATTAGGAAGTCACTTGATAAGCACACAATATTATACACTACACTAGTTGAACTTTCGAAAACCTTAAAGTTGCAGAATTGTGCTGTTTGGATGCCAAATGAAAGTAGGTCGCAGATGAACTTAACACATGAATTAAGCCCCAGTTCTGCTGCAGAAAGTCATCGTTCACTCCCAATTAATGATCCAGATGTGTTGGAGATAACAAAGAATAAGGGAGTAAGGATTCTTAGGCAAGATTCAGTTCTTGCAGCTTCGAGCAGTGGAGGATCTGGTGAACCATGTGCTGTTGCTGCTATTCGGATGCCACTGCTTCGTGCTTCGGACTTCAAAGGTGGGACTCCAGAGTTGGTTGACACTCGTTATGCCATTTTAGTTTTGGTTCTTTCAAGTGTTGATGAGAGAGTCTGGAGCTATGATGAGATGGAGATAGTGGAAGTAGTTGCTGATCAGGTGGCTGTGGCTTTATCCCATGCCACTGTTCTTGAAGAGTCTCAGACGATGAGAGAGAAACTAGAAATGAGAAATCGTGTGCTTCAGCAGGCTCAAGAGAATGCTATGAAGGCAAGCCAGGCAAGGACTTCGTTTCAGAAAGTGATGAACAATGGAATGAGGCGGCCTATGCACTCAATTTTGGGTTTGCTCTCCATATTTCAAGATGAGAAAGCAAGTTCTGACCAGAGGATGATTGTTGACACAATGGTGAAAACAAGCACTGTTCTCTCAACTCTAGTAAATGATGCAATGGAGATATCTGCAAAAGATGATGGAAGGTTTCCAGTAGAAATGAAGCCCTTTCAGTTGCATTTACTGGTCAGGGAGGCTTCTTGTCTTGTTAAGTGTTTGTGCGTCTATAAGGGATTTGGGTTTTCTACAGATGTTCCCACTTCTTTGCCTAATCAGGTGATGGGCGATGAAAAGAGAACTTTTCAGGTTTTATTACATATGGTAGGACACTTATTAAATGTCAGCATTGGTAAGGGCTCTGTTATATTCAGAGTCGTTCTAGAGACTGGAGCTGAGACTGGGAATGACAAAGTTTGGGGAACAAGAAGACCAAGCACGACAGACGAATATGTGACCATAAAATTTGAAATTGAGGTTAGCCTTGAAGGCTCTCAATCTGATAGCTCAATCTCGACTATTCACTTTGGTGGAAGAAGGCATAACAGCAAGGAAGTAACGGAGGGCTTGAGTTTCAACATGTGCAAAAAGCTTGTTCAGGTTGGTTAGAATACTTGATATTGTTTCTCGATTGTTCTTTTTGTTATGTTGTCATTCAGATCGGTTCATCTTGCTAACAAGTATCTGTATATGATTAGAGCTCTTGATCATGAATAAGAAGTAATGTTCATGGGTTGTGTGATATTCATACGTGTTGGCATGTAGGTCTCCCTGTTGGTATTGACTATGTCTTTACCTAGAGATTTAGGGGTAAGTCTGAGCTGCATACTATAATTGTAGTGGTAGAGAAAAATAGCAAAGCGAGTTCATGGAAGTAGTCTGAAATGGAGAGAGTACACATCATAATCTAATTTTAGATTGTTAAAATGTGACGATTTGTAGAAGTGTACCAAACATTTAAACATCCTAAGGTGGAAAATTCATAAACTTAAAATGGTCAGAGGAGTTGCATGTTCTTGCACAAAAATTGTCCCTAGGTTTCTAAGAAATGCCACACAATTTCAAATTGTTTGAGTTGAATTTGAAGGATCTATCCTACTCCCTTAGGGTTCAGGTAACCGGTAGGATCACCTATTAAGAGAAAGAAGGAGAGGAACTTGAAAAGGGGGTGTTTGAATTGGCTTTTCTAAAAGTATCTGATAAGCTAAAAGTAAAATCCATAAATTGGGAATACTGAATTTTCGGCTTTTAGCTTATTTTTGTACTTTTTCAGCCTAAAAGAAAGTGCTTAAAGGCACTGAGTATCTTTCCCAAACACCTTCAAAAATTAGAAAGAGCTTTAAAGCCAAAAACTACTTAAAATGAGCCAATCCAAACACCCACTAATTGAAAATGTAACCTCCCCTCTTTCTTATTGACACTGCTTAGCTGAATGATCTCAGAGAATAAGATGCAGCTTGAGGATTTCTTTCTTGTGCAGAAGATGGTTCTTTAATACCTCTTCATCTGTAAATCTTTAGGTAAAGAGCTTTCTAGGATGCAATATGCCAGGATGATTTTTGTCCGGTTTCCTCAAGTTTACCTATTAACTGCCAAATCTTCCATATGTTCATATTATGCTGGCATCAACCTCTTTGTGTTTATGTTCTAGTAGAACCAATTCGGAGGGAGAAAGTATATGCAATTAGAACCCTCATGACTTGAGAAACTGAAGTTATATTTCTTTAGAACTCTATCTTACCTATAAATAAAATTGAAATAGGGAGAGATCTGAAACCCATGAAGAGACTGACTACCAAAAACATAGCATGTAAGTCAGCCTTATACTGACAAGAGTAGGACTGATTTTTTTAATTCCTTTTGCTAACAGTGGTGTCCGAGCCATCTTGGTGCGCACGCCGAGTCCGAGCCATCTTGGTGCGCACCCCGAGTCCTCAACTAATTCATGTGAGACAGGCTACCTTTCACCAACATAGATACCGGGTAACCTTGTTCATAAAAACTTGGACAGATGGAATCATGGAAAGAAATCACCTAGGTTTTATTGCCTTCATTGGGCTTTGAACCCGAGACCTCATGGTTCTCAACCCACTTCATTAACCGCTAGGCCATACATTTGGGTCCAAAATATGTACATTTAATGGGTAAGATGTTAGTTAGCTTCACCTTAGTTCCTGATGTGAAACTACACACAAGCATCTTCATTCAAATAATCATTGGATAGATATGTAGCATTTTCACTTCTGCTTGCACCAGATGTGTGTGCGAGAGGGTGGGAATGGAAGGGCTGGGGATTGGACATAGATGAGAGTAAAAGATGTGTTCATAAGGATGCACAGATAAAGATGTTGGCTTCAATTTATTTGAGCTGTAGGAACCAGTCTTTGCTGGTTTGTGGTGTGACCTCGTAGGCTCGTAGCTCTTAAACTAAATCCGAAGTGAGCAGGAAAAGTTCAGGATTTCTTCTTTCGATACAAGTTTCTTAGATTCTTCTTTTGTAAATAATATTGGCAGAACTTATAAAAAACTCCAGTATACGCAGAAAATGGTAGATAGACTGGAAACGGGTACTTGTATGTATATGTTAAATCAGTTAAATAGGAAGGTTGAAGAAGAAAATTTGCTGGTTGAGCTTCTGAGGCTCAATTCTCGATGTCTAGGTTTAATGTGAGAAAATAGTAGTTTCTGACAATGAACTGGTGTATTATATAAATATAAAGTAGCTTCTGACAGTGAGCTGGTGCCTATGCATCATGTGTTTCAGATATATACTTTCACTGTTTATGTATCATATAACTTCCCATGCAAATTGGTACTCCTTGGGCTTCTGCAGACAGCATAGCTACATCTTCTCCTTAACCTTCTTATTATTAATATTAGAACTTTGGTGTTGGGATTGAAGTTGCATTTGCTTTCACTGAATGAACGTTCATAAGAAGTGTGTAATATAAAGGAAGTGTTTTCAGTATGATTTCATGCACTCTGTCTAGGCGAGACCTTGTAAACGAATCTAATCAGTCAATTGTCAAGAAGATTTTTATTCCCGTGTGACTACAGATCATGCGATTTTGTAATTACAATACCCATCATTTTCTCCTTTGGGAAGAGGTTTCATCCGTAGAATTGATTTCTCAATCTGTAAAGTTTTTAGGTGCTTCTTGTAATAACAACAACGTACCCAGTGTGATCTCACAAGTAGGGTCTGGGGAGGGTGAGGTGTACACATACCTTACCCCTACCTTTGTGGGGTAAAGAGGGTGTTTCCAACAGAACCTCGGCTTAGGAAAAACATTTTTCAAAACAACTTTACGATAGTTGCTGCTTATGATATTAATAAATAATCTAAACAGGAAAACTATTTTGTTCTTGAGTTCCTTAGCTGTGCTATTTGAAGTGATAAGTTGCTTGTGAAGGTGATGAAGCAATAGCCTGGTTACCATATTGCTTATTCTGACCTGTATTTTCTTTTCTTTTTTTTGCATAAAATTTCAGATGATGCAGGGAAATATATGGATGTCCTCGAATGCCCAGGGTCATGCGCAGGGGATGACACTCATTCTCAGATTTCAAAAGCAGTCATCTTTTAGGAAACGCATGTTTGAATATAGAAATCCTTTGGAGCAACCGATTTCTAGCACAATGTTCAGAGGCCTTCATGTACTCCTTACTGATGACGATGATGTAAATAGACTGGTAACTAGAAAGCTCCTCGAAAAACTAGGTTGCCAAGTAACTGCTGTTTCAACCGGTTTTCAATGCCTGAGTGCTCTAGGCCCTTCACTAACAACCTTTCAAGTACTCATCTTGGATCTTCAAATGCCAGAAATGGATGGATATGAAGTGGCATTGAGAGTGCGTAAGTTCCGCAGCCGTAGTTGGCCATTGATCATAGCCCTTACTGCTAGTTCAGAGGAACAGGTTTGGGAGAAATGCCTACAAGTGGGAATGAATGGTCTAATAAGGAAACCTGTTCTTCTACAAGGCTTGGCTGATGAACTTCAACGACTCCTTCAAAGGGGCGGCGGTGGTGATGGCTTGTGAGATGTTAGTACTAATGGTGAATAACAAACTTCAAAAGGTTCCTGGAAAAACATGAGAGGAGAGACTTTAATATATCATATATACCCATATAGAGATAGCTTTACATCTTTGTTAGATGAAATAAGCTTCTTCCTAACCATGTAGCTACCACCAGTTTCCATTATGTAAGTATTATAGGTCTGCTTGCAATTCAGTTCTCTTGGCTTATGTTGAAGTGAAATATGTCAAGATAGTGGTATGGGGGTTCCATCATTTTTTCCTCAGAAACAGAAGAATGTTACTGATTTGAAAAGAAATCTTTAATCCTTGCTAGCTTATACTTGTTCCTCACACATTGTTAGTTTTGGATACAAACATCATAAACTTTGACTAGTGCTTTTTTTTTTTTTAAACCATGGTGATCGCGTCAGTGTGTGCTTACTTCGACTAGTCCATCTATCGGGTACCTGCTACCTCCTCATCAAACATGTGTATTGCGTAACTCTATCTATCTAAAGTTCGACAAATCGAAAGAAATCTCACTTCATTGTATCAATAATCCACATGCTTGAATGCTAACTTAGATATGATATACAAGAATCAAGAAGGAGAAGTGTTACTAATTTGAAAAGGACTTGTAACCCTTGCAAGCTGATACTTATTCTTCCCATTTTCAAAGTGAAAATTAATATTCTCTCCGTTCATTAATAGTTGTCCACTATAGTAAAAATAGTTATTCAACAATACTTGTCCAGTTTAGAAAATTAAGAGATAATTTACCTTTTCTGCTTATTTTACCCTTGCTATCAGATATTATTTGTCATTTAACATATTTCTCAAAGCATTAGATTTAATATAGTGAAAGGATAAAATAGTAATATTATCCTTGTTATTTATTGTTTCTTAAAAGGTGTGTCAAGTCAATAGTGAATAACTATTGTTGGACAGAGAAAGTATTTAGAAATTGGAGTTGTGTTCGACATAAAACGAAATACAAATGTTTTTCAAAAAAAATATGTGAGTAATTTAGTGTGAAAATAATTTTTTGTTGCTTTTGAAATTTCTACAAATTTTGAACTTCAATTTCAAGTTACCAAAACATTCTAGTCTCTGGACTGCATCAACTCAAAACGTGAGGCCTAAATCCATTAATAAGACCACGTCTTCGTGACAAAAGACTTGCATGTTCAGCCTAACTCAAGGTAATGGGCCAAATTTAACGAGTCGAACTTTTACGAGTAAATTTTAGGAATAACAAAATAATAATCATATTAATGTTCCATATCTATAGTTTTAGCAATTGTGTTCCATAACTATAGTTTGGTTTGCTATGGAAATCCTGATTTGTATAATCACGAATGCTAATTATATAGTTCGCGAACCCTGATTTGTATATATATGAATGACAAGTTTATATAATTCAATTTATTGGCAGGTCAAAACAATGAAATTGTATTGTGTTTGCATAGTTTATACATCCATGTTTAACGATATTAATTGATCAGTTCTTTATAGATTCATTTTATTATGAACACTTGAATGATTCGTAAATGAAATGTTTTAGTTTTTTTTTAGATTTGTATACATATACATTACAGGTTTGTTTGTATCTCTGAAAATTGCATTTTTATGTGAATTTGTATATGTATGTGTTTTATGTGTTATACTTCATCATTTTTATTATGAACAATTAGATGATTCGTATATGGAACATTTTAATTTTTTCTAAATTTGTATACATATACATAACATGTTCGTTTGTATCTATGAAAATATTTTAGTTTTCTAGATTTGTATACATATATGGATCGTTTGTATATACCTCTTGTATAATTATGTGAATTTGGAAAAGTATATGTTCTATGTAGGTCCCAGCCATATGGTAAACTACGCGAAACATTATCTACGAAATACAATTAATGTAAATTGTAGCTATAACATTTAAATAGAATTAAATGCTTGCTATTTCATACAGTTTTTTCAATTTTATGGCCAAGCGTGTTATTCAATCCACCTTTCATCTAAGATCCTTCTCTTGACTTCAACCTCGATCTGAGACTCAACTTTCAACCTCAAAACCCAACTCCCAACTCCTAACTCCTAACTCCCAACTTAGAGCTTGACCACAACTCGAGGTCAAGTCAATCCTAGCTTAGGGTTAGATCGCCGACATTGGTTCAATATAAAGGTTCTTCAGGTTTCGAGTCAACTTTAAATTTCAGGGCGTGTCTGTGGTCATTGTTGGGTCTTAGATTATAGTTAGATCATGGCCAAGTCGAGGATCAAGTAATGAGGCAGGGTCGAGGATATATTCGAGGGTCAAGTCTTGAGTAGATGTCATATTTTAGGTTGATATTGATGTTAGATCAGTTTGAGGGTTGGGGTCGGACAAAGGGTCTGAGTCAATGTTAAAGGTAAGGATTCAGGTCTAGTGATATACTAAATATTTTTCCAAACTATACGTGAATATTTATGGAATAATTTTTTCTTTTTCACAGATTTGTTGATTAAGAAAAACACTTATTATATGGATAATCTCTTAACATCATCAACAAATTTCATTTTCGCTTGTTTCAATTGATAATCCTAACAAATAATAAAATGAATCAGTCAATTATTTTCTGTTCAAAATTTGAAATTTTTTGATTCGTGTTTTCAAGTATCCGTTATGCAGATAAAATCAATAAGATAAAATATTTTATCTTTTTCAAAATCTAAAGGTTTCATGATATATCATATCAAATTCACACCATTTAAAAAGATAACGTGATTAATTCATACATAATTTTATAAACACATGCAAATTCACTACGTATTACAAATATTTATCATGTATTCAAAATGTGATATCGAATTCGAATGTTTTCGATGAAATTTACTAACAAATCTAAGCATCGTTAATGTCCTAATCCCCAAAGTGACACTTTATTTCTAGTCCATTTTCGAAGAAACTCAACACTCTCTCACTCTCACTCCGCCCTTTGTTCTTCATTTTTCTCTCTTCTAAAACCCTAGAATGGAGCATCCTTTCTTCATCAACAATGGCCCTCCAACGAATCGATCAGAAGCTTTGCGTTTTCTATCAATAGCTGAGAAACTGTTAACAAATCGTGACCTAGTTGGTAGCAAGTCATTCGCAACCCGGGCTCGTGATGCCGACCCGACATTTGCACCTGCTACCGACCAATACTCGGCATCGTTGATACCTTGAACGCCGGAGACAAACGGATAAACAATCATCACTTTGACTACTACTCTATTCTACAGATTCCTCATAACCAAACCCAGAATGTGGATTTCATCGCTGAGCAGTATCGAAGGTTTGCGCTTCTACTAAACCCACAGAATAACAGTTTTCCGTTTTCTGATCAAGCTTTTCGTCTTGTTGTGGATGCGTTTTCGGTTCTTTCTAACCCTATGAGGAAAAGTATGTATGATAAGGAGTTGGGTTTTTTTCTTAACCTTTACCCTGTTGCTGCGTCTTCTGCACCTACTTCTAATTTTGTGCATCAGAATGTTTATCAGTCAATGCCTAGTTCGAATGCAGACCAAATGTTTGTGAATTTGCCTAGTCAGGATGCTGCTGGTGTAAGCTTTAGTAGAGACCCACAAGCTGGAATTTCTATGCCACCGACGTTTCTGACTCGTGAGCAAGAAACTGTGACCTCTATGGGAAGCTCGGATATTGGGCAGCAGCAACAGCAACCACAACAACCTGTAACATTTCTGAGACAACAAACACAACCTGTGGCTTCTATTTCATTTTCGAACACTGATGAAAAACCTGCTACATTCTTAAGTTTGAACCAACCACAGCCAGTAACCTCTGTGAGAAGCTTAAACAGAGAAAACCCACCAGTTGGTGTCCGATTGAGCTCGACACAAGGGCGGGAACCAGTGGTTACTGTAGAGCAGCATGGGAATCAACAGCTCCCAGAGAGAAATGAGAATGTGGTGGGGAACAATGCAAATAAGTCTGCAAGTACTAGTGATGATGTGAAGGAGCAAGAAGGGAATGTAGATGGATCAGGTAAGAGGATTCCCAGTTTCTGGACTGCATGTCCTTTTTGTCTTATTATGTATGAGTACTCTCTGGATTATGCTAATTGTAATTTAAGGTGTCAAAATTGTAAGAAGGGTTTTCAAGCTGTAACAATTGCGTCTCCTCCTCCAATTATTGATGGAAAAGAAATTAACTTTTGTTGTTGGGGATTTATGCCTTTCGGATTGTCTTTGGAGGATTTTAATAGAAATACAGATAACACTTCAAGCTGGTCTCCATTCTCGCCCATGTTTACCTCTCCACGATTTGGGGGGGATGGAGGGAGTAATGTGAACAGTCATGCTACTGGAGGACAGATAAATGTGAATAATCTTGGCAGTTCACTTAATGCTGGTGGATCAATAAGTGGGGGTGGACGAAAGCATTTTACTCCGACAATTTATGTTGAAGATGATGATGATGATGTGTTTGTTGAGGTATCCGAGTCAGGTCAGGAGTCAGATGTGGATTGGAATCGGAGTAAGGAGAGGAAGGAAGCAAAGAATGTGAAGAAAAAGAATGCAAGGATTGGAACCCCAAGAAAAAATGCCAAGAAACAGCACACTGATAAGGCAAAAACTGTTGAAGGAAACAATGACGACAATTTGCAAGATGGTTTAGCAACTCAAGGTGGTGTGGAAATATCCCATGCTGTAACAGTTGAGTCAAGTAACAGAGGAGTCACAAGTAAGACAAGAAGGCAACGTGGGAGGGTTGCAAAACACTTTGGGAATTTGGATTTGAATGTGGAGTTCAGTAATGAGGTTGAGGAGCCTATAATTCAAATGAGCCGAGAAAATGAAGCAGGAGAGGGAGAAGATGACACTGTTGAAGTAATTGGGTTTTTTGAAGGTCTTGATGAATTCCTTAGCAGTCTTCCTATACTCAATGCTGTGGATGGTGATAAAGTAGAGGCTGCCTAGCTAAGTAAGACACTTCTTTTGTTGTAGTTGTAGCTATAATTTTTGTCTTCTGGATGCTGTAGTTAAGAATGGTGTAGAATTACTCGGGCACTGGTGTTGATGTTTCTGTTGTAATGCTAATTTCTTACTTTTCTCTTCCGAAGTAGCTGCAGTAATCAGTTTACTGCTTCTATCTCCATGCTCCACGAGCTTCTTATTATTAGTCATCATAGTTTTCTTTATATTGCTTAGTTCTTCCATTCTATAAGAATTATCTTTCATTTTTAAGAGATGAAATGGGTTTCATTGAGGCCTCAATTCACCGTCCATCTGATATTGCGGTACAAAGTTGAATTGCAACTTGAACTCCTGTCTATGTCAATGGTAAGTAGTAGTCTGTTTCGGCAGGCAACTGATTGTGCCTAAGTGCTATTCTTATTTTTGCTTATCTGGAGTTACAAGTTGAGGATCTTATTGGTTAACGATAGTTATTATCGCACTGTAATAAATACTTCTAACCATGAAGATCCTCAACTTGTCGCTTCAGATAAGAAAATTAGTCATTGCATGGTAACAACAAAATATTTTTTTTCACTTTTGTTATGTCCCTTGTTACAGCATGTCAAATCAATATTTTCAACATCTGTAAAAATAATCTTTCAGTTAGGATTGCTCTGAAATGCTAAGCTTCAATAGCTTAATACTCTCATTTGAGTGCACTCTTTTTTTAAATATTCATGTTTTTTTTATTGATGAAGTTGTATTAATAATGGTATTAAGAAGATGCAAAAATTATAAAAGTGAGGCATTTGAGCTTACAAAAAATCTCTAGCTGACTATACAATCTATCTAAGCCAGAATGAACGAGTAATAAAGTCCTGAAGATGTTTTGCTTTATATGTAATTGGTTGCTTTGTTTTGGGATCTCCCAAGTATTTTGCCATGATGTGTCCGTATTTGATATTGCTGGTTTTTGATGTTTCTTTTTCATATTCCTAAATGATAACCTTCTTTAGCTGTTACATATGTGCTGCACATTGTTCATTTTTCTCATGCAAAATGTAGATACTAATTTTTTTCATGAGAATCATCACTTGTATTCAGAATGATTTCTCTTCATTTCCAAATAAGTGTTCGGTTAAAAAATTTCCAAATCCAACTTGGAGTTGGTTTTCAAGTCTGGAGAAGTGCTACAAACCTATTTTCCAACTCCATCTTCATTAATTCCAAAATAGTTCTTCTTCTCTCTTTTGTAAAATGTATAACCAAACATAACCATCTTCAGCTCATTGACTTCATAAATTTGAAATAAAGTGAAAATGGCCAAGCCTATTAAATTATAGTAATTGAATCATAGTCATATATAAATATTTGAATCACACCGCTCGCGGGTTTGAGTCCTATACCAAGCAAATTAAGCCTAGTATTTAAGTGGAGAAAGATAAAGCAATTGATGTGGGTTTTTATTGGATACGAGGAGTTTCGGATCATCCCAAAGTTCTGTAAGTTACGATTAGGATTGGATCTTTGAAGTGCTGATGATAGATTCTTGAGCTATGATGAGATGGAGATAGTGGAAGTAGTTCCTGATCTGGTGTCTGTAGTTTTGTCCCATGCCACTATTCTTGAAGAGTTCCAGACAATGAGGGAGAAACTAGAAATGAAAAATTGTGTGCTGCAGCAGGCAAATAGAATGCTATGAAATTAAGCCAGACATGGACTTCGTTTCAGAAGGTGATGCACTCAATTTTGGGTTTGCTCTCCATATTTCAGGGATGAGAAAGCAAGCTCTGACCAGAAGATTATTGTTAACCCAAGGGTGAAAAATGAAAACAGGCACTGTTCTCTTCGCACATTAATAGTTCTTGTGCTGCAGCAGGCTAATGACTAAATAGAATGCTATGAAGGAAAGCCAGACAGGGACGTTGTTTCAGAAGGTGATGAATAATTGAATGAGGCGGGCGATGCACTCAATTTTGGGTTTGCTCTCCATATTTCAAGATGAGAAAGCAGCAAGCTTTGACCAGAAGATCATTGGTATACCTGCTAAAGATGATAGAAGGTTTCCAGTAGAAATGAGGCCCTTAGTTGCATTTACTGGGCAGGTAGACTTCTTTTTTTGTTAAATGGTTGTGCATCTATAAGGGCTTTGGATTTTCTATAGATGTTCTTACTTCTTTGCCTAATCAGGTGATGGGCATTGAGAAGAGAACATTTAAGGTATTGGTACTTATGGTAGGTCTGTTGTTAAATGTCAGCATTTTAAAGGGCTCTGTTATATTTGGAGTTGTTTTAGAGACTGGAGCTGATGGTGGGAATGACGGTTCGGGGAACAAGAAAACCATCGACGACAGCCGAATACGTGACATAGAATTTAATTTTGAGTTTAGGCTTGAAGCCTCTCAATCCTATAGCTCAATCTCCACCATTCACTTTGTGGAAGAAGGCATAAATACTAGGGAGTGATGGAGGGCGTGCATTTCAGCATGTGCAAAAAGCTTGTCCAGGTTAGTTATCCCAATTCTTATTGCTATTATGTTCTCATTTAAATTGGTTACCTAGCTAACAAGTATCGATAGATAATTAGAGCTCTTGATTATGTATAAGAAGTAATATTCATGGCTCGTGTGATATACATACATACATGCTGCCAGGTAGGTCTGCGTGTAGGTATTGAGTAGGGCAGGGCAGAGTTTGAGCCAAACCCAAATCTGAGTTCTTTGGATATTTGGTTTGGATTTTCGGTATATGGATTGGATTTTGGATTTAATTTCTATAATATTTAGATTTTGGATTTGCCTCCGGTAATCCATCTTTTTATACCTTATATTCTTCTGTATTTGTTTTTGAGTATTAAAGAGGGCCCCACTAGGATAGTGCCAAAACCTTAAATACAGTGAAAGGACATCAGATCCAACTAGAAATCCTAACAGTTATTGAGCACCTACCAGATATACTAATGATACCTGCCTCCTCTTCAAAACATTACACCAAAAATGAAAAATAAGAAAGCACGTCATCTTTAAATTCTGTTAAGAGCTACTTCTTCCTTCAAACATTCTTACATTTCTTTCTTTCCATGTCCACCATATACAAGCAGGAACCAGTCTCCACCATTTCTTCTGTCCAACTACACGCGTTGCAATTCCAACTCCTTGAGCAGGTCACTGGTGTTTGAAGTCATACACCATTGGAGTCCCACAATGTTAAGACACAGAAGACTAGTGACAAAACAATGAAGAAACAGATGGCTATTGGTTTCTGTTTCTAAAACACAAAAAGGACATCTAGAGCATAATTGAAATCCCCTTCCCTTAGATTCTCTTGTGTCAGGCAAGTCTTTCTTGCCACTAACCACGAAAAGCACAATACTTTTGTGGGGATCTTAACTTCCCAAATATATTTCTAGGGCCCATGTGGTATTTGCTGATCCAAATTACACAATGTATTATAAGCAGACTTTACTGAAAAAACACCATCTTTGCCAGATATCTAGTAAAGCTTATATTTAGGAACTCGAAATTAATTATAGGTATAGCTGTTAAATTTTTACTTATGTTAGAGGTAAAAACTTCTAATATTTAGTAGTTCAAACTTGACTAAAATTTTGCTTTTTAAATCTTTCTTTATTTGAACTATATTAGAAGTCCTAACATTTAAGGCTTTAAAATCAATTATAATTTGTTAACTTATAGCAATCCTTTCTTTATCGAACTTAATAATTATCCAATTATCAACTCACGGTACGATAAACTAAATTAAAGAGTGTAGCATCAGTTGGCATTAATATGTTGAGTTGAGTTCCTTCTTCTGCTTCTTGTTTTTAAATTATATAATCGAGAAAAGAAAATATAGAAACATAACACCCTCTTAGTTGTTTCAGTTTAATTGAGTGTTTTTGTTGTTCACTCTTTTTAGTGAAATCTAAACTATGTCTTTTGTTTCAGTTTATGTGATGTTGTTCGACTAGACACATAGATTAAGAGAGAAAGAAAATGGTTAGAGTTGAATCATTTCATCATAAAGATAAACTGAAAATTCAAAATTAAGTATTACTAAATATTTGAAGTATGAATCCCTATAGCAAAATGTTTGTTCACATCCTTACCCTTTTAAAATAGAATTCACTCTTGACAAGATAGTCATTTAATTATTTTCTAATATTCAAAATTTTAAATTAAGTAAATTTTATGTATTAAATCCTTCATTAGTTGAAATATATAGAAAATTTCAATATTTAGAAATATAAAAGCGAACAAGATTTTACCTTTTAAGAAATAATTACAAGTTGAATAAAATTGTACTTATAATACAAGGCAACTTTATGTTTAGGACTTTTAAAAATACAATTATAAAAATGAGCAGCATGGTGCACAAAGCAACCCGCGTTAATAGGGTCTAGGCTAGGATTGCATTCCGAGGAGTGTGATATTGACAACCTACCCTAGTGTAGGCATTAGTAATTGTTTCCACTAATTTTGACAAGTCTTTCTTAGTCTGGTGGCATAACAATTCCTTAATGACTAGTTACAAATAAATTAACACATTTGTGATGTGATGTCAGTTCATTGATGTCAATTTATTAATGCCAAAATAAGCCAATAATGAATTACAATACGATTTTGTAGTGGTAATTGCTTAAAAGAATAACTATACTATATGTTAATCTACTATACAATTTTGTATGACAATGCGTCTTCGTAATGCTAATATTTATTTAATCTGTTAATAATATAGTAATACAAATTGTAATGATTAACATGAAATACACATAACGCATGCATTTAAGTGCTTATGTAAACCGTTCATCAAATGCTATTTCTAAGATGTTTTTGTTGAAGCAAGTATAAGAACATACCGAAAGAAGTTTCACTAAAGCAAATCTAACTTTTAAAAATGATAATATATCCGTTTGAAATTTATGATTCTCTTTTTTAGTTATTATATTGTACACAAATACATCTTGTAAATGTTAGGTATTTTATTTTTAAAATTTTATTCTTATTAATATATGAGGGAAACACGTGATGCACATACATTAATACTAGTTTAAAAAAAAAGTAAAACATCAAAAAAGTTAGTTAATTGATTCCAAATTTGCAATATTGCATCCTCAAAATATGCAAATAACACGTGACTTCTATTTTATTTCAGAGGAACAAATGTGACTAGATCATGATCTGTTCAAGACCTTTTCGGCGGTTAATAGCCAATGTATCGCTTTTGATCGGTTTGTTGGTGGGGGGCATTGATAAAGTAGGGATAATCAATTAGGGTTTAAGGAGAGAATTTGAAGAGGTAAAAGGAAGAAAGACAGAATAAATGAGGGGAAGTGTGTTCCTCGGATATAATAAAATAGAAGTCATGTGTTGTTTGTAGTTTGTTTGTTCTCGAAAAAAAAATCTGCAAACAACACATTACTTTTAGTTATTTTAGAGGAACACATGTTTGTAATTTTTTTTCTCAAAAAAAAAAAATGCTAACATGTGACTTCTATTTTATTATAGAGGAACATACTTCTTCTTACTCATTCTGCCTTTCTTCCTTTTTCCCTTCATATCTCTCCTAAAACCCTAATGGATTATCCCTACTTCATCAATGACCCCCTTACAAGCCGATCCAAAGCGATACATTGGCTATTAACCGCCAAAAAACTCTTAAAAAATCGTGATCTAATGACATGTGTTCTTTGGAGATAAAATAAAGTCATGTGTTATTTGCAGATTTTAAGGATGCAATATTGCACGTTTGGAATCAATTCATTAACCTTTTTCAGTTTTTTTCTTCTTTTTAACTAGTCTAAATATATGCACGATCCCCTCGTAATTAATAAGAGTAGACTTTTAAAAATAAATAATATTTAACAGATGTTTTGTGTACAATATAAGAATTTAAAAAGAGAATTATAAATTTCTAATTGATAAGTGATTATATTTAAGAGTTCGATCTGGTTTAGTGGTTCTTCTTTCAGTATATTCTAATACTTGCTTCAACAAATGTATCGTACAAATAACATTTGATTGTGTAAATA
The DNA here is from genome assembly GCA_027705065.1 of Solanum peruvianum. Taxonomy (NCBI): domain Eukaryota; kingdom Viridiplantae; phylum Streptophyta; class Magnoliopsida; order Solanales; family Solanaceae; genus Solanum; species Solanum peruvianum. Next base: position 910,209 of record JAKWJD010001765.1, on the reverse strand, counting down.
TGGATCTTAGGCTTAACTCAACCCCTAAAGCTAGCTAGCTCACGAGGAGAGGTTTGTCTAAATCCATAAAAGGATACCAAATTTCCATTCCTTTAATGATGTATGAATTCTTAACACTTTCCTGCATGCCCAAACCTCGTTATATGGAGTGTGGACACTATAATATGGGGGCCCAACATTGCTGAACAAAGAATTGGAATGTGCTTGGCTCTGATACCATGTAAAGATGGATCTTGGGCCTAACTCAACCCAAAAACAAGCTAATGAATGGAAGTTTGTCCAAGTCATATGAGAATACCAAATTCCCATCCCTTTTTCGATGTGGAATTTCTTAACAGATTGAAAGGTAAAAAAGTCTTTCACTTTTACATAAACACATACATGCATTATATCTGTATTTTTCGTTAATTATTACAAAATTTGTATCACTATTATTAACAATTAAAATTTTCAACTCCAACTTGGAGTTTTTTTTTTTGGGAGATAAAGGTTACTGTGTATTCACAAAAGGCTCATCATCAAATAAATGATGAGCATAGGTCACTTACAAATCTCACCAGAGCATATCAAACTACCCTATGGGAGATTACAACTTACCTATAAAGTCAGCAAAAAGTTTTATATCCCCCATCATGTCTTGTTTACACCAAAAGTACAAAAGACTAAGACAATTCATTCTAATTTTCTGGATGTTGTTTTTCTTATCCATAAAGCATCTTCCATTCCTTTCTTTCCATAGGGACCACCAGATGCAGGCTGAGATTAACTCCCACCAATTTCATTAGACTCCCTTCTTCCTATCATCTTCCAGCTGTAGAGCAAGTCCTTAATGGACTTTGGAATTACCCAGCATACACCAAGAAGACCAAGAAACATGTTCCACAAGCTTGTAGCTACTTTGCAATGAAGGAATAAATGACTATTAACTTCTGTATCTTCATCACACACAAAGCATCTTGAGCATAATTGTCTGCCTTTCTTTTGAAGCACTTCATGTGTTAAGCAGGCCCTTTTGCACACTAACCAAGCAAAACATGACAATGGTATTTTTTTCTTCCATGTTAACTTCCATGGCCAGTTCCTGACCTGTGTTTGGCCAATATTGTATCTGCAGTACCATGACTTTACTGTAAACACACCTTTGCTTTGCCATCTCCAAATAGGCTTATCAGATTCAGTGGAGGTGCCTGGGAAGGCATTGAGGATCTGAAAAAGATTAACGACCCTCTCGATTTCCCAATCATTGAAAGCTTTCCTGAATATGAGATTCCAACCTTGACGGCTCCATAGCTGTGAGATTGTGGCCTTGTTTTGAGTGGTGAGCATAAACAGGTCTGGGAAGAGTGATTGCAGGCTTTCATCCCCAGTACAATGTTCATTCCAAAAATCAATTTTCCTACCATTTCCCACCTCTAGTGAGATGTTGCCTTTGAATTAGGCCATAATCTTCTAATAGTCTTCCACACACTGCATCCAAAAGTTCCAAGAGCCTCCTCAGTAATCCAATGGCTTTGTAGTCGATACTTCAGTGTGATGACTCTTTTCCAGTGCGACTGATCTTCAATGCAGAATCTTCACAACTATTTTTGAAGGAGACAATTGGTTGGATGATTGAGCTTTTTTATTCCCAACCCCTCCCTTGTTTCCTGCTAAGAGTAAGAGTATCCCACTTAACTAGGTGGTAACTTTTGTGCTCTTTATTTCCATTCCATAGGAAAGACCTCCTGAGTTGATTGATCTTTTTGACAATGTCCTTTGGAATAGGGAATAGTTGGTTCCCAAATCTGGACAAGTGCTTCAATCTATTTTCCAACTCCATCTTCATAAATTCCAAAATCCTTTGCAAAAAGTATAACCGAACATAACCATCTTCAACTCTTAACTTTATAAATTCCAAATAAAGTGAAAAATATTTGAACCAATGGCCAAATGCCTATTAAATTATATTAATTGAAAACTAATCCATGAATCATAGTATTTAAGTGGAGAAAGATAAAACAATGGATCTAGGTTTATATTGGATAATGGGGAGTTCTGGATCATCCCAAAGTTCTTGGGTTTTGTCCTATGCCACTGTTCTTGAAGAGTTCCAGACAATGAGCCGAAACTAGAAATAGGAGAAATTGTGTGCTGCAGCAGTCTAAAGACAAAATCGAATCTATGAAGGCAAGACAGACAAGGACTTCGTTTCAGAAGGTGATGAACAATGTATTGAGGCGATCGATGCACTCAATTTTGGGTTTGCTCTCCATATTTCAGGGATGAGAAAGCAAGCTTTGACCAGAAGATTGTGTTTACACAAAGGTGAAAAGTGAAAACAAGCACTGTTCTCTTCACACATTAATGATTGATGCAGATGGAGATCTCTGCCAAAGATGATGGAAGGTTTCTGGTAGAGATGAGGCCCTTTAGTTGCATTTACTGGGCAGGGAGACTTCTGTTTTGTTAAGTGGTTGTGCATCTATAAGGGCTTTGGATTTTCTACACTCTTTTGCCTAATCAGGTGATGGGTGATGAGAAGAGAACATTTTAGGTTCACATATGGGAAGACATTTAGTCAATGTCAGCATCAGAAAGGGCTCTGTTATATTTGAAGTGGTTTTAGATATTGGAGCTGATGGTGGGAATGTCAGTTTGGGGAGCAAGAAGACCATGGACGACAGCTGAATATGTGACCATAAAATTTATTATTGAGGTTAGTCTTGAAGGCTCTCAATCAGATACCTCAATCTCCACCATTCACTTTGGTGGAAGAAGGCACAACTTCAAGGATGTGATGGACGGGCTTGAGTTTCACCATATGCAAAAAGCTTGTCCAGGTTAGTATCCCTTCGTTCTTGCTATTATGTTCTCATTTAAATTGGTTTATCTAGCTATCAAGTATCTATAGATGATTAGAGCTCTTGATTATGTATAAGAAGCAATGTTCATGGCTTGTGTGGTATACATACATGCTGCCATATAGGTATCGAGTAGGACTGGACATAGTTTGAGCCAAACCAAAATCTGAGTTCTTTGGATTTTCGAAATACATATTAGATTTTGGATTTGTGTCCGGAAATCCTATTTTTTTTACCGTATGTTCTTTTGTTTTGTTTTTGAGAATGGTCACTTGAGTATTAAAGAAAAAAGCACTAGAATAGTGCCAAAACCATAAGTACAGAGAGAAAGGACAGCAGATCCAACAATGAAATCCTAACCGTCATAGACCAAAAATGAAAAAGAGGAAAGCACTTCATCTTTAAATTCTGTAAAGAGCTACTTCTTCCTTCAAAAATTCTTAAATTTCTTTCTGTCCACCATATACAAGTAGGAACCAATCCCCACCATTTCTGCTGTCTGACTACACCCTGTTGCAATTCCAACTCCTTAGCAGATCTCTTGTGTTGGAAGGCATACACTATTAGAGTTCCACAATGTAAAGATAAAGTTGGCACAGAAGGCTAGTGACAAAACAATGAAGAAACAGATGGCCATTGGACTCTCTTTCTAAACCACAAAAAGGACATCTAGAGTTCAATTGGAATACGCTTCTCCTCACATTCTCTTGTGTTAGGCAAGCTTCTCTTTCCACTAACCAGGAAAAGCTCAACTCTATTGTGGGAACATTGGCCTTCCAAATATATCTCCTGGGCCACTGTAGTATTTGTTGGTCCAAATTACTCAACGTATGATAAGCAGACTTTACTGGAAAAACACCATCTTTGCCGGTGTCCAGTAAAGCTTAAATTTAGGAACTTGGAATCAATTATGGTTACAGCTATTAAATCTTTACTCATTTGTGTGAGGTAAGGAATATTTGGGCGCTAGATTTGGATTTGATCGGGTACCCTTTTTACCCAAATCTTGTTGTTGCATTTCAAGAAGAAGACATGGTTGTTAAAACTCAAGAAGAGAGAAAAGTCAAGATTGAAGAGAATACACTTGAAAAAAAGGAAAAATGAAGAAGATGAAGATAGGGTACCACCTTTAGGCGGGGGCAGGTATGGGTTATTGGGTGGATCCGCATCTTGAATTGAGATTAATTAATTAGGTTAATTTTAATAATAGCTAGTAGAAATGTGCCACGTGATAAATGAATTTCTTAATTTTGTTTTTGAAGTGTGCCCTTAAAATAAGGGTAGTTTAGAGCCAATAGATTGACATTTAAGGCATTTTGAGTCAAAAGGTTAATGAATTGTATTTTTGTACCAAATTCAGTAGTTTAAGGGTATTTTAGGCCCTGATTCGATTCTTATATTGTACACAAACACATCTTCTAAATATTATTTATGTTATTTTAAAAAATCTATTATTCTTATTTATACGAGGGATGTGCGCGAGATGCATATATAGGACTACTTAAAAAAGGAAAAACTCAAAAAGGTTAGTGAATTGATTGCAAATTTGCAATATGACATCCCCAAAATCTGCAAACAACACGTGGCTTTCTATTTCATTTCGGAGGAACACACTTCCTCTCATTTATTTCGCCATTCTTCCTTCCTCTCATTTATTCCGCTCTCCTTCCTTCTTCCTCTCATTTATTCCACCTTTCTTCCGCTTCATTTTCTCCGCCTTCCTTCCTGCTAATTTTCTCCGCCTTTCTTCCTCTTTATATTTCTCCACCTTTCTTCCTTTTTCCTCCTCATTTTCACCGCCTTTCTTCCTTCTTCCTCCTCATTTTCTCCACCCTTCTCCTTCCTCTTCATTTTCTCCGCGTTTCTCCTTTTTCCTCTTCATTTTCTCCACCTTTCTTCCTTCGTCCTTCTTCTTCATTCTCTTCTAAAGCCCTAAAATGGAGCATCCTTTCTTCATCAACAGTGACCCTCCAATCAATCAATCAAAAGCTTTCCGTTTTCTATCAATCGCTGAAAATCTCTTGTCAAATCGTGACCTAGTTGGTAGCAAGTCATTCGCGACCCGGGCCCGTGAATCCGACCCGACACTTGTACATGTTACCAACCAAATACTCGGCATCGTTGATACTTTGAATGCCGGCGACAGACGTATTAACAATCATCACTTTGACTACTACTCTATCCTCCAAATCCCTTCTAACCAAACCCAAAATGCCGATTTCATCACCGAACAGTATCGCCGGTTTAAGTTTCTTCTAAATCCTCGAACCAACACTTTTCCATTTTGTGATCAGGCTTTCCATCTTGTCATTGATGCATTCAAAGTTCTTTCTGACCCCTTGAGAAAAAGTATGTATGATAAGGAGCTGGGTCTCCTCCGTAACCCTAACCAAGTTGTTGCTTCTACATCTACCCCTGTGCATCAGAGTGTTTATCCTTCAATGCCCAGTCCGAATGCAGACCTAATGTTTGTGAATTTGTTTACCCAAGATCAAGGGCCACATGCTGCTGGAGTAAGCTTCAGTAGAGACCCACAAGCTGGAATGTCTATGCCAGTGACATTTCCGACTCATGAACAAGAAACTATGATCTCTATGGAAAGCTTGCCCATTGAGCAGCAACTGCAACAACCTGAAACGTTTCTGAAACAAAAGACACAACCCGTGACTCCCATTTCATTTTCAAACACAGATGAACAACCTACCTCATCCTTTTCTTTGAACCAGCCACAGCTGTTAACCTCTGAGAGAAGCTTTAATAGAGAAAACCCACCATTTGGTACCGGGGTGAGCTCGACACAAGGGCGAGAAGCAGTGGTTTGTGCAGAGCAACATGGGAATCAACAGCCCCTGGAGAGAAATGAGGATGTGGTTGGGAACAATGCAAATAAGTCTGCAAGTACAGGTGACAATGTGAAGGAGAAAGAAGGGAATGTGGATGCATCAGGTAAGAGTATACCCAGTTTCTGGACTGCATGTCCTTATTGTCTCTTTATGTATGAGTACTCAGTGAAGTATACTCATTGTACTTTAAGGTGTCCAAATTGTAAGAAGGGTTTTCAAGCTGTACCAATTGCGTCTCCTCCTCCAATTATTGATGGAAAAATAAATAACTTTGGTAATTGGGGATTTATGCCTTTTGGATTATCTTTGGAGGATTTTAATAGAAATATAGGTAACGCTTCGAGCTGGTCTCCGTTTTCGCCCATGTTTACCTGTCCGCCATTTGAGTGGCATGGAGGGAGTAATGTGAACAATCAGGCTGTTGGAGGACAGAGTAATGTGAATAATCTTGGTAGTTCGCATAATGCTGGTGGATCGAAAAGTGGGGGTGGACGAAAGCATTTTTCTCCCATAATATGTATTGATGATGATGCGTTGGTTGAGGCATCACAGTCAGATGAGGAGACAAATGTGGATTGGAATCGGAATAAAGAGAGGAAGAAAGCAAAGAATGGGAAGCGGAAGTGTGCAAGGAAAAAAACCCCAGGTAAAAATGCCAGGGAATAATGATGTCAATTTGCAATATGGTTTAGTAATTCAAGGTGGCGTAGAAATACCCATGCTGTAACAGTTGAGTCAAGTAACAGAGGTGTCGTAAGTAAGGCAATAAGGCACCTTGTTGGGTTGCAAAACACTTAGGAATGTAAATTTGAATGTGTAGTTCAGTAATGAGGTTGAAGAGCCTATAATTCAGATGGGCCAAGAAAATGAAGCAGGAGAAGGAGAGGATGATACTGTTGATGTAGTTGGGTTTTTTAAAGGTCTTGATGAGTTCCGTAGCAGTCTTCCTATACTTAAAGCTGAGGATGGTGATAAGGTGGAGGCTGCCTGTTATAACTCCTTAGTCTCCCAACAGTTTACAGTAGTAGCTATTTGCTTGTAGCTCATTTTAGTAGTAGTAAGTCTTTATTGTAGTTTGCAGTTTCTCATTCCAGTAATGTTAGGAAGTAATGTCCTAGTTTCTAGGGGTAGTTATCTTATAAATATTGTATTTGAACTCTATGTTTATCCTATGAAATCTAAGCAGAAAATTGGTCCATTTTTTGAGTACTTTAATTCAACAGATTGCAGGTTCTCTAACGAACCAGCGCCATAAGTTGTAGGAAGAAAACAACAGATTAAGTCTTGCAGCGTCCCATTACTAGATCCATAACAGGGGACTGTAACACTGCCTAGCAAAGTAAGGCACTTTTTTGTTTGTAGTTGTTCCTTTAATTTTTGTCTGCTGGATGCTGTAGTTAACAATGGTGTAGAATTACTCCGGCACTTGTGTTGATATTTCTATTGTAATGCCAATATATTTCTATTCTCTTCGGAAGTAGCTTCAGTAATCAGTTTACTGCTTCTATCTCCATGCTCCTTGAGTAATTTTATTATTAGTAATCATAGTTTTTGTTATATTGCTTAGTTCTTTTCTTCCATTCTAATAAGTTCATCTTTTCATTTTTTAAGAGATGAAATGGGGCTATCATGGCCTCATTTTTGCACTATGTGATCATTGCAAAACAAAGTTTAATTGCAATTCGAACTCCTGTCTATGTCAAAAGTAGTCATTGCAAGGTGACAACAAAATATCTTTTTCAGTTTAGTTCTGTCCCTTGTTACAGAATGTCACATCGTTATTTTCAACATCTGTATAACTGATCTCTGTCTGGAATGATCTGAAATGCTAAGCACCAATTTACCACAGTAGTCTAGTTTCAAAATTTAGCTCAATACTCTCATTTGAGTGTACTCCTTTTTTAAATATTCATGTTTTGTTTTAGATGTGCTTGGTTGCTTTGATTTTGGATCTCTCATATATTTGTGATGATGTGTCCATGTTTGATGTTGCTGGTTTTTGATGTTCCTTTTTCATATTCCTAAATAAAAAATGTGGATATTAATTTTTCACGAGAATCATCACTTTTTCCGGAATAATTTCATTTTTTTCAAAACCAATGTTTGGTTATAAATTTCCAAATCCAACTTAGAGTTGGATTCCAAATTTGGAATAGTGATCCAAACCTATTTTCCAACTCTTGTCTTCATAAATTTCACAAAAAAAGTGCTCTAATATGTCCTTTGTAAAAAGTATAACCAAACATAACTCCATCTTCGTAAATTGCAATAAAGTGAAAAATCTTCGGGATCTATGACCAAACCCCTACGATATTACAATGCAAAAGTAATCCATGAATCATAGTCATAGAGATAAAGATTTCAATAACATCAGTCGCAGGTTTGAGCTCTGTACCAAGAAAATTATGCCTACCATTAGGATTGGTTCTTTCAAGTAATGATGATTGAGTCTTGAGCTATGACGAGATGGAGATAGTGGAAGTAGTTTCTGATCAGGTGGGTGTGACTTTGTCCCATGCAACTGTTCTTGATGAGTCTCAGTCAATGAGGGAGAAAAGTAGAATTGAGAAATTGTGTGCTGCAGCAGGCTAAAGACTAGATAGAATGCTATGAAGGCAAGCCAGACAAGGACTTCGTTTCAGAAGCAATGGAATGAGGCAGACGGTGCACTCAATTTTGTGTTTGCTCTCCATATTTCAAGATGAGAAAGCAAGCTTTTACCAGAAGTTTTTCGTAAACACAATGGTGAAAACACACTTTTCTCTCCATATTGACAGATGTTGTGATAGCAATATCTTCCAAAGATAAGGCCTTTGGATTTTCTACAGTTGTTCTTACTTCTTTGCCTAATCAGGTGATGGGCGATGAGAAGAGAACATTTTATGTTTGTTACATATGGTAGGACATTTGTTAAATGTCAGCATTGGAAAGGGCTCTGTTATATTTGGAGTGGTTTTAGAGACTGGAGCTGATTGTGGGAATGACGGTTTGGGTTACAAGAAAATGATTCACAACAGATGAATATGTGGCCATATAATTATATATTGAGGTTAGTTTTGAAGGCTTTTAATCAGATAGCTCAATCTCCACCATTCATTTGTGTGGAAGAAGGCCTAACTTTCAGGGAGGTGATGAAGGGCTGGAGTTTTAGCATTTGCAAAAAGATTGTCCAGGTTAGAATACATGCTGTTGTTTTCCCGATTGACCTTGTCATTATGTTCTTATTTAAATTGGTTTATATAGCTAACAAGTATCTATTGATGACTGTAGTCTTTATCATGTATAAGTACTGTTCATGGCTTGTGTGATATACATACATGCTGCCATGTAGGTCTGAAATTCAATTTGTTTGGATTTTCGGATACCGATTGATTTTGGATTTAACTTCTAAAATATTCAGATTTTAGATTTCTGACTTTGGATTTTCGGATCTGAAAATCTAGTTTTTTTATACCTTATATTTATCCTTACATATTAGACAAGCCCATGTACCCAATATAAAGTCCAGTGCCCTACTAAATCAGTCAATGTACCTTATTATGCTAATGGATAGTGCAAACTGAGTTTGATTCACCGTGACTGTGCTTTTTATTCTTATTTGACAAGTTGTGGGTTTTGGCACTGGGTCCTTATGGAAGCATGTTAATTGATATTTAAATCACATAGAACATATAAGTATTGAGTAATGTTGAATTGAATATGAACTGTTAGTAGTATGATCTATCTATACATGATTTTACTTTGTTAAGATTCGAAATTTCTTTTATAGTGGTTTCATTGTTTGAATGAATATTCTATTTGGATGATTTTCGTGTGAATGAGAAATCATTAAGGACAATTTGACATGAATACTTTACTAGGATGTTTATTTTTGCAAGAAGAAGCTTCACTTACAATCTCAACACCAAAATCTGCAATAATCAACCGGTGTAATCTGAAACTGGACTTACGCAAACTGATCAATCAAACTTAGTTGGTATGATCACCTACCCAGTATCTTACCCCCCCCCCCCCACACACACACACAACCACAAGCACCACCAATAATAAAAAAATAAAAAAAAGAGGAAGAGGAACTTGAAATAAATGAAAATTTGACTTCCCTCTTTTCTTATCGACCATTACTTCGTTGAAAGATCTCAGAATAAATGCAGCTTGAGGACTTCTTTTTTTTTTTTTCAAGCAGGAGATGGTTCTTTAATTACTGTTCATCTGTAAATCTTTAGGTAAAGAAGTCTCTAGGATGCAATATGAGGTTTTAAAAAAGAAGAAATATCAGGAAAAGACGATTCCAAAAAAAAAAAAGAAATATCAGGAAAAGACGATTCCAAAAAAAAAAAGAAATATCAGGAAAAGAATAAAAAAATACTATAGGGATGAAAAGCAAGCAAGAAAGCTTATGAACTAAAATTGAAAGATTGATATATTTCACTGCAGTCAAAGGATACAATTTTAATAAAAGTACTCACGTCTAAAATATAAATAAGCGAAAGATATGCTGAAAATACCAAATTCATGAAGTCTAGAAAATATTCTTTACTCTTTACTCAAAATTCAAATAGAAATCAACTCCTAACTAAAAGGGATAACTAGTTGACTAGGTCTATCTTAATAAATTCCTGCACTAAAAACTTTGCAATTCTAAAGTAAATATTCAACACTCCTTGCTTTAGGAGCTGCAAAATTTTGGTCTTCTATCGTGAGATCTCCTCAGTTGATAACTGAAAGTGACTTGGTGAATAAATGTGCAGTTTGATATTTGGCCTTGTACTGAACAAAATTCACTTATCATCTTGAATGCAACCCTTGACTACTAAATCTTTTTGGCATGTCTTCCTGATTCGTTTGCATCTTGAATTTAAACTTACCCATTTTATTTTCGTTAAACATAGATAACTCCTCCATTGCTTCAATTTCTTTAGGAACATTGGAAGATCCTTCAAAATTAGCTGGTTCACATTTTGCTTGTGCTTTTCATATGGAGGATCATCTTCTAATTTTCCAGCCTATGATCATTTTCATGTTCTACAGCAACACTTTTGTATTTCTGATTGTAAGTATTACTGGAATATGTCCCGAGTATTCCTGTGTTTATAATACAAGTTACCTTTTCTCAAAAAAAAAGAACATCTTTCAGTGGATCAAATGAGAAATGTTTACCTATCATCTTGATGTTTAAAACTTTTTTTTTTCAACACCATCATTGATGAAAATGTTTATCTTCAAAGGATACTTTGTATCCTATTTCTATCAACTTACAAATACTCAACAAATTCTGATCAATATCTACATAAGAACATCTGAAATTGCCTTATTACCTGAACTTGTTTTGATGACAACCATTCCTTTTCCTTCGACAAGAATCTAGTCACTGTTTCCGATCCTTACTTTGGATATTTCAGTAGGCTTTAATTTTTTAAACACACTCTTGTCATAAGTCGTGTATTTAGAGAAACTGCTATCAATCGACCAAAAATTTGATGAAATCTTACTTGAGGTACATGTTGCAACAAAAAGATTGTCGTCTTCTTTTTCTTCATTGACCACACATGCATTTGCTTCATGGTTCTCAAATTTGTTTTCGCAAACCACTGCTTCATAGCCTAGTTGATTGTACTTGCTGCATTCGCATCTGCCTTCTCCAACTTCTGTATGGTGGATGATTCATTTTTCTGCCATGCCCACAAGGTGGGTAATTTTTCAAATTTTTACCCCTGCTTTGAGTTTTATGGCTGACTGCTAAGGCTCCTTCAACCATAATATCTTGCCTCACAAAGTCTCTTTTGCTCCTGTGCCGGAAAAGAATTTAACAACTCTGCCAAGGTAATCTTGGACAGATCTTCGTGTATTTTCTAGGTGGTTAGTTATACATGCTTCATATCTTTCGGGGGGTGTAACAGAAAAATTTTCAACAATTCTTGAATCTTTAAATTCAGTGCCTTGTAGTCTTATTTTGTTAACAATGCCAAGCAATTTGTCCAAGTATTCCTTGACTATCTCAAAGTCTTTCATTCTCTGCAGCTTGAACTCACTTATTTAATTCAATACATACTTGCATTCCTTGAATTCCTTCATCTCCAGCATATTCTTTCCGGTTAATCATTTCTTTTGGTGATGTGAGGGACATAATTCTTGTGAAAATAGTTGTTGAAACAGCAGCAAATAGAGTTGCTTTTGCATTATTTGGCAGCGAATTGTCTCAACTAAGGCTTGAACTGATGGAAATAAATCACCCAGTGTTTTAGCTTCCACTGGGTTTTGCCCACGAGACCCTCGTGATTCTCAACACGCTTCACGGATCACTAGGCCATACCCTTGAATGCAAAAGATGTACAACTAGATGTTAGTTAGCTTCATTTTAGTTCCTAATGTGAAACTAGATACAAATATCTTCATGCAAAAAGTCACCTGGAATATGTAGCGCTCATATCTGCTTGCATCAGATGTGGCGTGAGAGGGAGAGAGAGAAAGGGTAAAGGATTGACTATATATGAGAATGAAAGATGTAAGGATGCAGCTAAAGATGTTGCCTGCCTTCATTTATCTGAGCTCAAGGCGTTTAGTCTTTGCTGGTTTGTGGCAGTGACCTTGTATCTCTTAAACTAAATCCAAACTGAGCAGGGAAAGTTTAGGATGTCTTCTTCGGGTCAAAAAAGGTTCCGGATTTCTTCTCTTTACAATGATACACTACTCATCATGTGTTTCACATATTCTCTGTCACTCCCTTCTTATCATATATAATCTCCAACACTATTGGTACTCCTTTCAGCCTTTGGCTTCTGCCAACAGCACTGCTGCATGTTGTCGTTTACCTTCTTATTCTTGACATTGGGAACTTCAGTGTTTTGGGATTTAAGTTGTATTTGCTTTCACTGAATGAGCCTTCAAATAAAGGAGTGCATTCAGTATGACTCCATGCTCTCTGTCAAGGCAAGACCCTATAAACAAATCGGATCTGTCGATTGTTCAAGATGATTGTTTTCATGGTGTGACTAGTTTCCTTGCCTCTTGCTATTTGAAGTGGTAAGTTGGTTTGTGAAAGTGATGAAATAATAGCCTGGTTACCATATTGCTTACTCTGATCTGTGTTTTTCTTTTATTGCATAAAATTTTCAGATGACAGGAGCATAGGCAAGTGATGACAATCACTCTGAGATTTCAAAAACAGTCATCTTTTAGGAAAGACATGTTTGAATATAGAGACCCTTTGGAGCAACCAATTTCCATCACAATGTTCAGAAGCCTTTGTGTAGTCCTTGTTGATCGTCATATATTATTATAAGTGGAAAGATTCAAACTGAAAAGTAGAATTATCATTTTGTCTGTCTACTAAATTAATGAATGAGTACATTGATCTTGTTTTTTATTCGTAATCATAAATTTCATTGATAAGTTATATGGAAAGTCATTCATCACTTTAATGTGGAATTCATGTAGTTTTTAATCGTAACCATAAATCTTACAATGGAAGAATTTGAAAAGTTACGAATGAAAAGTCATTCATCACTTTAATGTAGAAATCAATTTCAGAATTTAAATTTAAATTTAAAGGATCATTTCTTAATGCTAAGACGAGAAACATTTTAATGAAGTTAATCATATGGTAGTGTGTCTCTATGTTTGTTTTTGCTATTTTATTTTGTCTTTCAAAACAAATATAGAATTTATATATCGAAATTATAATAAGGGGATGACTAAATACAAAAAAGTTTCTTCTTATGAGTTAATATACACTATAAACATTAATTATCCTTTTACTTTTCATATTTTTGTTGTAACTCAAACATAATTATAAAAGAAATTATGTGACTTTTAATAATTCATATTCATCGTTATGGAGTACATTTGCAACGCACGTGCCTATAGTAGGAAGTTTTAAAATGCAAAACTGGATTCCAGTTTACCTCTACACTAAATTATAATATTATAAATTATTTAATTAATGATTAAATAATAAAACATGTATCATATTACAAGTGGAAAGACCTTAAAATGAAAGTGGCATTATAATCAATCATAATATCATACTTTTTACATTTTTTTTGCCTATCTTTATAAATATTATTGCCTTAATGACTTAATAAAATGTCTACACCATAAATAAATTCCATTGACAATATTTAAGAGAAAAGGCTATATAATCACGTAATACCTCATATAATACTAATTCAATTGGTTTGCATTTAAACACGATTAGGAGTTTTATTTTCTTTTGCATTATCTTTTTCGGGTAGATAAATGTGTAAATAATTATAGGTAGACAAATATATCTTAAATCTAATATAAAAATTGTGTGTAATGTTCTAAAAAAAAACTTTTTAAAGATAACATATATGCATATTTAATATAAAGTAACTATCATATAAATAGTACTAAAATTACCTTAATTTATATTTTAACTTCAAATATTAAATTAATTTTGAATGTAAGTGTAAGAAATTAAAATATAGGATTAATATTCATGATGCTTAGAAACTTATATTTTTCGATATACTTTAATATCTATTTTTATTATTTAACGTATCAATTGAAGTTGTATAAATATACGGTAATCAAAACTAGTGATAATAAGAAGAAGAGGCTGAATGATGTAAATAACCTGGTAACCAGAAATCGTATCAACTGGATTTTGTTTATAGATCATAAGTTTGAGCCACGCTAAACAATTTACGTTATGAAAAATAAGAAAACGAACCATCTCCGAGTCTCAAAAGTTGAGCTCAGTCCTAAGAATTGGTACCTAACGAATTTCTCCATAAACAATGATTTCAATCTCATTGACGTTATTGTAACTCAAATTTTGATAAATTATAAACTCATACATTAAACAAGAAAAAGTAAAAAATACCTTTCAAAATTGGAACTCGGACAAGATTTTTGATCCTTCTTTATTTAAATTATAATTCAAACTTTAATATACCGATAGTCTCTTAAACTTATCATTAAATTTTACTTAGCCACTTTAATTATTATATCGTCCTAGTCAAATTTATATTTTCAAGTTTAAACAAGATTTAGAATAAACACAAATTTTGAGAAGATTGAGAGAGAGTAGTAGTGATGGGAGAAGAAATCATGGCAGCGGCAAACTACTACTCGAAGGACTTTGAATGGGATCAACTTCGGCAAGAGATTGAAAATAACCCTTCTCTTGCTCACCATTTGCTTCCTTTTCCTAATTCTTCGATCAATCAAAATCAACATACCCTTTTGTCTTCTCCACTTTCTTTATGTTCGCCGCAGGAAGATTCTGAAGCATGGAACAACTTCCACACTCGCCATTCCACTGGAAAATTCTTCAAGGTAAGTAATAATTCACTGTTAATGTTGGTACTTGCGAGTCTACACTCGAGCTTGTATTTGTGTGTTTTGTTTGTTCCATTGGTTATGACTTGTATGTGTGGATTTTATTTAATGGGGTTGCTAAGAGAAGTAGCAGAAACCTGGGATTTAGCTGAAAGATTTGAACTTTAGTAATTTTAATGGAAAGTTATAGCTTGTTACATGAATCAAGATTTGAAGTTTATGGATTCTGCAACAACCTCGAGTTAATATGCAATAATAACTAGGTTCGCAATACAATATTTAGTGGATTTATAGTCGAGGGTCTATTGGAAACAACCTCTCTACCTCACAATGGTAGGGGTAAGGTTTGTGGACTTATACAATGTTTGAGCCAAATGCTGTTGGTGTTCCTGTGAACCTGCAACTCACATTCTGGAGCCGCACTGTTGTCATTGATCATTAGTTAGATGTGAAATACTAGTAGCCATGAATGTAGGAAACAATTTGCTGAACTTGGAGTGATGATAAAAAGAAATTTGATGGTTTGACAGAAGTGTTTGACTGTTTGTTGGTACATAACGAAGTATGAAACCTGAACTCGCACCTTGGGTTTGACATTGGGCGGTTGAGGTCTAAGTTCCACGGTCTATAGGATTGAAAGCAAACTTTGGCAGCTTTATTACATGGGTTCAGTCTCAAGTCCAGTTGTGATTTCCAAGACATCAAGTATTGGGGTTCTAGTTTCGATTTTTGTGCTACTTTTAAGATTACTACTGTTAATGTCTCAGATAATTGGCAAAGAATTGTACTTGGTAGATTTTTTGTGGAATCCTTTCTTATACAGTGGTGAAAAACTAGAAGGTGCTAAGGGAAAAAAACCTTGCTGTTTCCGATCATCAAAATGGAAAACAAGAGTGAGGTTTTAGGCTTCCGTCTGTCACAATCCTACGTTACAACTTCAAGAATGAGGTACAACAATGATGCCTATGCTTTTGTATTATAAGAACGTATAGCAACTTTAAGAAGATAATTTCTTGCTAAAAAAGAGACGGAAGTGAAAGGTTTTTTTTTCATATGTCAACAAGAATCAGAGCTGAGGCATCTGCTCATCGCTATTACTTTGGCTGCAAATCTCTACTTTTAAACTCATCTATTATTGCTCAAATGACATCATCATTTAATTGTCTTTCAAGACTAATGGCCATCATTTGCTTGTTTGGGTATTTATTTTTGGTTGCATATTTCAGTTCTTTGATCTTATTGGCAGTTGCAGCAAGAAGAGAAAGCCTTTCCTTGAACTGCTAAAAAAAACTATATTCCACTTTGCATTCTTTCTTTAACATAAGTTCTTCCATGTAGGAGCGTCGGTACTTGCTTATAGAATTCCCAGAGCTAGCCTCTTGTGGGGAATGCTCGACAGTTTTGGAGATTGGATGTGGAAATGGTAGTACAGCTCTGGCAATACTTCGGTGAGGAAGAACTTCAGTTTCCTTGTGTGACTTAATTATTTAAACACTTTAGGCTGAGGAAGTTTACTATCAAATTTCTTCCTGTAAGGTGCATAATCGTAAGCCACTAGTCCTATTATTACCTGCTGTTTGCTCCAGTCCTTTGCTTCGGTTACCATGTTATTTTTTGTTGCCACTGATATCTTTCTCTATTTTTTGCATGGTTTCTTTATTACTATATTTTCTCGCCGTACTTGATTTTGATATGCTTTACTTTAGTCGAGGGTCTATTAGAAACACCCTCGCTACCTTCAGGGTAGGGATAAGGCTGCATACACACCACTCTCCCCAGGCTCCACTTGTGGGATTACACTTATGTTGTTGTTGTTGTTGTAGTCATATTTTGATATCTCATAATTAATCATATTGAGTGGAGCTATTTCTAAGTTTTTCATCTTATTATTTTTTAAACTTGGAAAGAACCACAAATTTCATGTCCAAACATAAAATATGAGGCTTCTGTGCTCAAATGGATTAGTAGAGTAGAATCACTACTTCCTATTCAATGTCACCTAGAAATAACTCTGCTGACAGACTAGAAATAAGAAGTTAACATGAAATCAGAGCTTTATTGGTTTGGTGGTGATGTAGCTAATTGGACCGTATTTAAGAGCAATGCTTAAGAATCTCCGTTTTTTCTCTAAATAAAGTTCAGGTTTATCTGTTATCATCTCTTTGTTACAGCAAGGCTATCATATTTGTTCACTTGCTGATTGATAATTTCAATGTTCTATGAACCATATTATTCTGATCTCATTGTTGAAACTACGCTTATCTCTTAGTGGAAACAAGAGCATCTCTCTGTATGCCTGTGACTGCAGCAAAGAGGCTCTTGAGAGGGCTAAAGAGAATATTGAAGCTGCTGATATAAACTTGGCTAAAGAACGTTTTTACTCATTCCAATGTGATTTTTCTGCAAGTGGATTTCCAAATTGGTTACTCAGCACTTCTTGCCGTGAAAGTTCCTTCCAGAAGCAGAATATGTGCTCCTCAGGTCTGTAAATGTATTGATTCTTCTGCATCTCATAGTATATGCAAGCAGGTGTTTTTCTTAATCGAAGTGTTTTGCTCATGCAGGTGCAAGAAGCTGCAGCAAGCAAGATTTCCCCGATCCACCGATATCTGCCATGAACAATAGCTGCCTTGCCGGAGTAGATTTTGTCACCTTAGTATGTATATTCTTAATCAGTCTTTAATCAAGCTCCTTTTTATTCACAGCTGTATTGGTTTCTACAAACATCAAATGTCTAAGTTCATGGATATTTCATTCATAATCTGCCAGATATTTACGCTATCAGCTGTGCCACTTCACAGGATGTCGAGAGCAATCACTGAATGTTTCTCTGTTCTAAAGCCCGGAGGACTATTGTTATTCAGGGATTATGGTAATAACCTGACCTATGTTTGTATCTTTTTAACGATGGTATCTGTTTAGTTCTTCTCCTTGTATCTGAATTTGAAGAATGTGAAACTCAGGTCTTTATGATATGACCATGCTTCGGTTCGAGCCAGAGCAAAGAGTAGGATACAGGGAGTACATACGTTCTGATGGAACAAGGTCTTACTTTTTTTGCTTGGATAGTGTAAGAGATCTCTTTTGCAGCTCAGGATTCATCGAGGTATTAGTTCCCATGATCTACTTTTTGGAACTACAGACAAGAATTTTGTTTCCATTACCAAAAAATAACATATTTATGAACCTTTTTGCAGCTTGAGCTTGAATATTGCTGTGTCCAGTCAGTGAATCGACGGAATGGGAAGATCATGCGAAGAGTATGGATTCATGGGAAGTTCCAGAAGCCACATGTCCAAGTAGGTCCATAGCCCTGAGGTTTTGATGGGAGAAAATGAGCTTGCAAGCAGCTGAATTAATGTTCCTTGAGCTTAAGAAACTGAAAAAAGAAGAAGATGAACTTCTGTTATTTTATACCCTTAATCGTCCTCCAACAGAGCTAAATCAATGATGCTTAGAAGCGGCACTTTGTCTCGTGAAACATATAAAGTAGTGCTGCTGGAAGTGAAAGATGTGTGTTGTCAATCAAACGGTTTTTTTTTTTCTTGTCGTTATCAGACATTCAAAATTGGAATAGAATATATTGTCATGCTACATTTATCGTCTGAATGAATTGCTGAGCATTTTTTTTCCTGCAATCATGCATGCCATCATACAAATGGAGGAGGAAATTTTGAGGATTCATATAGCTGACCCAACTAGTTTAAGGCTTGGTAATTGTTGTATGTCATATCATTATTCACTTTGCAACAATTATTTCAGAACTAAAACATCACTTGCTAAGTTCTGGCTGTGCAGAACCAAACAGGTTGACAGCAAAGCTCTTGTGAGCCACTCATTATTTCTGAAGAATTTTGTTTTTCATGTCTTCTATGAATTGAGTGAGAATCTTCTCTGAAGATCCCTCATCAAAAAGTGCTTTCTGAAGGATCATCTTGCAAGTTCGTTGGTGTAATCTGATGCTGGTAGCAGGTTTGTTGAAATTATTCTCGTGGTGAAGCTTGTGGAGAGTGGGCCAATTGCATAGAAGGGTTGCTTCTCTTGCAATGCCGAGATAGGTGAAGACTCTAGCTCTTGCACTGTATTACCGATGACAAAGTCTGCTTTCTGTGCATCTTCAAGACACTTGAACACAAAACGGTGCATCACGGTGCTTGGATCAGCATCTTGAATATATGAAGGTAAATCTGCTGGTTCAATGGCTTGTACTCCAGGTATGTATCTAATGGCGTCTTCACACTTATCTGGACAAAATTATTACTCATCAGCTAATTGATTATGTAATGCAGGCTGTGATCAGACAGTAATAGCTTCAAGATATTTGGTTCATACCATGACACCCAAAGTGGCCATTACTCTTGAGCAGGTCCATGTGATAGTAGACTGTAAGCACTGTTGCTGGTTCAGTCCAGAATGAAACATTGACAAGATTATATTTCTTGGCGATCGTTGATCCCCAAACGTGGAAACTATCAGCTATTATACAAGAAATTGGCGGGTTTGGTTTTGAGAGGACTAGATTTTCAATGAAGTCATCCACATGAGCTTGGAAAACATGAATGAGACCTTCCACAAATTGGCTTGCATTGGCACTCCAATCGAAACTCAGTGGCAATCCATCACTAATTTTGGCATATCGAATGTCAAGACACATTTCTGTCCGTGGGAAAAAAGGTTGTCGTCATCTTTAAGTGACTGAGCTTTAGCTATCTGCTGATGAGTTGATTCTGTGTTGACAAAGTTGATGGTATAACCTTTTGAGGCGAGCTTCATGGCAAGATGTGTGAATGGAGTTATATGGCCTTGAAGAGGAAGTGGTATGAGTACTACATGTAGCTGTAGGTGTTCTTTTAGCTCCATTTAGTCCCAAAAATATAGGAGATGGTTGGCTTTTTTGAGAAAAGTTAAGTGTATGATTGTTAATATTGTATGTTTATGTAAGAGCTTGGAAGGAGATGGTGGCTTTGTGTTCTTTGATGCAGAAATGTTTATTTCTAAGTTGGTGTCTGGCTGTCCATGTAGCTGCATTTATTTGAATTTGGAGCCTTTTATATGTCATCCCTTAGGTGTTTAAAGATAATGAGATAACATGTCTTTTGTTTGGTGTGAATCCCGGCTCGTGGCTCACAGTTGTTCTGTATTCATTTGCTTGATGTAAATACTCATTGCAAATAAGTTTTTCGGTTAATTTATTCTTAAAGAAATTGGACTTGTTAGAGGTTGTTGTGTCATCATAGACATAGAGAAGTGTGCCTTTCCAATAATTGGTTAATTGTAATGGTGTGGTCCATTTCTTTCAAATTCAAATTTGTTCTTCTTCCTTTTCTTTATGTTGGGCTGGGTATAATATGTTATGTGGATAGTATAGTTTTGCTTGAAATTTCTTTTACCTAAGTCAGAGTAAGAAAATTTATCTACCTTTACCCGTCTACAATATTCTCCCTAAAGAAATTACACAATATAATTTTTTACGTAGATCTTATCCTTACCTCGCTACATACCAATAAGATTTTATTCTTGAATGAAATTTTATTTTATCTATTCCCAAATCACAATTTTGCTTTGCTATCCCATCCAGTGGAGTAGGATTACTAACACCCCTTTGAAGGCTTAGATCTGACAATTAGAGCGTAAACAATATAATATGGGAAATCAATATTGAACGAAAGAAGAATTGAATTCATATCAACACTAATGTACTCGAACCATAAAAAACTTTAAAAGTTAACCACACTACGCGAGAGTAGTGCTGGTAGTATTAGGAGGGTGGCCCTCTAGGAAATTTTCGTTTTGCTTGTTAAGATATATGACGTGCCTCCTTATATGGTCTTTGACAATTCTCACCTTCTGATTCAGCTTTGAATATTGATTTAAGTTTTTTTTCAAGGAAAATGAATCTCTACTATCTATTCAAATCTCAACTAGAAACATCACTGATGATGGACTACTAATAAGAAGTAAAATGAATTTCTGTAATGATATAATTACTTAACCTTAGTTAAGACTTGAAAGCAATGCTGAACTACTTGTTCCCTTGCAGTTGCTAATTGAGTATTTCAATGGTATATGTGATTCAGAATCATATTACTTCATCCGTTTCCATTTGTTAGTCGAAATATTTTGATCATGCAGATTCAAGAAGCTGCAGTAAGGAGATTTCCTTGAATATGTCCATATTCAAGGTTCCTATTGCTGTATTTGTTTCAGCAGATAAGTATAATGGCTATTTTGTTTGTAATCTGACAGGTACTTAAGCTATCAGTAGTCACTTTGCAGGATGCTGAGAGCAATCACAGAATGCTTCTTCGTTCTAAAGCCTGGGGTCCTGTTATGTTATTTGCGTTATGGTAATCACCTGACTTAAGTTTTAGACATTACTTGCTGAGCACTGTTAATGTATCTTTTTCGTAATTTGTATATTTTGAATGATGTGATCTGTTTTGTTTCTCCTGGTATTTGAACTCAGGTCTTTATGATATGACCATGCTTCAGTTTGAGCTAGAGCAAAGAGTACGATAGAGGGAGTACATGTGTTCTGAGGGGAAAAGGTCTTACTTCTTTTGTTGGATAGGTGTAAGAGATCTCTTCACGACACATGATTCATTGACGTTTTACTTCAGTTGGCTATTTTCTGGAATTATAGACAGAAGTTTTGGTTCCATTACCAATAAAGTTTAACATATTTGTATCCAGTCCGTGAATGATGGAATATTGGGAAGATCACACGTAGAGTATGGATTCATGAAAAGTTCTTGTAAGTTCACGACACTTTGGTTTTGATGGGAGAAAGTGAACTTGGAAGCAGCCACATTAATGTTCCATGACCTTAAGAAGTTTAAAAGGAGATAAACATTAGTTATTTTTTAACCCTTAAAAATAAGAATGTCAATCCCTCAGATCCTATTGAAAAATGAAGGATTCTGTCCTTTACCAAGTAGGAAGGCAGAGAGGCCCTTTGTCTCGTGAAATATACGAAATGGTGCTGAAGTTGTATAATGAGGGATGAACAAAATTCACAAGATGGTGATATTCTTTGTTATCTTAAGCTTGGGGGATGTTCTAAGGCCAGGTCACACTATGAAGGTGCAGCTTGTTTTGAGAAGCTTACCAAGAGCGTGAAATATCGTTGTTCCTGTAGTGGAGTAGAATTTAATACATGAAGGCTGGAAGTAAAGGATCTGTGTTGTCAAATAAACTTTTCACCTTGTCATTGTCATCTGGTCAGTGAGGAGGATTCGTATAACTGATCGCAACTTGTTTTGGACTGAGACGTAGTTACTGTTGTCATTATCAGACGTAGATATTTTACGTGAGTATACAAAACAATTATACTGACATGCTGACCTTACTAGTTTAAGGCATAACAGTAATTGTATGTTATGCCATTATTCACTCTGAAACCTTATAGAACTAATACCTCACTTGCTAAGCTACTTCATGAAAAAAAATACATTAAAATACATCACTTGCTATGTTTTGGCATAACAGAACCGTAATCGGTTAGTGAGAATGTGATAAGAAGCTCAATTTTTCTGAAGAATCTTGTTCTTCATGTCTTGTATGAATTGGTTGAGGTTCTTCTCTGAAGACCCCTCATCAGAAAGTGCATTTTGAAGTATCATCTTTGTTTTATCGATATTCTTCCTCGATTCATCTGATTTATTCATTATCTTTCCAATATTCTCCGCTACTACCTCCCTCCTGATCAATCCTCTAGTGCAAAGGTTCACACCGATCCTCCAATCATCAACCACTAATTTCCTGTTAGTAAGTTGATCCCCCGAAACAGGAAAGCACACCATTGGAACTTTACACAATATGCTCTCCAAGATTGAATTCCACCCACAATGAGTCAAAAACCCTCCGACTGCGGATGTGATAGTACTGCTAGTTGAGAGCACCACGGCACAACCAATCCTCTATCTGCAGTTTCTTCCTCAAATCCGAGAGGCAAAATGTTTCTTTCTCCGGACACTAAGATATTGTGACGTAGCACCCAAATGAAACTCACTTTACTTATCAGAATGCCTTGTGCTATTTCCAGAATATCCTGTTTGCTTAAGTTAACAAGACTACCAAATGAGATGTATAACACTGTACCATCTTGTTTGTTATTGAGCCAGTTGGTGTAATCTGTTGTCGGTAGCAGGTTCGTTGAGATTGTTTTCTTGGTAAAGTTTGTGGGACAGAGTGGCCCAATTGCATAGAATGGTTGCTGCTCTTGTAAGGCCGAGATAGTTGAAGACTCGAGCTCTTGCACCGTGTTACCAATGACAATGTCCGCTTTCTGTGCATCTTCAATACACTTGAACACATATTTAATATCGTTTGGATCAGCATCTTGACAATATGAAGGTAAATCCTCTGGTTTAATGTCTTGAATTCCTGGTATGTAGCTTATGGTGTCGTCGTACTTATCTAGACAAAAATGGTTAACTCATTAGCTGATTGGATTTGTATAATGTAGTCAGAAATTAGACAGTTTCTAGATAAAAGGTTCATACCATGTCGCCCAAAGTGGCCATTTCTCTTGAGCAGGTCGGCGTTATAGAAGACTGTAAGCGCTGTTGCTGGTTCAGTCCAAAATGAGACATTGACGAGATTATATTTCTTGGCGATCATTGATCCCCATACGTGGAAACTGTCAGCTATTATACAAGAAACTGGTGGATTTGGTTTTGAGAGGACTAGATTTTCAATGAAATCATCGACATGAGCTTGGAAAACATGAGTGAGACCTATCATGAACTGGCTCGCGTTGGCTCTCCTGTCAAAACTCAGTGGAAAACCATCGCTGATTCTAGCATAACGAATGTCAAGACCAGATTCCTCTGCATGGGAGAAAGGGTTGTCGTCATCTTTATGTGAGTGAGCTTTAGCTATCCGCTCGTGAGTTGATTCCGTGTTGACAAAGGTGATGGTAAAACCTCTTGAGGCAAGTTTCATGGCAAGATGTGCGAAGGGATTTATATGGCCTTGAAAAGGAACTGGTATCAGTACTGCATGTGGCTGTATTTGTTCTTTTGGCTCCATTTTAGTCCTAAAATATTGCAGAATGTAGTTACTTTATTTGTTGTATTAATACAGCACTTTGGAGTTTTGACTACATGCAATGGTTGATTATTTATATAAGTTCTTTGATGCAGAAGTGTGTCTAAGTTGGTGTTCTGCTGTATAGCTGCACTTGTGTGAATTTTGGATCCTCTTCTAGGCTACCTCTAAGGAATTTATGGTTCAGTATGTCATACAGGGCTCGTGTGTTGTATTCATTTGTCTGATATAGAACACCGGCTTGTGTCCTACATTTGTTTTTGTTTGTGTGTAAACATCGTCTTGTGTTTAGCATTCGTTTTTGTTTGTGTAAACACCGAGATAGTGTGTTGTGTTTTTTTTTTTTTGTGTGTGTGTTAAACACTGACTTGTGTTTTGCATTCGTTTGATTTCAAATTGTTTGTCTTACTTTCCTTGTTAGTTCGTTTCAAAAAGAATGTCGGGATATAGATTAGGTTTATACGGAACGGATGTCTCTTCCTTTTCTTGGCAACTCTTTAGGGTCGTTTGGTTGGAAATAAGTTATCTTATGATTAATTATATATCCCGCGATAAGTTATCCCACCAAATATATGGGTTAACTTATTTTATCATTATGGTATAAATGGTAAGATAAGTCATATCAAACTTGGCAACTAAAGAAGAGACTAAAATTTTATTCTTGAACTGTTTTTTTTTTGTCTTCGGATTATTTCTTTTTATCCGTCACACCAAACGACTCCCTAATTCTAATTTTCCGCATAACATATTTAAGATGACTAGATTAGAGGATATTTTGATATATTTTATATATCTTTAGTTTAAAACTACGAGATTAATTTTTTATCATTATTTTCTTAAAATCTAATAAATAAATTGAAATGAAGTGAATAATGTCTAATTTGTTTCTAGAAGAAGAAAAAAACATGTGATGTGAAATGATTAAAAATAAACACTAAAGCCTTCAAAAATGGACTTCAAATCATTCAAAGAAATGAAGACACAAAAAACACATGATGTGTGGACAATTATAAAATTCTTATGATATAATTATTTGAATGGTATAATACTAAAATGTATCATATAATTTAGTCTCATTTGAGTATGCATAAACACATGGTTAAATTTATATAGAGGCATATTTATATCTTATTTGATAATATTTATCGAACATTTTATCTTAATGTTTTATGTGTATTATTCATGTTATGTCAGGTGAAAAAATAATGTTTAGTTGAAAAAGATCTTTTAAAACAACATTGGAAAGTTTTCAAATAAACTAGTCGAACACTTTTAAAATATATGATTATCATCATTAAGGATATGGCAAGATCAAACTCAATAAATCCAATTTGTTTAAGTGACTTATTATTAATTTACTTGTTTATTAATTCACCCTAATTTAATTCGCTCATAATTTAACACATAATTATATATGTTACTGAAAATGTGTTTGTGCTTCGTGTGTTAGAATATTTTAATGTTATAATATTTTCATATAAATCTATTTTCAAGAGTATAGAACTTATTCAATTATATTTATCAATTATTTTTTTAAAAGAAAAGATTAAATTACAAATCGTAATACTATTTGTCTCCTAGTTTACATAATTTCATTCTCCAGATTTATTAATTTGCTTTTGAAAGTTTATAAAGCTTCATTTATTTTTATTATCTATTCACATAGTTATATAGTTTTCTTAATTAGAAGTCAAATAAATGTTTTTCTCAATTTTTTCCTTTGTTTCCTTGTTCCCTTCTCTTAGGATTCTTCTTTCCCATTGTTCTTCTTCCTATTTTATTATTTACTCGATTTAATTCTTGGTACAGTCACAAAATGAATAATTTTAATTTAAAAATCATTCAATCTTATATTATTTTAAAGATAAGTATCAAAAATACTTTTAAATTATTTCCTTTTTTATTTAATTTCATAACTAAATTATCATTTATTTTTTTAATTTTATATCTCAATAAATTAAGAGCGTGAATTTCATAAAAAAAATTAATTATTATTATTTGACTTTTGAAAGAAGAGGTCCAAACTACTGACACATTTTTTAGCTTTGAATATTTATGATGAAAATAGTCAAAACTTAATTTTAAAAAATGATGGTTATGGTAGGGAATGTACATTGGATAAACTTCTTTTTTAAAAAAGGTTACAAGGTAGAAATTAATAAAAAAAAGTGGATTGAGTGATATTTTAGCCAATTAGGTAAATTAAGAATATATTTAAATATTTTTAAATAGTTTAAGAATATTTTTGGCGCTTTTAAAAAAAATGAAAAAATTATGCAGGTCTATACGGACGGGATAAGATGGATTGAAATGAAAAAAATTATCATGCAGGCTGATTAAAAATTATGCGGGGTTAAGCTCAACCCGCTCTGCCTTCATTCAGTAACGTTATATTATCATCCCTAAACTACTTAATAAAAGGTGTTATTTTCTTATAATCAAACAAAATCGTCCTTTCTAATTAGAACAATATAATGCACTTAAACTTATTTATGAAAATAAAAATGTTCAAGACGAGAACATTTAGCTTATTGGTCTCATGTATATGAGTGTCTATGCAATGCAATTCTTAGAGGGACTAAGAATTTCATTTTATGCTTCTTCTAAGTTAAAATGGTGAATTTTGAAGTTCTATTTACAACAAAATTCAATGATCGAAATGCTAATATCAATTGTTTTAACTATTTTTTTCTTAATTTTTCGTGTGTTTTGATAAATCATTTCCTTTCATTTTGTATATGATTAATAACCAAATCGAACCAAAAATCATAACAAACAAACCATTAAATGTATTCATTTATTTTGATAATCTAAAACTCAATTAACTTAAGTTTAATTTTGACCAACAATCAATTAAAATAGACCCATAAACACCATTTTTGGCCAAATATTTTCTTCTTTTCTTAATTTCAAAAATATTTACAAAAGTTAATTCCATAAGCTTAAAAAAGTATTACATTTTCCTCCAAAAATATTCTTAGAATATTGATCAAACATATATTAGTATAATAATATCAATAAAAATGATATTAATTATCTAAATACAAATAATTATGTTTCCATAATTTTTAAAATAAATAAATTTTGAAAGTTGAATCAAACAAATTATAAAATTCTTATTTTAACAATGAGCAGGTTATCTGCAGCCTTAGCTAATTAATATTAAACAAGTAATTTACAATAGTGACGTGCAAACTAATCTGTCATTAAAAAAAATACTCCAATTTTATTAGAACATTAGTCTAACAGTGTTTGGTTAAAAAATTATTAAAAGTGAAAATCTCGGGAGGATGACATGTATATAGTTTTGTTTTTACGAAGATATAAAGGTTATTTTCGACAGATCCTTAATAATATATTAATATTGAGAATTGAAAGGAAATACGTCATATCAAAAATAAGATAGATGAGAACAAGAACACCAACCTAATACGATAACTGAAATTTGATTAAATTAATTTTAATCAATTAGCTTTAGTGAGCTACTAAAAGTCATATGTTCACCAGCTAATTAATTGTTTAATAAAGAATCACTGACCACAACAAACACTGACCTAATTAATTTAATCATTTTAATTAATTAATACTCTAAGCACCAGTAAAGTGATAGAAACCCCTTATTTATTTATTTAATATTGTTATAATAAATATTCCATTATTGTGCCAACTGTAGCACCACTCAAATAAAACACTCATCATTTTCCCTTTTTATATTTCTTAATATATTTATTATCATTTCCTTTTCCTATTATTCTATTGTATATTCTCTATCACAAATTATGTAATGATATTTATTACTAATCACGAAATTTAGAAAAATAAATCATTAATATTTGTAATCTTGAATTAGAATTACATATTTATATAATTATAAATTATTATTTTTAAAAAATTAAATAATAATATTATTATTATATAAATTTAAAAATTATGTCACGTAAAACGTTCGTAGGTAGTTAAAAAGTTTACATCATATGATATGATGTGATTGTATCAAAAATAAAACTGTGTTAATAAGAAAAGTAAATATTTTGGTCGAATTATTGCAATCTCAAGTTATATAATAATAATAATAACAACAACAATAATAATAGTTAAGTTTATAAATAAATATTTAATTATAGGTTATAAATAACTCACTTGATACCTATAGCAAAAATTTAAACAAGAATTATTAGTCTCGCGTATTAAATCAAAAAAATTGTGTGGTTAAATAAATTTATAGTTATAGTTTATTATAATTTTTTCTTGTGATTAACTTTAAACGTTAATTACGTGGACTGAAATTTGTGTTTGTATAGTTCACCACATTTTTAATTCGTCGCGTTTGTATAATTCGCGATTGACAATTTTTTAGTTTGATTTGTATTTGTATATGATGGTTTGTATAAGACAGTGATTTCCTTGGTTTTTCAGTTTTATCACCAGATACATTTAATCATTTTCTTTTAACTTTCTAATATTTGTATAAAGGTGTAGTTTAGAATTTTGTATAGTGTGATTTGTAAAATATCATTTGTATAATTGTTTAATGTTTAGATGTTTGTGTCTGTATAAATTTGTTATTACGAGTTTTATCATATTTCTATAATTTTAAATTTGGTATTAGTCAATTATACAAATACACATGAATTATACAAATATACTCGCAAATTATAAAAATGAGGGGTGTATTATACAAATTATTATCTTCTCTCGCTTGCCTCTCTCCTCCCTCATCCATTCTCTCTCGTCTTTGTGCTCCCTTAACATGTAGCTATAAATCGTAATTTGCTAATTATAATTATAAGCCTAACTAAATTATTTTGAGTGACTATATGCGAAAAATACACAAATAAACACTCTCTCTTTTATGTTTGTTTCTCACATCTTTTTTAGTTTGGTTAAAAAAATTTAAGTTTTAACTTTTACAAATTTGATGCACTATATATCTTTAATTTTAAGATCATAAAATTTATAATTTATTTTATTTTTTAAATTTTATATCAAAATAAATAGGACAATCAAATTGAAACGTATCCGATCACACATTGATGGACCATTATATAGGGTTTATTATATATTATACTTGTTTTCATATTATATTGTAGAATTTTTCTAAACGACAAGACAGTAGTTGAATATTGTAGGTGCATGTCTCTTGCAATTTATTTTTTTCCTTTATAAAAAGCATTAAATGATTTTTAATTATTTGTTTGAGCAATTATGGGCTTTATTGTTTGTTTTAATAAAGTTAATTTACTAGTATGTTTTTTCTGACCTAGTCAAAAAGTCTTGACTGATAATAAAACATTTTTAATCTATCCCTTTGAAAGAAAATCTATCATTTTCCATTAAATTTCTTGAGTCAATTTATAGTTTTAAATTTAATTTATATACACTAATAATATATTATTTTCTTAGGGGGTTTGGTGTATTTAACTTTTTTGTATAGTTGCTTAGTAGTTGAAATCATTTATTTTATTTTTTAAGTTATTATGAACAATTACATGATTATAAAAGTATTTTTTAATTGATATGATAGCATAATGTTATTTATTACACACTATATATGTATATTTTACCAATCGATGGAAGAAGGAAAATTATTAATGTTTTTATACGACAAAATTAGAAAGTCTCCACAATTTTAGTGAGAATTTATTTCGTTGGTTCGCGATAGAAAAGATCTTTATTTGTAATAATGAACAACAATAATAATAAATATATTTAATATAGTTTTATAAAGTAAAATCTGAAGAAGGTAGAGTGTACATCGATCACATTTCTACATTAGAAATAAAAAGACTATTTCTTATAGTTCTTATCTAGCGTTATGATAAAAAATCAAAAAATATTACTCTCTCTGTCTCAATTTATGCGATACTTTTCGTTTTTTTAGAGTCAAATAATTTAAATTTGACCATGAATTTGTGCATGAAAACTTCAATTTTTTTTGAAATAAAATCTATATATCTATAAACTACATAAAAAATTATAAGTCACTGTAATGACAATTCAAAATATCTAAATGATATATAAAAAATTTATAGCCAAAAATAAATCTATTTAAATATCGAGAATCGAAAAGTGATATATAAAATAAAACAAAGCGAGATATATATAATATATATATATATATATATAATATATATCTATATATATCTATATATCTATATATCTATATATATAGATGGATAGATAGATAAATACATGAATGTAGAAAAGAGTGTGTGTACATGCATGTACCATGGGATTTAGAGAAAAAAGCTGTGACCTATTATTATGTCTTTAACTTGGCCTGCATCTTTTTTGTGTTTCAATCCTTAAAAACATGATAATATATGTCAATCCTATGAATGAAAATATATAATAAAAAAGGAACAGAATAATATGATGATCTCTTTATTTTTTATATATATATATATGGGAACAATTTATTATGTAACTGACAGAGAAGACAGTTTTTGTCATAATATCTAGTAAATCAGATCTAAAATAGAGAGAGCTAGATGGACTCTATATATATATATATATATATATGTTTTAATTATTTTCTAATTTTAAAAAATAGATATCTTAAAAGATTTAAGACAGAATTACTTTTACTTTTTATTTTTATTTTTATTTTATTATAATTATTCCTTTCATTTTAAAATAGTCGTTACGCTTTATTTTTTGAAAGTTAATTTAATTTTTTTTGATTAATTTAATAATTTATAAATAAATTTTGGTATTTAAAATTATAAGAAAAGTACATCAAGTTGCAGTTCTTTTGATATTTATAGATGAAAAAAATATTATAAATATTGACTAAAATTATATTTTTTAATTTTAAAAAAGAAAATTGTGACGAGTATTCTTACATCGAGGTAGTAGTAGATAATTATAATAATTACAAATACATCAATAGAGAAATATTTAGTAATGATAAATCATATCTTTAAGACATAAATAAATTAGGATAAAAAAGTCAAAAATTCTTTTAAATTACTGTTATATAATATATAAAAGAGAAACACGACAGATTATTTGTGACGGAGAAAATTTATCGTCACATTCTTCTAAGTTAGAGTCACTGCTAGTTACATCAAAAGCACCATTTCTCCATGAATTCAGCAAACTCTATTTCCTAAGATTCTCTGTTCATTGTTCTAAAAAATGTTTATATCAAACATTTTTTTAAAAAAAAAACTCAAAATAATATTTTTATCATATTAATATATGTGTGCTGTTTAATATTGAATACAAAATTTAGAAGAGAAGAATATATATATAAGCTTTTGAAATTTCTAATGTTAAACTTTAAATATTTACTTAGCTATAGATTACCTTAGTAAGCCTATAATTAAAAACTTTAAACTAAATTATTTTTTAAATATTAAAAAATAATATTTTTTTGACATATAAATTGAGATAGAGAGTAACTAACATTTTAAATGCATTATGAATAACTTAATGTGTTGCCACTTGCAGACAATAATAAAATGAGAAGGCATGTATCTTAGCTTTTTCTTCACTATTATTTATTTATTAATATGAATAAATTAATTAAATAAACACCATTTATTAGTATTTTAGTATTAGATTAGTTAAGCTTTGATACCTAATGACTTTTTTATTGGCAACTCCTCTGGCATGGAGGAGACTTTTGAAATAAAATAATCTTTATAAGAATCTATAATCCTTTAAAAATACCTTTCTTGTGGAAATAAGAAAGGGAGAAAACCTAATACATATATATAAAATAATTTCTGACTTATTTTTTCGTGTTTGATATACACATAAATAAAAAAAATATTATTTTAAAATATTTATATTTAATTTAGTAAAAGATTATAAAATCGACATTATTAAAGAGTCGAGTTTTGTGAGTGGTGGGGTGGTCAATATATGGGGTCAAAGAACCAACTAAAAATGATGTATACTAGCTAGAAGGAGCAAAATACACCATCCAAAGAAAATAACATAGGGAAAAGGAAATTAATAAAAAAGAGAGAAACCCTAAAATGATATAGTGAGAATTATATTATTTGTTATATAAAGATATATAATATACTTTTAGAAATAAAGTGTTTTTTAATCATAAATTAGTAGAAATTTATGTTAATTTTTTTTCTCATCCTCATTGAATCAACTTACTGAAAAATATATGACAGAAAAATATATATGAAGACAAAATAAATACTTACTGAAATAATAAGAAAACTTCTTAATTTTTTCAGATAAAAACAGTACTAACTTTTTCGATTCAATCGAAATATTTATGAAAATAACCACTATCAAAATTACCAAGAATATGATGAAGAGTACTAGAACTAGAAGAAGTAGATTGAAGTAAGGGGGAATTAACCCCATCATGTGTTGAATAAAATTCAAAGAGAAAATTTAATATACATAAATTAGACCTCAAATAACTTCTTTTAATATTTTTTTTTTATACCATACAACATAATCAAAAAAGAAAGAAGCTAACCTCTAAATCCTCTCAAACTTTTTTTTTTCTTTTTCATTTCTTGAAATTATTATTATTATTATTTTGTCATAATTAAATTACCTCTAAATTAAAAAGGTGGGCGTCCATGTGCCCAACCAAATGCTTCATGGTTCATTTGTCCACCATTTGGTAACAAATTTGGTGGCAAATTATATACTGGCATATTTGATGATGGAATATCACCCATACCACCACCACCACCACCACCACCTTGTTGTTGTTGTCCACCACCACTTCCTCCCATTCCGGGTGGCGATCCGCCACCACCACCACCACCACCAAGTTGTCCTTGTGCCGCCGGTCCACCGCCTTCTTCCTCCTCCTCTAAAGGTAGCCTTTCATATGTTGCATTAGAAAAAGTTGATGCAATTACCATAACTGGTCCTGAAGCCACTAATGACCCTACTACACTTCCTCCCACAACTTGTCCTTGTCCTCCTGCTAGGTATATAGTCAAACCTGCATCGAGACATAATATAATTAAGTAATTAATAAAATCGTAACCCCCCCCCCCCTCTCACCCAAACAATTTTATTAATTACTTCTTAACAAGTCACATAATTCATCAACATAGTAACAGAGCAGACAAAAGTACTATTGTAGTTAAGAAGTGTGATCTCTCTATGTTATATCTACAATTCAACATGACATTAGAGCAGACACGACATAAGTAAGATATGAATTCAACATGAGGTGAAAAACATGTTAAGACACATAACATAAACTGAAAGTGCGGTTATTTCAGTTAGATGAGATGGTCACACAGTTCAATAGGAAGTACCTGTTGATCCAGGAGGGGCGGGGCCAGGTAAGAAAGCTCCGGTCAACGATAAGATCTCGAATCGTCCATGTAATGCCATGACAGCTCCAGGAGCAGATGGTTGTCTTAGGGTTACATTAGTAACAGTTCCAGTAGCACTCAAAACACAAACACCTCTTTGTCTTTTCCTAGCAAATTGAGCTATACTTTCTGCCACGTCAGCTCCATTAGCAACTTCCATGACGTGGCTTCTAAGGGCATTAGGGCTATCCCTTGTAACAAATATTGGTGGTTTAGGTTTGTTTTTTGAGCCAGCTGGTCGACCTCTAGGTCGACGAGTGGCTACTTCCACAGCGCCCTCTTTAGGGTCGTCGCTGTGGTCCCTATCTTCGTCATGACTACCACTACCACCACTATTATCGTTCATTGATACGCCTAGATCTGCCTTCTTAAGAGACGGTGACCCCGCCGATGATGATGTTTCAACTCCTTGTAAACCTACTTGGCCTGTCCACCATGGGTTTGACATGTTACAAACACAAAGATAGGGTTTTTAAATAGTTCTAGCGAAGAAAAAACCTTGAACTCTAGCTAATTGAAAATTTGGGATTAGGGTTTTTTGTTTGAATAATTCAACAAGGATCTAAGCAAGGAGCTAGAGAGATGATCATAAGAGGAGAGAGAGAGAGAGTGATGATGATAATTAAGGAACAAGGAGAGAAAGTGTTATAAGCTTTGTGGGGGGGTTTATATTTGTTTATTATAAACTTTGTTTTATAAAAATATTCGTTTTTTATTTTGGAGGGTTAGAGGTGTGGGGACCAAAGACGGACGTGAAATGTTATTTATAAACTCAATTGAATTCGATAAATTTCGTTCAGATTAATCGATTTATAAGTTTCAAATTCTGATTTCGCAGTTTGGATAGTGGGGGAGACTCTAGGGAACACACAAACAAGGGTTTGGGGTGGTGAAGACTAAAGGCAACGAATTCGACTGAACTCGATAAATTTCGTCCGTACTGATTTTAGAAGTTAAAATTTATAAGTTTCGAATTCTGATTTTGCGGTTCGGTTGATGGAACTAGAAGAAACACATGAAGACACAAAAGTGTGTCAAAGGATGAAATGGTTTTTGTGTTTAAGGTATTAGAGTGTATATAAGTGTTCTTTGAGAAATGAGAAATGGGAAAGAGAGCAAAGGGCCTCTTGGAAATTAGGGTTTTGTGGCGTGGGGTCTTGTGCTCGTGAGGTAGTGGGTTGCACGTTCTCTCTTCCTCCCAAGACACTAAAACGGGTAGAATCGTTTGATAGAGCGTATAAAAATAATATTGAATATGATATATTAATATACAGATGATTAGTTATATTTATTAGAGTTATTTCGAAATTATAAATTTTTATACTGTGTTTGATTTGATAATTTAAAAATAACATTGCATTTCTAGTATCATGATTTCTCATGTATGAGTTGTACATATTAGGTTGAAAATATATCGTAGCTTTGTTTCAATTTATATGACTTATTTTTTTTTTTGATCAATTTACAAAAATGACATATTTTTATATTTAGTAATAATTTAATTTTAAAATATTCATTTTACCCTCAATGAAATGATTTATAGTTACGCAATATTTGGTCTTTCTGTCCTTAATTACTTGTCTACTTTTCACATATTAGTTGTACCTATTTTGACAAATCAAGAAATGACAAAAAAAAAATTGTTATTATACCCTCAATTTATTATTTAAAAAAAAATAAAACTTTTTGAAAATCTTAAAATTTTAATTCATCAACTTCATAATTAATAGAGGTAAAATAATAAGCTCATTATATCAATTATTTTTTTCTTAATAGGTGTGTCAATTCAAAAGTGAACAAGTAATTAGGGAATGATGTATCACTTATTTTAGATTAACAAGTTTCAAAAAAAAATTCTTTTTTTCTTAAACTTCGTGTTAAGTTAAACTAACTCATATAAATTAATAGAAAGAAAATGTTAAATGACTAGAAAATTTGACGTGAGTTTGGCCTGAAAATTTAAAAAACTATGATATTTTTTGAATTTTAAAATAAATTAATCTTTTTTCCATTTTAAAAGAGTAAAAATATTTTAAAAGATAAAACATCATTTCGACAAAATCCCCCCCCCCCCTTAAATTAATAGGATAAAGGGAGTAATAATTAAACAAAATATTTAATAACTAATATACAAAGTTGACTCATGCATGATTTTTCTTATCCGTCCTATCAAATTACCCCTCAGTGTATATTACATCAATTTACGTTGATGGTAATTTAAATTTATTATAACTGATATCCTTAAAAGATAAGATGGTCATCAAACTATGCACATATTTCTAACAAATTAGTAAACACCAACGAAAAATGTCAAAATATTATTTTTAAACTCAATCAATAGCAGAGCTAAAAATTCTATAAAAAAATATTTAAAAATTGCATAACAAAATAAATTGTTTCTAGTGAGATTAACCACTAAGCTACAATCTTTTATATCATTTAACTTATATATACAAAAAAAAATTCGATGTCCGCCCTAAGCCCAATTCTCTGAATTTACAAACAAGTTTTCGATGATAAAAAATTATACTTCGTAATATATTTATAAATAAATATGAAGAGCATATATATAAATTTCCAGCAGCAACTCTGCTCTATATATAATTAATTAAATGTCTATGCTTAAAATAGAGAGAAATCCGACAAGGAAATTAATGATTGGGTTTTCCATAATTTATTTGGAAATTACTTCTTGTGTCACAAATTATTTGTTATTTTCATAACCCAATTTTAAAATTATTTCTTTTATGTTCATTTTATTTTTTTAATAAAAATCCACACTTGGAAAGATAATTTACTCCCATCCATGTGGGAGTGCATGAGAGTACTAATCAAACGATAAAAATGAGAAAATAAATTATGGCAATTCAAACTTACTTTCCAGCAATATTATTGCAATTACAATATGATTATTAGAGGGTTATTTATTTGAGTGTTACTATTCTCTTCATTTATTTTTATTTTTCATATTTTTACTGTATGAGAAGTAACTTAAAAGCTAAATAGAATAAGATTAATATATTATTTAAATCATATGAAATATATTACAATATCTTTTATATTAATATATTAAAAAAAATACAACTTAAAATATTAATAAAAAATCATATAGTTCAATTTTTGAGAGAAAGTAAAATAATGTGACTAGTAGGGCTGTGTATCGGCTGGTTTGGTTCGGTTTTAAAGTTTATCGGGTTGGCTTATTGGTTATCGGTTTTGTAGTGATGCTAAACCGTTATAGAACCATTAAGATATTGGCTTATCGGTTAATGGTTTATTAATTTTTATCGTTATCGGTTCGGTTATCGGTTTAACCGTTAAGATTTGACCCAAAAGAAAAAAATATTAAAAATCACTTAGAAACAAGGTGACAAACCAAATAAACCATGCACTTGAGTTCACAAGTTACATCTTGCTCAAAAGCAAACACTTTTACATCGTAGAATAATCAAGTGTTTAAGACAACCAAAAATAAAAGTAGGAAATTAAACTCTAAGTCGAGGACTTTATATATAAAAGGGATAATGCACACATACCCCCTCAACCTATAAATCTAGAACTATACTATACTAAGGTCCTATACCCCCCCTGAACTTATTATAAGTAATTTTCTACCCTTTTTTAGTCTACGTGGCACTAGTTTGAAAAAAAAGTCAACCATCGTTGGGCCCACAGATAGTGCCACGTAGGTCGAAAAGGGGTAAAAAAATATTAAAAAATAAGTTCAGGGGGGTAATAGGACCTTAGTATAGTATAAGTGTGTCTCTGAGATTTCGGGCATAGGTTGAGGGGTACTTGGGCGTTATCCCTATATAAAATGGTATAAATATAAATAACCACTAAACCAATAATCCAATATTATAAATTAATAACTTTTTTATCGATTTCGATTCAGTTTTGAACAACCTTAGTGACTAGCAAAAATAATGAAAAGAGTATATTGGGATCAATTATATGAGCCTTGAATTAGTAAAGATAAAGATTGTTTATTTAGCTAATATTCTTAATAAAAGTGGACGATGCACTATGTTTGTCCTACAATACTTAGTTTATATAATAATAATAATAATAGTCAATTATATTCCTTACTTTAATTTTGGCATTAATGATACACTTTAGTTGAAGCACTTGAGATGTTAAAAAGTAACGGTTGGCTTAATAATTTTGTATCATCGAATGATTAAGCTAGTGTCGAATGATTAAGCTGGTGTAACAGATAATATAAAAATTAATTTTCTTTATTAAATTTGTTGTATAGTATGATATTCGTTTATATTATATAAAAGACTAATTATAAAAATAAAAACTTTCTTCAAGTGCATGTGTAAAATAAATACTATATTCTATATGTTTCAAATACACTTAAATCTAATTAATTACCACTATAAGATATAGCCTTATTGTATAATTTATCAATCTTTTGAACACAAACGAAAAGAAAAAAAACACTTTAATTATTATATTTATATTATGATGCAAGTCCTATGTTATAAAATTTATATGGGTTCCACATTAAGAAATTATTACTGTTCAATTATTTTATTAAAATAAATCAAAGATGTCTTTTCATCCTTATAAAAGGCTTTTTATAGATGGATGGATATGGGGAAGAGCATCTTTTTTGGTGATAGAATTAAACCAAAGTCTTTTAATAGTACATTATTATTTTGGGATTAAATTAATTTAATAGTACAATTATTTTTAGGTTGCTACATTGGTATAGCTACTAATAATATGCCATGAAGCAAGTTCATAGATTATTACGGGGAACGAAATCAGTTTATAAAATTATGATTCAATGTTTTTATATTTAGATGAGCTAATCATGACATGTTTTTTATCAATTCGATTTGTATTAATTCGATTGATTTAACTCTTTAAAAAGTTGAATTGATATATATCATTCAATTTTATCCATAAGAAACTTTGTCTAAATAACTTTTAAAATATTTCTTTTTGCTTGATATGTTATATATAACTATAATATTAGTGAAAATTTTTCTTAGGTTTAAAATAAATTATGAGAAACCAAATTAAAAAAAATTAAATTTAATAAAGATTAAACGTGTTACTGTCAAACCACAATCATTATTCAAAAAACGTATAAAATTTAAATTGAATAAATAAAAAGAACAAAAAATATAAACTAAGACCCTATCTAAAATTCTGAAATTCATCAAATACTTGATTAAATTAACATATTAAAAAAATCAAGACACATAGCTAAGTGCTTGTGAAAATTTGTGCATTAAGTTTTGTCCAATATATACAATATATGTTCCCTATTTATGATGATGAATTGAAGAGTAAATCTCATGAACAATTAATGTACTTTAATTTGTCTTATGCTTCCTCACTATATTTTTACTAATTCATTTTGAACTTGAAAATAAAATAATTATTTTTTTTATATTTAATAAATACATGGACAAATGATTATGGCTTTCAATGCCTATTTTGGTATTTGTTCAAATAACCAGCTGAGGCTTTAACTCTAAAAAATGGTTCCAATATGGTGTTTAGATCATATTTTCATAGAGTTACTTTCGAGTTCGACTCCCTCTTGATTATTTAGATGATTAAAGGTATGATAAACTCCTTTTGATAGTTCAAGATGATATTAAACAGATTCAATCGTGAGTTCACTTGATTATTTCTCTTTCCTTCACACCTTCAGAGAAGGTAACACTACAGTTTATTTGCTCGCGAATGTAACTGAACATTGCATAACAACTATCTTTTCATCGAGGCTATAAGTCTTCCTCGTAAGCTTTCATTCACCTTAAAGAATGATGTAGTTGACAAGCCCAACATTAGAATTCGAGTGAAAAAGGGCAACTTCATATTTAATCCTAGCTAAATTTTGTTTGGTTACTTCTATTTCTAGAATTTTTCCTTTTTCTCCTTTTATTTCAAAAAGTTAGAGAATAAGAATGTACCCTCACTCCTAATTTTGTGATGCGGAGTCAGGCTTCACCCACTCGATGATCCTTTGACTTCTGTATTAAATCTCATTGAGGAAATTTTCGAAAAAAAGTTGCAATTTTAGGTTACATCCTATCTGCAAGAAACTAATTACCACAATAATCCTCACCCCCTTGACATTTCTTCCTAAATGAAGCTTATTGCTTCAACGACTATATTCCATTAAGAAAGTTGTAGTAATTCAAAATTATCTGTTTCAAATTACTTCGAACGTTTGAAAAGTTCATAAATAAAGCTTAATGAATTCAATTGAACAACAAAAATTGTGTTTTTTTTTCTCATTATGTGATCGCTTATTGTTATCCTCAATTCAACATGAATTAGTTTAAGAGTCGTGAAATAATTAGTTCTTTAAATATAATTAAGAATAATTTAATTGCGCGAACAATTTAAAATTTGTAATTTTAAATAAAGGGAATATAAAAAGTAATATTCCCCTTTTAAAGAGTTATGATTAAAAGTGAACTATCCAAACACCTCTTTCTCTTGCACGCTTAGTAAACAGTACTTCACAAAATGGCCGGAGACCTGTTCGAAGATTTGCCTCCTCCGGCTGCGCCGCCGTCTTCCGCCAATGGTGCTGCCGTCACTACTACGGAGACGTCGCCGGCACCACGACAATCTCTTCCTCCTGCCCCTGCTCCTGCTCTGAAGAGTGCCCTTAAACGTACTAAACCATCTGCAGAATCACAATCTGAAAGTAGGTCAATTTTCGTTGCTTAATGATTAAATAGAGTGTTGAATGGATTGATATTAAGTTACTATACTTCAATTCTGGCTGTTTTGAGCTTTTTTTTTCTTTTAATTTACATGCTTAAGAAGGAATAGGGAAATCATAAATGGTTTGTGTAATTTGAGATGTAAAGCTACCATTTGAGTTGTGGCCTCTGAGCTATTTTCTTCTTCGGAGCTTTGAAAATGTAGTATGTTTTGATCTGTTTAGAGATTCCTTCTAGGACTCATGATCCCTTCATTAGTGAGATTTTTTTTGTGATAATTCCACAGATACCTGCTACATCCCATCAAACAGTTACCATGTAACTCTGTCCACTTAAGCTAGAACATACATACATACATACAACAACAACATAGAGAGAAGATTAAGTGTAGGCCGACCTTACTACTACCTTAGAGTTAGAGATGTTGTTTCCATAGACTGTCGGCTTAAGAAAAAACAGTTTTGAGTAGTATAGAGAGAAATGAAGAAAATTCGAAGGCTAGAACATATGGGAAGAAATCTCCCAGTGTTTTTGTCTCTGCTAGAATTTGAACCCGAGACCTTAAGGTGCTCAATGCACTTTATTGACCACTTGGCGACACGCTTGGGTGCTCATTAGTGAGATTCTTCATTGATGAGTATATAGTGATTGTCTGATTGATTTTCTAATCCTTCATATCAACTTTGGGTTCTGACAAGAAAGTTGAAATTGGGAGCTAAAAAGGCTTCAACCTGAAACCATTCGTTGCGTTCTAACTTCTAGTGAAAAAGCTTAAGCAAATGAATCTATGCAATTTCATCTTTTTGTTATTTAGTATTGGTATGAAATGGGCCATATAAAATTCGTATGGCCTACCCCAACTATTTTAGGATTGATGGATAATTCATGGGTTGATCTATCCTCTTTCTGTTACACATATTCTAGCAATTCACTTTTTGAGCACTTCTCCCTTTTGTTGTCCTACAACTTGTACTATTTGTTAGTTATTGGATGGTCAATATTTGAGTTGGGTAAGGTATTGAGTAGCTGTTGTTGACTTGCAGCATCTGTTCCTGAAAAACGATTGAGATTTAAAACAACCACCGATGCCTCAGAGACACAAGTTATTGAAGCCATGCAAAAAATAGCATCACATATAAAGAACACTTCAAAGTTTAGCAAGGCGTCAAAGCTTGCGACGCAGCTAATTCAGGCTGGCAGTGTAAAGCCTGCAACTGGTGACCATTTCTTCGCCATTCTTGAAGCTGCAATGTCATCACTCACCGCCTGTCATGAGCCCTCTGTACGAGCAGATTACCACGAGTTATTCACAGCTGTGCAAGATACAATTGAGGTGAGCAGTTCATCATTTGTTTACAAGTGT
Organism: Solanum peruvianum; assembly: GCA_027705065.1. NCBI lineage: Eukaryota > Viridiplantae > Streptophyta > Magnoliopsida > Solanales > Solanaceae > Solanum > Solanum peruvianum. The sequence goes on along the minus strand of JAKWJD010001765.1, from coordinate 868,785 downwards.
CTGTGTTGGACATCTTATAGTGGAACATATCTGATTATTGATTTTTTCATTTGCAGTGTCTTTCAAAGAAACAGCAAAATATGATAACTACATGGACCATGAGGGCTGTGGTGGCTAATGACCTCTTCACTGACGACAGTTTCGTGGTATGATTTTGACTCATTTTATTTGCTGTGTAGAGTTCCTTTTTATTTTTGACTATTCCGACAGAGTTATATGCAGTTCTTCAGTAAGAGTCATTGATTTTTATTCTGGAATTCAATCTACTACATTTAAGGAACTCGTTTTGTTAAAATATCATGAAAGCACTTTAGCGAGCAACTTTTCTTCTCAATGATTCTTTTCTACATGACTGTTAGAGTATGATCAATGTGCCTAGTATTTAGTTCACCGAAAGTTTTATAAAGCTTCTGCATTTCTCGACACAGTAACACAGTTGCTGTTGTTGGAACTAAGGAGTTCAAAGTTGCATGCTTGATTCAAAAGGAAGAGGGTGTTAATCTCTCCAATTGCCTTAGCATGTAGTTTCACAAAGTGAGTTTACAAAAAGAAGTTGAGAACTAATAAGGTCCTGCTAACTATTTAGGTGAGAAGGAAAGCTTTTAGGTTATCAATCTGAATAAGGGAGCCTATGCAAGCTTAGGTGGACCTATGTCAAGCTCAATGCAATTCAACTGAGGCTTGGTGATGGCTTTCCCCTTGAGAGTGACAACATCATGATAACTTGGCTTATATTGCATCTAAAATAGAAGTTTACTGCTACATTTTGGAACTGAAAGAAATGTAGAATGGATTGCTAGGAGACCAGTGACAGTGTGATTTTTTTCTTTTGATAAAGTAGTAACATGTGATTTCACCTTATAACTATTTACTTGGCTAGGCTGACTGCCAAGCGAGCTCTACAAGTTTGAGCTCAAACTTTAAAACAGCAGACACCCAGTTTAGTTAAGTTCAAGTTGCTTGTAACCAGCTAAGCTTGGGTACACTGTTTATCTGAAAACTAGCCCTCCAAGCTCTCTTAGTTCAGAATGAGGGGCAATAGCTTACAACTCAATGCTAGGTTCACAGAAGCATTTGTGAGATGCGATTTGGTCTTATAGCTAATCTAAAGGTTTTTATATTCAATCGATTTTAATTGACCTTGCTAAAATATAAATAATCAACTGAAGTTCTCATTTCTTACCATTGAATAACATTTTTGGCAAAGTGTACAACTAATTAAAATGGTTAATCGCTTTGTCGGGGTGTATATTTGTCAATTCAAGTTAACAAAAATTAAGATGAAAGAGTTGAAATGTTATGAGCCTAATTTGTCACAGCAGGAGGGGCTTGGATGCAGGTGCCTGAAAGCATCAAGGCTATACTTAGCAAGTTTATGTGTTTCACACCAATAATTTTGAAAATGAATGTTTAAATGCCCTTCAAAAGTCAGTAACTAGATCCGAACATATAATATGCTGTTACCAGAACAAAAATGAACAAATTGCATCTTACCCTTTTGGTTTGCTCCACATGCAAAAAAAAGTGGATATCTGCAAGTTATGGTTGGCACCTTACAGGGAAGATGACTTTTCATAAAAAAATAAACCCTACAGGGAAGATGACAACCTATTTGAAATTTGAAACTGCACCCTCTTCTCATAGTTGGCATGGCTCTCAGATGCTATTACTCTTCTTTATTATGTTGTTAAACAGTTATCTTATGACAAAAACGACATTGTGCGATCTGGAAAACACAGATACCTTGATTAGCATGTAAAACTCTTGATGCTCCAATGATTTTTGTGAACTGTAAAAAGATCAAATAATGGACATTTAATGATGGTCCAGGTTAAGACTTGAAGAAGAGGGATATTTTTAGATGTGGCATGTTTTTGTGGAAGAAACAGTATCAGATGCAATTTGGGAGTGTTCTGGCAATTTGTTTTCTACTGACTTATCTATAAAATAGAAAAGCCAAAAATGAGCATGGGCAGTTATGAGCTGCCAGGAGTTGAAATAGCACCATAATATCCCTTGGGTCCAAATGAGGCTAAGAATGGTTGATGTTGGACTTCCTTATAAGTGGATTGACTTAAGTTGTTTTTTAAGTAAGGAAGTTGTAAATTCAATTTTAGGAGTTATCTTCTGGTTAACTTCTTTTATTCTACTATTTTATATCTACGCCCTCTATCCCTATTTCTTGCAATAACTTTGGTTTCCATGAGACATCAGTCATTTTAGTGGATATTCAAACTTCTAATTGAAATGATTTCAGATCACCTCAATTTTTTTACTTTTGCAATTTGACTTGTTTCATGAGCAAATAATATTGTTCTGTGTAGACCAGTAGCTTAGAGAATTTAAGTAAACTTTCTGACTCAGTATGACATTAATGTATTTGAACCTTTATCGGTGGAAAGTAAATGCCTATGAATGCTATGTGCAGAGGGATTCACTTTAATGGTCATTGCTTTTCATTTTTGTCACTGAGAATTGTTAGCTTGATTTGAATGAATGTGAAATGCAGATTGGCCGTGATCTTTTGCTGATAACCCAATATTATTGTCTTCCATAACTCATTTGGGGATTTCTTTTCGACTGTGCCATACTCATTGCTAATTTAGGAGTCAAAGAAGATGCATAGAAAACATTACAACAAAAAGGGAGATGTCTGCTCCTGTAGAAAAGTTTACATACAACTAAGAAGCAAATAAAATCCAGAAAATGATCAGTACTTGTTACAGGCTCTGCTTGAACCAACTGAATAAGTTAATTAAACAGCATTCTTTAAGAGTATGGTTAGGAGTTGAAGTACATCAAAATACCTACGATTCCTTTCATTCTGAATGCACCAGGCACCATTGACCTTATCTTTTGGATTTCCCAACTCTCCATGAACACCAGCTCTCATAAGCTTCCTTGATACTGTTTGGCATGACCCAGGCAAGTCCAAAAACTGAGAAAAACATAACTCTAAATGTTAGTTGCTACGGGTACAATGCAGAAATAGATGCCACACACTCTAAGATTCCATTTGACACATACAATACCTATGCACCATTTGAATTCTTCTGATGTTAAGATTGTCTTGAATAAGACACACTTCATATAAGGTCAGTTAGTTTGTAGAGAAACAGTTCTCACTTTTGGGCCTTTGGCTTAGTCTGAGGGATGATGTGGACCAAATTGCATCAAATGATATATTTGAAAGACTATTTTGGTCTGTGTTGCTTAGATCATTCAGAATCCTTGCTGCAGTTGTGTCGATCGGACACGATTTGAGTGTGTGTGGGTATGGGAACCGCACTGAACTTGGTCAATCTAACTTGCGTGCTTTAAATACACCTATCGTAATATGCATAGTTTGATCGATACTTGATTTTTCTAAATTAAATATTAAGTAATTACAAAAATATAATTGAACTAGCTTTACTTCAAAATTTCAATTACTTGTCGAAATATACATCTATTGGCCGTATCATAACACCTGATGAATCTAATTTCTAGATCCACACGTGTGTCGGGTGCCCACACGTCCAAGCAACACATATTTTGGTCAAAAGTTGCTACTAAGCTGTGATTTGTCCTAAAATTTGTTTCCTCGATATATCTTGAATTATGACAATCTTTTTATCTTCATCTTTTCTCTGCTCGGCTACATTTCAGTTTTCAAAAGCAACAGGCAGAATTAAAGAAACAATTTCAAATCTTCCCGTTGCAACTGAAGATGATGATGGAGAAGAGGCTGCTGCTTTGATAGAAAAGACAGAAGCCGCCAATGAAGAAGCTGCCCAGACAGATAATAAGGAGGAGAGTGATCCATTTGGACTTGATGATTTGATTCCAAGCACATCAAAGAAAGATGACAGGTCAAAGGGGAAGAGGGTCACATCGACAAAAGCAAGAAAAGGACAAGAAGAAGAAGAAACCAAGAGATTCCTGAGATCACAGCGAGAAGCCTTGATTTCCTGCTTAGAAATTGCAGCTAATCGTTACAAAACCCCATGGTCAAGTATCTATTGACAATCTAAGCCTTGTTATGTCTTTCAGATTCAAAATGTCGAATTCCCTATTATCTTACAATTTCTCATAGAAGTGTCACTTTTCTACTTGTCAGGTGCCAAACCTCTATTGACATCTTAGTCAAGCATGCCTTTGATAACATTTCAAGGTTCACCTCCCGACAGAGGGATGCTATCGAGAAACTTTGGGCTTCTGTCCGTGAACAGCAAGTTCGGAGGAAGCAAGGGAAATCTGTCTCTGGGAAACTCGATGTTAATGCTTTCGAGCACCTCCAGGAAAAATACGCAAATGAAAAGATCAGCATCCGTCGTGCTGTTGGAGGCAGTGGGGATCGAAAGTGTCAACAATGGCTTGGTTGATTTTATTGCTCTTGTAACACAATCTTTGTAGCAAGGTACGTCTGGTTGCAGAATTAGTCATTAGTAGTTATGATTGTATTTACTCTGAGAACGAATGCTAAAAATTTGAGAAGAACATGAATTCAAGGGTGCGAGTAAAAGTGGAAATGATCTCAACCCACAATCTTAGAGTTGGAGGTAGCGGGAGCTTACCATCTGAGCAACTCTTCTTATCGACCTTTTCTTCGTTCCCTTTGCGTGTAAAATGAAATATTACATGTTGAGATTGTTCAAATATTCCTATGACTTATGTGATGAGTTATGTCTGATGAATATTGCGCGTTGACATAGCAAAACTCTGTCATTCAAAGTGAATAAGCTTTAAATAAAACTTAAAAAGGACGAGATTTAAATAATAAGTAAGGACGATAGATAAATAAAAACGAGTGTTACTCATTTTCAAGAGCCCAAACACAGCTCTTGGTCCACATTTGTAATTTCATCACCCATTTTTAAGAACTCAAATTTCAATAACTTTACAACAACATTATCAAACCTCAATAATCAATTTGACTAACAACCAATCTTTTTGACAAGTCTAATTTTAAAATGTATTATTTAGATCACTATTGAGACTTTGTTCATTAAAACTTATTTAAACTAATCAAATAATTAAATCTAAGTGAAAATAAAATATATCTAATGATTATACTTGCAAACAATGATGTCTAACTAATATACAAAACATGTGTGAACAAACTTCACTCATATTAATTTCTTTATTTGTGAAATAATTTTATAAAATGAAAAAAATTGATTCGAGTTTATAACGAAAAAAATAGATAAATTTGACCGACCTCCTAATCCTATTATAATTTCTGAACATGAAAATTGTGAGTATTTTTAAAAAATAAAATTAAATCAAATTACTTTTTTTGAATTCTTAAAAATTTCATAATTTTATGGTATCGAACATATAGAGTAAAGTGTCAGTTAAAAAAACATTTGGGGGAAAATATGTAAAGTTCTAAATTAGTATGGGTAGCCATTGCAAAAAGACCAAAATTAAACCCTAAACCCTAATCCCCCAAATCACTCGCCTTCCCTATAAATCTGATAAACCCTACGCCATTTCTCTTCAAGCCTGCAAAATTCTTCTTCTGCATCTAAAGGTATGTAATTTTTCTTCTCTTTTCATCAAATTCGTTGTTTTCTGCATCTTTTTTATAGAGAAAAATAGCACATATCGAAGGCTTCACAGTTAGAATTTGATAAACCACTGTGGAGCTCAAAACTTGTGCAATATTAAAATGTTCATATAACAGCTAATCCTTTTAAAGGTGTTCTCTTGATCTGCATTTTTTTGCAATTACTCAGGAGGGATTTGTTATGTGATGTATATTTTTGTCTTGTATTTTTTGAATTTTTTATTTTGATTCAATGGATGTTGAGTAACAATCCACTGATTAGATCTTTGTGAGTCAAGTAGTGAATTTGTGGATGTTTTTTTTTTTTTCACAAAGTCGTGATTTTTATGATGTTTTTGTGGTAAATGTGGGATCTTTTGTGGATGTGGTGTGTTTTTGTTGTTATCTGTGGTATTAGGGAGTAATCTTTTGATTGATTTAATGGTTTTTGTGGTCTAAACTATGAGCATGGTTTCCATTTTGTTTATTATTTAGTTATAAATAGTAACAAAAAATTGTGTATTTTGTGTTTTCTCTTGGTTGAAATGTGTTTAATATTGTATTGGTGTTTGTTTTTTCTATCGGAAGCAACGTCTCTACCTTAGTTTGGGGTAAGGCTATGTACACACCACCTTCACTGGATGTGCTAATTCTGTGTTGAGCAGAATAAAGGCTAATTGTTATGCAAATTCTGTTCTGTTTATTTTTGTTGTCATGTAAAGTTATTTGATAATCTCCATCGTGTGTATGTTATAATTCAGGTTTAGAAGTGACAATGGCGAAGAATCCGAAGGTTTTCTTTGATATATTGATTGGCAATGCCAAAGCTGGGAGAGTTGTAATGGAGCTGTTTAAAGATAAGACTCCTAAAACTGCTGAGAACTTTCGAGCTCTGTGTACGGGGGAGAAAGGGATCGGGCAATTAGGGAAGCCATTACATTACAAGGGTTCGGGTTTTCATCGAATCATTCCACAGTTCATGTGTCAGGGTGGAGATTTCACCAGAGGAAATGGGACTGGTGGAGAATCTATATATGGTACTAAATTTGCTGATGAGAACTTCAGTGTGATGCATACTATACCTGGCCTTCTTTCAATGGCAAATTCTGGACGAAACACCAATGGATCTCAATTCTTTATCACCACAGTAGCAACACCTTGGCTTGATGGTAAACACGTCGTGTTTGGGAAGGTTGTTGATGGCTATAATGTTGTCGAGGCAATGGAAAAGGTTGGTTCAGATAGTGGGAAAACATCATGCCCTGTCTTAATCGATGATTGTGGTGAGATAACTGAGAACTAATGTAGTTTAGCGACATGTCAAGTTACAATACGGGCTGTGCAAAACTCATATATGCATGCTTTTTTTTTCGACAAGCTGCTAGTACATGTAAAGGTTTCTGCTATGTTATGTTAATCTATTGAATAAATTGGCGCAATGACATTATACTGTGCTTGTTACCTCGATTGAATTTGTTCGATATGTGTCATATACATGAGCTCATGGCGATTATCTATATCATATGTGTATGTTTGAGATTGATTGTACAATTATTTAGACAAATGCACAAGTCAAGATTCAGAACAAAGAAATATGGTGTTCTTATTCAACAAATATGATCCAGTTTCACTTCACAGCAATACAAGTGAATCCTGAATTTGTACATTCTGTTTCTTCTAATGCAAAAATGTTAATACAACATTGTATATCTTACTGTGATACTCAAAATTTTTGCCATTGATAGCATACAGAAAGGCTGCATTTTTACAGCATCCTAATCTTCATCAATTTGTTGATCTTCATCTTCCCATCTTGGTGGCCTAACTACTAAAAGCACCATTCCCAAGCTCATTTCGACTCCCATTTCCTTCAAGTTCAACCCTCTTTCCACTTTCAATCCTTCGTCACCGCTCCCATTGCCACCACTAAGCACCAAGTAAAACCCATCATCCACCACCACTTCCTTCCTTCCTCTATCAGCCACTACCAAAACTGGCTCTTCCTTGTACTTTCTCTTCTCCTTCCATGGCAAAAGCTTCCCACTCTTGAACGATACTGCAACTCCACCGCTCTCTAAACCTGCAATTGGTTGCCATCCAGGCAAAACTACCCATCTCCTCCAATCCTTCTCTGCCTCCACTACACCAAACTCCCCCACGCCACCACATTCCCATGGCGCTGCCTCCACCTCAAACTCCCTCTTCTCCGCCTTGCAAACAGGCAAAACCACTACTTTCGTCGACTCTGCTACCTCCCCTAACTTCATCCTCACCAAAGGCACTTTCACCTGCTCATCAATTACACTCTCTTTATCAACCCCTTTTCCTTCTAACACCTCTACAAGCACATTTCTAGCACTTTCAGTCTCCACAACTTCAAGTGCCTTCTCCATTGCCTCAACCCTCGAATCCTCAGCAGCTGCAGCAGCATGTTCTTGACCTAGCCTAAAGAACCAATAAGCCAAACAATCACCAGGAGAATCACCAGTAAACTTATCCCAACCATAATCGATTCGTCTTCGCGGGAAATCCTTCATTGACCTAGCTAAATCCTGCGCTTGCTTCATATCAAACCCATTCCTCACTATAAAACTAGCAGCATCCTTTCGTTGCTTACCACTAAGCAACCGAATTTCATACAACAATTCAGCACCCCCAGATTCAAAAAACGACAGCGTTTCTTCATCCAAACCACACTCAACAAGAGTTTCACGAACTTGAGCAGCAACCACCAATCTATTCTGCTCAACCCCAGTAATCCCAGTAATTTCCTCGAGTGTAGAAGGCGTAAACCCTTCACTGGTTAACGAAGGTATCAAAGGGGCATATTCATACCAAAGTCCAAGACGATTAGCGAGAACTTCGAGCTTGGAATTGGTGTCAAGGTTGCGAAATTTCGGTGGAAGAGGAGAAGGGGGTGGTCTAAATGGCTGATAAAGCTGCTGTTGTTGTGGTGGTGCTGTTGAATATTGTTGGTTTCTTTGACCTGAAGGAGGAATGATAAGTGCTGATATGGGTCTCGGACTGAGATTTGGTTTGTGGGTTATGGTGAAAGTGGGGTGGGGATGACTATGGAGAAATGGGGTTGAGAGAGATAACGATTTAGGGGAGTTTACAGTGAGAGAAAACATGGCTGAACACTCTCTGGAGATGATGATGATGAAGAAGAAGAAGAAGAACAGTAACTATCTTATCTTCATTTTTTTGTTGATATTTTTGATATTTGGGTTGGGCTTTCTTATGGACTTCCAATGTTTGATAATTTTTAGTTGGGCCTAAGCTTGTTTATTAGGGTCCAATAATAAAGTCAACACGAGTGACGGTGGTCAAAATATGTATCCGATAATATATACAAATCATCTAATTAAGAATCGGGAATATTGTGCATTATAACAAACTATTAGTTCAAACAAATGTTGTAGCTATCGTTTCATTTCATTCCAATTTGAAACGAACTTCTTGTCATTCACATCTCTCCTCTGGAATCTTGCTTGTCACTCTCCTCTTTTTCAGTCATCTCTCCCTCGTTTCTCTCACTTGTATTTTTTTATTTATATAAAGCGAGAGAGATTGTATATACAAATACATATCTCTCGATCCTATATACTTATAATATACAAATACAAATCTTTCTCTGACCAGTTCTCTTTTGTCTTTCTCTCTCACTTTATACAAACGCAAGTTATTCAAAGTACAGTGTATAACTTGTCTTCGTAAAAACGAGAGCGAGGCTTGATATACAAATACAAATGTTTTAATTCGATTCAATTGGTTACGAATATAATTTTATGCGTATATACAAACACAATCATGACACATTAGTAGTTACAAATATACAATTATCTAACCTATACATATATACAATTCATCTTTCTCCACTCTTTGCTCTCTCTCGCTTACCTCTTTTTCCAATCTCGCTCCCACTTTACCCTAACACAAAGAACATATACATATACAAATACAATTTTTATAGACACAGGCGAATTATCATCCAATATATACAATTCACCAAAATTTTATATAAATCAAATGCTTCATAACAAAGATAATCTAATTATGAAACACAAATAGCAAACTGTAGCTATAGAACGAAAGCCCCAATGACATAATTAAACAAAATGTCATTGGTTGTGGGCAACCACTAACTTACTATCTATATACGTCCGGAGTTTGAAATATCAAAACTCATAATTTTTATTATAAATTAGCTTAAAATTATCGATAAATTTCGTTACTAATTTCATAATTTATTTCATTTAACAATTTAAAAGTACATAACTTTTATTTATATCCTCAACATGCACGGATTTGGTGCAAATGCATGCACCATCTACTTAACTAAAAGGACAAAGTTCCTTTTTTTAATAATTTTATTTTAATTTATGTTGTGATATGCAACATTAAGAACAAACTACAAAATTAAAAATTAAATAAGTAAGTTGATGTTTGCTATTTCTGGTCTTTGTAAATTTCTAATATTTTTTAAATAATAATTTAACATTCATTTCTAAAAAAATAAGTATTAAAACTTAAAAGATTAATCAAAATATATGAAGTAAGATTTTAAATTCAAAGACCAGGATATTAATTTGTTGAAAATTAGGTTGGTAGATGTTAACTTGTACAAATTTATTCTTCTTATTACTATCCAAGTCAAACAAGAAATATTCAAACTTCCTTTTTATAATATTTTTATTTTGTGAAAAATATTCAAAGTTCTAATCATGATTCTCAATTCATCTTCCACTTAATTATATCCTTAGAACCCAAAAAAGAGTCATACTAAATTATTCCACTTAAATTTCATGCATTATTTAATTTATAAAGTTTAACTTTTTGACCATCAATCAATGACTTCTTCTATGGAACTTATTTTTGAATTTTGACATTCAAAAACTTCTGGAAGAGTTAATAGGTTTAATTAGCACTTTAATTAATTTTATTTTTTAAAAAAAGGAAATTTTATTCATACTAATGAGTAAAACACTATTAATAAAACTATTGACTACCCATCAACTAAAAATTCGCTAGATTCTTATATTTTTTTAAAAATATTTATATTGAATTAACTTTAGAATTTATATACTTCCTCTATTTTAATTTTTTTTTTTTTATTAGTCTGTTATAAAAAGAATGTTACTCGTACAAATATGTTAGACATGTTTAAAACTACTAATAAACACTAATTTCAATTGTTCAAAACCACATATTTCATTAACAACACATTTGTTCTTCTCTCTTTGAAATTTTGTTGCCTCTATCAAATTATTGTTTTTGTAATATTTGAATTTTTTCCTAACCTAGTCCATATTCAGATGAAATCAGAGTCTTTGAGGTGAGGGGAAATATGATAACAGTTGGGTGAACCATTTATAATATTAATTGCATGAGTAGTTAGATAATTCGTTAAAGAATTCTTACGTCTTTAATTCGAACGTGTAGAATTTCTTAATCACAGCGTGAAAGATATTCAACCTATTATATTGAAATATCCTTAATAACAATACAATCATGTTAGATGTATTATTTTTAAAAATAAATTTTATAATACATAAATTTAAATTTAATTGAATCTTGAAAAAAAGTTCACCAACTACATTTATATTGACCAGCCAGTAGTATACTAAATTATGTCTATCTTCAATGAATTCTTCCTTTTAATTAGTAATCACGTGCTGTCGTTTCAAATCCAAAATTCACCACGTGCAACACTTGCCATGCAAATATAATCCTCGTGAAAAATCACAAAAATTCCTTTATTAGTCAATAATAATAATTAAAATATTTACACAAACTATGAATTGGTCAATTAATTATAAAAGTTTATCAGCTTTATTCTTACTTCTATTATTGCATTTTTGTGGTTATTTTCTATGTCTTAAATGAACTTTTATCTAATTTTTCAGCCTAGTTTATCAAACATATTCTCAATATCACTATTAAGACTTTATCCGTTTCGATTGGTCTATTATTTTTTTTAACTTAATATAAATTTTAAGAAAAATAATTTTTGAATCTCGTAATTTTAAATTAAAAATATATTAAATATATTATAATATTTTTTAATATTGTGATCTTTTTTGGTCTTCAACATTTGCTCTTATTTATTTTCTTAAGCGGCAATCTTCTTTATCTGACCGCATTAAATATATCACGAAGAAAGTTACAATTAAACAATTGTAAAAAAAAGGATTCCTTTTTAAACACATTATTTTTAAAAAAAATAAAACAAATAAATTGAAACGACTGAAATATTCCATTAGAAAGAATTGACTTGAGCAAGGGAGATTAACATGGGTTAGGGGAATAGTTTGGTCATTCTTTCACCCTTAGAGATTTTGAATTTGAAATTTAAATTTATTTTTTTTATTAGAGCCTCGTCTTTGGAATTGAGATATGGAACGTAAAATTTAAATTTAATCGAGTTACAATATAAATAAATAAAAAAAACAAAAAATAGATTAGAATGTGAAGAGAGTAATGTGAACACATTTTGTAAAAATTCTTTTTGGTTCCCTCTGTTGGTTTGGTAGATTATAATTATATTTTTAAGTTATCTTAGCAATAATAATGTTGACCCTAGCTCCTACGCACTTTATTATCCATCAAAACATTTAAATAAAATTACTTTGACGACATTATAATCATAGTTTTACCACCACTAATTTAGAGTTATTAGGTCCATAATTATGAAGAAAAAAAAAACGTAACTTCACACTTATTTTTTAGGAGCAAAATATTATGAACGATTACTTCACATTTGACCATCTCTAGGATCACTATTGTTCTATATTACATCACAAATGCTATTTTAGTTATATAATTAATATTTTTAATAGAGTTAGTAGTATAAAAGAACATAATTATCACCCTTACACGAACCGACATCAAAATTTTACCTGAGATTATTAAAATTGACGTAGAAGAAGAAGCATTTAAGATTTAAAGTTTATGAACTACTATCGTAATAGAAGTCGATAACAAATCAAAACTCACGTCAAAATGTCAAATTAATTAAGTAATAAAATTATGTTCACACTTCACACACACATCATCATCAATTAACATTACGAACTTTTCATACCGGAGGAGTATTCACGGGGGGTACTGCAGAACATGTGCGAGCCCCATCTAATGGAAAAATAAAATTCAATGAGGACTTGGTTCTTCAATTGGCCAATCATGCTTATGATTTTACGTATAAATAAAGAAAATTTTAAATGATTAACTAATTATCTATGTAATAAACATTTGAGAACATACATCGAAAAAATATATTAAAAATTTCAATTGAAAGTGTCTAATATAAATATTTTATCATACATTTAGATATTCAGTTATAACAAGTTATAGTTCAATTATATAAATAAAATTCGCTGACAAATTTACGATTCGATTAACTCATTTTCTCATACGATAAATTTGATAATAGTGTATCATAGAATTACAAAAAAGTTGACCAAATGAAGACCAAAATTCCTTAGTGCTGAGATCATGAGTCTTATATTAATATTTTAATATATAGTTTTCATGATGATGTGGCCGCCACTTATAATCTCCACAAATCAATTTGACCAACATTTTGACCACACGTGCATAATTATTAATTTTGGATTAATTCATGCAGCCCCTATTATTATTTTATTATTACTATATTACTATATAATTAAGAAGAAGACTACACTCCTCATCAATTTTCAACCATAAAATATCTACATGATTAATTAGTAGACTCTTTCAATCCAATTTTTTTTTTCAAATAGTAAATCATATAATCTTAGTGTGCACATCTCAATATATATATAGATCAATTTCTCCCTTATAATTTCAAAAACCAAATTTGATCAATTATATCACTTATCTTTTTTATCTACCTTAAGTTTCGTAGGAGCAAGTCAGAAAAATTGAGAAATAGAATCATTTTAATTCATTGTCAACGTGACGAGATTAATGGATTCTTCATCTTCTTCATCATCATACTCATATTCACAATATCATGATCTTGGTTTCAATGAGAATGACACTGAGGACATGCTTCTTCTTAATGTTCTATCCGAAGCCAAAGAAGATTCATCATCTAATAATATTCATGAAGGATCATCAAAAGAAGTGGTTACTAGTTATAGAGGTGTAAGAAGGAGGCCATGGGGTAAATACGCGGCTGAAATAAGGGATTCAACTAGAAATAGTGTTAGGGTTTGGTTAGGAACATTTGACACTGCTGAAGAAGCTGCATTGGCTTATGATCAAGCTGCATACGCGTTGCATGGGAGAGTGGCGGTGCTAAATTATCCAGTGGAGATGGTGTATCGATCGTTGATGGAGATTGATTGTAGATTTGAAGATGGATGTTCACCTGTTTTAGCTTTGAAGAAATGGCATTCTATGATGAAAAAGGGTAATAATAAGAGTAATAAAAAGAAGGAAGAAAAAGAAATGAGTTATGAAAATGTGTTGGTTTTAGAGGATTTAGGTGCTGATTATTTGGAGGAAATTTTGATGTTGTCTGAAAGCAATTCCTAGTAGTATATAATTATGTTTTGGTGTTTATTGTTTAATTTTACAAAAAAAATGGAATTAATTGCACTAATTAAGTGGATTTAGAGTGTAAATATAACTTTGTGTTTGGTTTATGTATTTTGCCCTCCTAAAAACACTCCAAGTGGCACAATTTATGTTATTTGAACTTAATGTTAGTACATAAAACCTTTTTACACTATCATCAATATCGAGTTTCATACTTAAATTATTAGTGTTTATGTTATGCTTATAGAATTTTTGTAAGTTAAAAGTTCCTCTGAAAATATTGCCCAAATGCACCTAATGACACTACATGTGACTAGATGGGAGAGTCAAAAGTTGAAGGAGTTTAACATTGACAATATACACACACAAAATAATCTAAAACAGATATAAATAATACAATTTACAGCAGAAAGAGTTTCAAATCATGAATCTCTAAATTATTACTAGCCCCGCCATTGCTAGTGACACTATATTTCTAGCTCATATTAAAATTCTATCAAAGACAATACAAAACAATCAAATAAACTAATCAAAAGTAACCAAACAAAAAAAAAGTGAAAACAGATAGATTGTCACTTTTTCATCGTTACCTAATGTCACATTTATAATTTAAATGATAAATATATCAAAAAAGTAGGGTACGTGATAGAGTTGCTATGAAAATGTAGGATAAAAAATGAAATACAATTATTAAATAATAAATAAAAATATGAAAAGAGATTATTAAAATAATGATGCAATCACACCAAATTGATCGTCGTTACATAAAACATAAAATGAATGTTTATACCGTTAACTAACGATGAATTAATTAAATAATATAATACACTAAAATTTAAGTAACAATCGAAATAAACATTGTCATCGACTAACAATACAATATGATATAACGGATAACACACATCCAAACAAGGTGTTATAAAACGTACCTCATAGTTTAATGGGATTTAGTCATTAGAATATATTCTTTTAACTATGAATTATGAAATATATTTCATAAATACATGATATATAATATGAAAACAAATTTATACTAAATATTTTGTAAAGGCTAATCTAACGAAATAAATCAAACATAAACGTAAAAATTGTATTTAAACTGTAAGAAGTGACTCAAATCATGTACTTATTGATTGGTCTAATGAAGAGCTTTATAAACATATGTTAAGAGTGTTTATTTAGGTCGCAATGAAGAAATTTTAAATAATTTTCGTAGAAAAGATTTCTACTATAAACTCAATCGCATTAGAGAATGTTGCATGGAGAATTATTTCTCTATTCTTCTTCTCACAATGTTAATCAAATTCAAAATTATAATTAGACATTCATATCGCTTTACAAGATCTCAAATTAACCTTGGTTAATTCAAACTTAAAGTATTTTATGATTTTTAATATTTAAATGTGAAGTTTGCTATTATCAGATGATAAATTATTTTGAACAATGCTTCCTATCACATTTGTATTATGTTTCATCATTATTTGTTGAATTGATGTTCTCGATATATATCTTTTAAACATTTTGTGTTAGCATAATGACGAGATCATCTAGCCATTAGGATCGATATGAAGTCTCTATGAAAATCCATATCTCGTCTAGCCATTAGGATCGATATGAAGTCTTTATGAGAATCCATATATCAAAGGAACAATTGAATAACTTTGCTGAGTTGATAATGATTTTTTCTAATTAAGAATTTATTTCATACAAACATTGTACATAAAATGTGAGTCAAATTCTTTTAAATATAGTTCTTTTTTTTCCTTCAAGTTTTAAATAGCTTAACAAAATTTTAGATAGTTAAAGGACTATATCCGTTAAGTGTTATAGTTAAGGGACTATTTTAGACCTACTATAATAATTTAGGGACCATTTATGTCATTTTCTCAAAATATTATAAAGAATTTGATGTCACACATAAATTTTGAATCCAAATTTATCTCGGCTAGAAGCCATAAGCTGCTATGACTTTTTTAGAAAAAATTATGCGGATTGGCCAGCATTATTAGTGTATTATTTAATACAATTACATTTTCATTTAAATGAGTCATGACTACCGTTTAATGAAATTTGCTATGAAGAATCTCATGTATTTGGCTAAATCATATATATATATATATATATATATATATATATATTATATATATATATATATATATATATATATATATTTATTTATTTATGTTTTTGTATACATATAATACTTTTTTATTATATTTCATTTATGTTGGTTGGTTCTATATATTTTTATGATTTTTGGTGTATATTTTTCGGTATATCATTACTCACTAATAATTTATGCGAATCAATTGTATGATTTCAATGGTTATATAAAATTATGTATTTATCTATACTAATAGTTTGTATACAATTTAAACAATTGTACATAATATGTTACTTGTATAAACTCAATTTCAAACCAAAAGGAGGATATAAATGGGTATTTTTACACTAAGTATAGATGAAAATTATTTTTAAACCTTTTCGTATAGTTATAAAAAATTATTGTATACCAAAACTGGAAAAATGTGAAGTAATTAATAAAGAAACATAGACAAAAGAACAATTAAAAGTTTCAATTGGGCCCTTTGAACATCATACTCTTCTTCTTTTGAACTGGAAAGTGGGCAGATAAGCAAACAGTTATGGGCCTTGGGCCCTTTACAACTCCATAACATGGACCCATTTACAGCTCTCCATTCGGATAAGAGCAAACAACACAAATCTCACTAATTTAGGTTCTAGTTTCGTATCAATTTTGAAAATTATCTTTCATATTGCTATTCTTCGCTAGATACGTATATTTGTCTCATTCATAAATATGTATCTCGAATATAAACGAGTCAAATTAGATGTAGTTTACATTGTATCCAAAATTGACTCTTGCTCGTGTATTTGTCTCATTTAGATATAGGTATTTCTGATACATACAAGTCAAATTAGGTGTAATTTACACTATATTCAAGACTGACTCTTTTATTCGAATCTCTCCTCTCTTATTCACCTTTGTATTTAAATGTATCTGTTTTTTATGACTCCGTTTAAATGAATTATTATTGCATTGTTAGTTGCTCCATTAATTCTATGATTATTTTGCACCTTTTTTTTTCCTTTCTAGTTTTGAGTTGATCATTAATTTTTGTCTTTTAGATAATTGTTTCATATGAATTGAGATATAAATTAATATTTTGTATCATATTATCTCATAAATTAAATCCCGCATCTTTAAAAACGTTTATTGTAAGACAAAAATTAAATATTAACTCATCTGAATAGCAAAATAAAAGGCTTGATATGTTTGATCACATCGACCTCACCAAATTTCTATAAAACTAACGACAAAAACTTATATACTTGTTTTGTTTATCAAACTCATTATAACTAAAACAAAATAAAAAAGATTGAAATATATATAATGGTATTCTTACTATTAAAGTTTGTTTTACTGTTATATTCAATTGAAAATAAAAGGTATATTGATTATTATTTTTTTGTGGTCATTATTATTTTTTTATAAATAATAAAATAAAGGGAGTATGATTATAAAGATTTTTGGCTATTTTCAACCACCTAATATTTTCCAACATAGTATGTAATGTGTTAGCTTAAAATGCACTGAATTAAAAAACAACATTAATGTGCTCATTTTGTCTCCAATGATTGGTTGAACTACTTATTAATTAGTGTATTTTAAGAATCAAATTATCTGAAATTTGATTAATATTTTAATATACATTTTAATTTTTACTTGTTCTTGTGACTTCATGTGGGAGATAGCCTCATCACATTTTCTCCTTGTTAATAATATATTTTTTAGAAATCACATAATATTTTTGTCTTTTAAAATTCATTAGCTTAATTAGCCTTAATAATCAATAGATTCTAGGTGGATTCATTTTAATGGATTTTCAAGTCTCTATGCGCCTATTTTCAAATAATTTGAAATATTTAGCCAATTAGTAATCGAAATGTGTTATATTGTTTATATAAATAATTTGAAATATTTAGCCAATTAGTAATCGAAAAGTGTTATATTCTATATATATAGTGAGATAACTTACTCATGTAACAAGAAAACTAAATAATTTAGATATGAAATCAGTAAAACTATGCTAGTTAGACATATTTCAATTCATTAACTTCCATATTAACTTTCGAGAATGAAACATGATAATTATTTTAAAACGAAAGGAATATAATATTATATTACTTTATTTCTCTCAATTTATGTGATATTTTTTATTTTTCGAAAATTATGACATGACAACTAAAGAAACACTAGTAGAGTAGTTATTTAAATTTGGAATATAACCAAAAAAAAAAAGAAGAAATAATTGACAAACACAAAATCAAACCAAACTGTCAACTTGTCCTTTATTTAGGCCATGTTCCCAAGAATCATCCAGCTTTTTTATTACTGTCATTTTGCTTCTCTATACAAACTCTCCCCATTCTTAGCTTTCCAGTTTTCTGTGGGCCCTTTCTCTCATGTGCTTCCTTCTTCCTCCTACTCTCAACTCTGCAAAAAAACCCTACCACATTGCACTATGTTTCTCTTAAAATCTTGAAAAAAGTTTGATTTTTTGCAACAAAGAACACTTGGTTTCTTGTTTTTCTTCATTGTGTTGTCAAAAAGTTTCAATCTTTGCTAAAGAAATGAACACCCTTCTTGTGTTAAAGCTTTTATCTTTACTTGTTCAGTAAAGAACACTTGAGTTCTTGTTTTTCTTTTTCTCATTGTGTGTCAAAAAGTTTCAATCTTTGCAAAAGAAATGAACACCCTTCTTGTGTTAAAGCTTGTATCTCTACTTGTTCTATAAAGAACATTTGGTTTCTTTTTCATTGTGTATCAAAAAGTTTATATCTTTGCACACCCTTCTTGGTTAAAAGCTTGTATCTTTACTTGTTCTGTAAAGAACACTTGGGTTCTTGCTTTTTTTTCATTGTGTTGTCAAAAAGTTTCAATCTTTACAAAAGATATAAACACCCTTCTTGTGTTAAAGCTTGTATCTTTACTTGTTCTATAAAGAACACTTGGGTTCTTGTTTTTTTTTTCATTGTCTTGTTTAAGAGTTTCAATCTTTGCAAAAGAAATGAATACTCTTAGTTTAAAGCTTGTATCATTACTTGTTCTTGGTATTTCTGCATTTTTTTTGGTTGTTGAGTCTCAAGATGATGATGTTTCAGTCATGTTAGCTTTGAAAAAGAGCTTAAACCCACCTAAAGAAGTTGGATGGTCAGACCCGGATCCATGCAAATGGAACCATGTTGGTTGTTCAGACAAACGGGTCATCCGGATCCAAATTGGGCACCAGAACATTCAAGGTACTCTCCCTCCAGAAATCTCTAAACTTACTGAACTTGAACGTTTAGAGCTTCAAGGAAACAATATTTCTGGCCCTTTGCCTAGTTTGAGTGGTTTGAGTTCATTGCAAGTGTTACTGCTTGGTGAAAATCAGTTTAGTTCAATTCCTGCTGATTTCTTTACTGATATGTCTTCATTATTGTCTGTTGATATTGATAAGAACCCTTTTGTTGGTTGGGAGATCCCTGAGAGCCTTAGAAATGCTTCTTCACTTAAAAACTTTTCAGCAAATTCAGCAAATGTAATTGGGAGAATTCCTAACTTTTTTAGTCCTGATGAGTTTCCTGGATTGGTAAATTTACATTTGGCTGGCAATAACTTGGAGGGTGAATTGCCCTCCAGTTTTTCTGGCTTGCTGCTTGAGTCTTTATGGTTAAATGGACAGAAGCTTAATGGAGGAATTGATGTTCTATCAAACATGACATTCCTGAAGGAGGTTTGGTTGCATTCCAATAACTTTTCGGGGCCATTGCCAGACTTTTCAGGATTAAAGGCTTTGGAGACATTGAGTCTTAGAGATAATGCCTTTACTGGTCCTGTGCCTAGTTCTTTGATGAATCTTGAGTCTTTGAAGTTCGTTAATTTGACGAATAATTTCTTTCAAGGACCAATGCCGGTGTTCAAAGGTTCTGTTGTTGTTGATTCAGCAAAAGGTACAAACAGCTTTTGTTTGCTACAACCAGGTGATTGTGATCCTAGAGTTAATACATTGCTTTCAATTGCAAAATCAATGGATTATCCAATGATTTTTGCGAAGAACTGGAAGGAAAATGATCCCTGTGCTGATTGGTTTGGTCTTACTTGCAGTAATGGTAACATTACTGTCATAAATTTCCAGAAAATGGGGCTTTCTGGAACAATATCTCCTGAATTTGCTTCACTGAAGTCACTACAAAAAATAGTTCTTGCAGATAATAATCTGACTGGTACCATTCCAGAAGAGCTAACCACATTGACAGGCCTTACAGAGTTAGATGTGTCAAACAATCAAATTTATGGAAAGGTACCAGCTTTTAGGAAAAATTTGATTCTGAAATATAGTGGTAACCCTGATATTGGGAAGGACAAGAGTGATGCACCTTCCCAAGGCAGTTCTCCAGGTGTTTCAACAGGCTCTGATGATGAAAATTCCCAAGCAGCTCGTAAGAAGTCCAATCGCCAGGTTGGAATTGTGGTGTTTTCTGTAATTGGAGGTGTATTTATGCTTTGTTTGATTGGAGCGGCAGCTTTCTGTCTGTACAAAAGCAAACAAAAGCTTTTTAGCCGAGTGCAAAGTCCAAATACCATGGTATTGCATCCACACCATTCTGGTTCTGACAATGATAGTGTGAAAATCACAGTTGCAGGATCCAGTGTCAGTGTTGGTGCAGTTGGTGAAACTCATACTGTTTCTGCTAGTGAAGCCGGTGATGTTCAAATGGTTGAAGCAGGAAATATGGTGATTTCCATTCAGGTACTGAAGAATGTGACCAACAATTTTAGTGAAGACAACATACTAGGCCGGGGAGGCTTTGGCACTGTCTACAGAGGTGAATTGCATGATGGGACTAAGATTGCAGTCAAAAGAATGGAAAATGGAATCATCACTGGGAAGGGTCTAGCTGAATTCAAATCCGAGATTGCTGTTTTGACTAAAGTCAGACATAGGCATCTTGTTGGACTACTTGGGTACTGTCTTGATGGAAATGAGAAACTTCTAGTGTATGAATACATGCCTCAAGGAACATTAAGCAGTCATCTCTTCGACTGGGCAGAAGAAGGGCTTAAACCCCTGGAATGGACAAAACGGTTGACCATTGCATTAGATGTTGCTAGGGGTGTAGAGTACCTCCATAGTTTAGCCCATCAGAGTTTCATTCACCGGGATCTGAAGCCTTCAAATATTCTTCTAGGGGATGATATGAGGGCTAAAGTTGCAGATTTTGGCCTCGTCAGACTTGCTCCTGAAGGGAAAGGTTCTATAGAGACAAGGATTGCTGGGACATTTGGATATCTGGCACCGGAATATGCAGGTATGCTCTTTCCTTATATTTGTCTTCTGATGCTAAATTGCTGATATAATATTTGTATGTTATTGATGCCTAGATAAACTTGGTTTTAAGTTTAAAACCTCTAAAGTATGAATTGTGTGTACCTTTGAACTCAGGATGCTTCTGGAGAATTAGCAGTCATTTGACTGATAAGAGTCAGATGATACTTAGTGTACTCTAAGAAATTTAGCCTGTTTTATGTTAATCAGCTTTTGTCCTATAAAAGGTCTAAATCTGTTGTATATATTAATGTTTGCGTCTTTTTTCATTGTCAATTCTACTTGTGCTCATGGTAAAGAACCTGTCATTCATTCATTGTTATATACTATTATCCTTGATTTTGTCATCGCCTTTAAAGCTATGATTAGTTCGTTCCTAAATGTGGATACCCGTCCTACAGGAAACACTTTTTCCTGATGCTTTGCTGAATGTCACCGTTTTCTACTTTAGCCTAATCACACACTGAAACATGTCATTATTCCTATGACAGAAGATCCTCTTGTTTACTTTTCCCCTTGGTGGAATTCAAGGATAACCAAGTTCATTATTTGCTAGCTTTCCTGATCGTGATATGTGCATAGGCATTTTTGGAATGTAGATATATCATTATCTAAACTTGTATTTTATCTTGTTTCGTCTGCCAGTAACAGGGAGAGTGACAACCAAGGTGGATGTGTTCAGTTTCGGTGTGATTTTGATGGAGCTCATCACAGGAAGAAAGGCTCTTGATGAAAGCCAGCCTGAGGAGAGCATGCATCTAGTAACATGGTTCCGAAGAATGCATCTCAATAAGGATACATTCAGAAAGGCAATTGACCCCGCAATTAACCTTAGCGAGGAAACACTCGCCAGTATCAGCACTGTAGCTGAGCTAGCTGGCCACTGTTCTGCAAGGGAGCCATATCAAAGGCCTGATATGGGCCATGCTGTCAATGTTCTTTCATCTCTCGTAGAGCTCTGGAAACCATCCGACGAGTGCTCAGAGGACATATACGGCATTGATCTCGATATGTCATTACCCCAAGCGCTTAAAAAGTGGCAAGCTTATGAAGGTTCAAGTCACATGGATTCATCCTCCTCTTCTTACCTTCCAAGCTTGGATAACACTCAAACAAGCATACCTACTCGCCCCTACGGATTTGCTGAGTCATTTACATCTTCTGATGGTAGGTGAGAAGTTAGACACTCTTTGATCTAGGTTTGGTTGTTCATTCTCTCCGTTTCTTCCTCATCGCGAGTCACACGACATTTTCTTCTTCTTTTTGCTTTTAACTCTTATGCTTTTACCTTAACTCATTGTTATAGGGATTCTTTTTAAGTTTTTTATTGTCTTTTGACTCTTATTGTATGATGATGAATCTCTCTCTTTTTTTTCCATGTGAATACATTGTGTTTTGGTTTGAAATGAAAGGGATGCCATCAATTACCAGTAGATTATGGTACTTTTGTATTCTTCAATTGTTTTGTTTTTTGTTAGAAAAATAGTAGGGTGCATGCTGTATTGAAATGTAAAGTGGCTTTGAAGTGTGCAAATTATAAAGTTAGCTTTTGCTTATGATGCTTTTTCAAGCAAAATGTAAAGTTTTCTGTTCTGATACAACAACAGCCTATTATTTCCGATATACTCTCGATTCAAGGAAACAATCTATTATTTTCGATAGACTCTCGATTCAAAGGCATAGCCAAGTAGCAGAATCTTGAGAGATATTTTAAGGTTCATGTAATATTCAATCATGTCAAACAGTAATTTTCACAAGTAACCAAATGTCCTGAGCTCCACTAAAGGATGTTGTCTTTACTCTTTGTAATCATATGATATAAGAAAGACAAGTATCAATTGTCATTCTGAAAGAGAAAAAAAAGAGAGAAGAGAATGTGGTTCTTGGTTCGATTTAGAAGTTAACGAAGTGAGTGAAAAACATGATAGACTAGCGTTTAAATTTTACTAAAACCAAATAGCACTATTTTCTTCTTCTTCATCGACTAGTTCTAGATGATAAGTATAGTAAGTATCGGGATGAAATAATTGAGGTACGCCTAGATATTAATGAAGTGCATGAGTGAAAAACACGCCTGGTAAGTATCATATCTAGAATTGATCATTTGAAACTCATTAGATACGAATAGGTCTAGTTTTTTTCTTCTTCATCACGCTAAGGCTACAGACATACTAAGTAATAATCGAGCAAGTTGAGCAAGATATTATCTTTATCAAGAAACAAAGAGAATGTGGTAAGGGATTAATGAAAATGAAAGTCTTAGCTATTTAACATCATGCTTTTCTCATATCTAGAATTGATCATTAATTTCAACAATAACACATACCACAAAATAACAACTAGTTTTGGTATATAAGATAAGTAGAAAGTCATTTTCATCACCAAAATGAGTGATACAAACAAAACCAAAAAAAAAGAAAAAAAGGAAAAAAATAAAAAATAAATAGTGAAATATTATAAATTTTTTCCTTCAATTTGGAGAGGATAAAAACAAAAAGCATGTTCTACTGTCATCCAACCATAATGTAAGATATTTTTTGTATTTTTTATTTTTGAAAAAATAGCTGGTCACATGTACAAAATTTGTATATATATTCTCCACCTTAGTTTGTTTAAAATTGTGGACCAACAACTTCACATGGAGGTTTATATCATCCTTATCTGTCTCAATCATTATATTATCTAAAACTAATAGCTTAATGGCCAAGATTTTGTGTTTCAAAAATTTAAAAAATATACATATCTTTGGATATTACTATAGACGAATCACAATTTATAGTATTTTTCGTTAAAAATTTTGAGCTTAAAGATTGATTAAATTGAAGTACCTAAGTTAGATAGCTCATAATGAATATGTCAAATTCTTTATCTATTTGAATGAGATACTAATTGTAAAGTATGTAAAGATATATATTTTATGTTTGTATTTTATAATTGAATGACCAAACATAAACTATATACTTCTTTAGCATTAATAATGAAGTTTTTCATTATTAATTTGATAAAACACTATTACTCACTCAAAATATATGTTTTAATAAATATAATCGCTAAATTATGTAATTACATTCCAAAATTAACTTATAAAGAGGATTTTTTTTATAGGGAACAATAGTTTCGAGTGAATCATATTGCACGAATTCAGAGTAATATGAGCAAATACCAATATGAAACAAAAGATACAAAATCCACCAAAAAAGGAAAAAAATAAATAGAAAGATATGTTTTTTATATATATATATATATTCATCCGACTCGCTTCTAAATCTTTTTTGCTTGTTTGGTAATTTAACTCTAATTTTAAAAAAACTGAAAGTAAGGATACTTACCATCCAACAACTCTCCTTGTCATTAATGTTATATTAATGATAACGTTCACAAAGCAAACATAAAATCATATTTGTGTTTTATAACTATTGTTTCACAATTACGTTCTATAGCAAATTTTATGTTTGCTATATATTTGTGTTTTATAACTATGTTTACACAATTACGTTCGATAGCAAATTTTATGTTTGCTATGGAGCTTTGGATTTGTATTACACGCTACAAACATTCAATTTTAACACACATTGTTCAGTTTTGTATAAATTAATTTATACATTATAATTTTTCGAGTTAAATCATATTTGTGCGAATTCAGATTAATTGAGCAAATACGAATATCATTCTATTCTTTATGTTTGCCGGTAATTTAACTCATAATTTTAAAATTGAAAGTAAGGGTACTTACCATCCGAACAACTCTCTCTTGTCACTATGTTATATTAATGCGAACTTTCACATATAGCAGACATAAAAATCATATTTCTATGTTATAACTTTAGTTTGCACAATTACGTTCTATAACAAATTTTATATTTGCTATGGAGCTTTTGATTTGTATTATACGCTACAAACATTCAATTTTATACACATTGTTCAATTTTATATAAATTCATTTATACATTATAATTTGTGTTTGTATAAAGCCTGAAAAAATGTAATACACATACAAATACATCTATTTTCATCCTATACACTTATAATTATACAAATATTTTCGTCCTATACACTTATAATTGAAATATATATATATATATTATTTATATATATATATGTCTTCAACCCTAACTCGCTTCTATTTTTTTTTTTGCTTTTTGGTAATTTAACTCATAATTTTAAAATTGAAAGTAAGGGTATTTACCATCCGAACAACTCTTTTTGTCATTATGTTATAATAATGAGAAACTTTCACATATATCAGACATAAAAATCATATTTGTATGTTATAACTATAGTTTGCACAATTATGTTCCATAGCAAATTTTATGTTTGCTATGGAGCTTTTGATTTGTATTATACGCTATAAACATTCAATTTTATACACATTGTTCAGTTTTGTATAAATTTCATTTATACATTATAATTTGTACAATAAGATCTATATTTATATAATTATAAGTGTATATACGAAAATATATGTATTTGTATTTGTATATACATTTTTTCTTACGCTTTATACAAACACAAATGCACTTTTATACATTTTATACCGAAATGTATAAATGACTATTTGTGTATCGAAAGCCTAATTGTTATACCGAATCAGATGACAAAAAAGGAATTTTGCTACGAATTACAATTAAAATAACTATAACTATAGCATTTAATTTGAATTAATATTTGCTATTTTATACAGTTTTCACTTAATTCATTGCTTGATGAATTTACCGATATGATAAATATTTAAAAAATTAGATGAATCAAAATATATTTGACTTTTTTTTTTTTCACGAATTCAGATGAACTAATTTATTTTGTTACTTAATGGACGAAGAATACTTTATTTTATTGAAGGCATATGTTTAGTTATATACACTACTATATTACAAAGTTGAAAATAAAAAATTTAGTAAAATGATGTGTATGCTAACATCCGTTTTCATATATCGTTAGATTAATTGTTTCATAAAATAACGTCTATACATTAAAATATTATATCATTAATATAATTTATTTTGTCTTCTTTTGAATTCCTCCAATTGTGATCTAACGAGAGACCAATCTCAATTTCATATACAACACAAAACTTAAAAAGAGACAAAATAATAATATATGAACGTATTTTTTAATTTGATCTTAATTATA